>CAJQZP010001492.1:11045000-11524772 GCA_907164705.1 Parnassius apollo | reverse complement strand
GACTTTGTAGCTTATAAGACATACGCTACAAAATCAATGTTTTAACAAACAATTAACCACTAGGTATTACGGTACAAATTCCCGTGTAATTTTGAATGTTGGATTTGTACCACCCAAAGTACTGGTATTCCAACTTCACCGCATATTGTAAAAAAAAAAAACGATGACTTTACAAACAATTAGATAATTATTAAGAAATTATCACATCCTTATAAGTTGTTCTCGTTCTAATTTTCAAAACTTTTTTTATAAAGAAAACTCAAAGCTCTTACTCAGCTTTCACAAGCAGACGGGAAATTTAATAATATCTATCTCTAGACGTACGTAATATTATCATGTTGTTTGATGTCAGTGTTAAACAAGATTGCGGGGATCGAGAAGCGACGAAGGCGTGGTCGCGTCCGGTCCGCCCAAACGGCGGTGGGCGGCACCACCGCCCATTTCTAATTGATTTTACACTCGTAATAAATTAACTTATAATGGAGTATACTTTATACAGCTATGAAAAATATTTCTACAATTTCGCCCATAAATTAAAATTTAAGGGAAATTTGGGTGTGCACATGAGTGAATATTACGTTTACATATATATTTGTTTTTGCCACATAAATTACTGACATCAAAACATTCAGATGTTATAATATACTGTATGATCTTTTTTTCCGGAAAAAATAAGGTGTAACAGGTGAACAAAACAGAAGTCTATGGCACTGATATTTTACAGTTTTTTTTTCTTTTACATTAACATATTATGAAATTGATCTATCAATAAATACTACGGATTTGGTGCGTATTATTTTAACTTCGATAGTTTTTAATGATTTATTTGATTTACTTATTTAGAGTAACATTTTTGTTTTTATTTTATAATTAACGAAAATTTATTTCAAATTAGTAAATTATGGCAATGCTATAATGGCGGTATTATACGTGTTTTTATATGTAGGTATTTTATATAGAATGTAGGTGACCAACGAGCACACAGTCCACCTGATGTAAGTGGATGCTGTGGCACATAGATATCTACATTTAACCTCGATTAGGAATCAAAACGCAGATACGTTGTCACCCCTGAGGACTAAGGTGGAATGCGTCGTTTCCAGTAAAAAAGGCTCTCCGGATCTCTACACTCACCATACGAAACACAGCAGTATTAAGCTGCTATTTCTCTGTATTCTATTAGATTGTATATTATTTACTATTGGTATTCTATTAGAGCATGGCCCTTCACCGGTCGAGGCAACCTATTCGTGCTACAACCATAATATAGCTGCAGCGTGGCTCTACCAGAGATAATTTTCATTTCGTGCATTCATTAATTATAGTGGTAATTAAGTAACTCTGTGAGAGTCCACATAATAATTTCATTTATTCAGGCAACTTTATAATCATTGTAACCACTGGAATTAAAATTTAGAAAACAATCGTGTTTTGCCTGCATGTACCATTATGTAGCTCTACCAAAGTTTACTTGAACCATTATAACCTAGAAAATAAAGGGATTTTTCCCTACAGTGGGACGTCTATAGTTATAGATGGTTACTATACTTACAACCACTTATAAGTCATGTTATAAGTTAATAATTAGTTGTACTTTGCCGAATGTATCTGTGGTTTTTAAAGTACCTACGGGAGAAAGGTTTTCAAGTGGCAGCCTCTTGCCGGTTACTAAGCGAAATGTAGCGAGGACCACTTGTACTAAAACACAAATTTTAATTTTCAGGTCTAGTTGTAAGTATATGTCTTTGATTGTCCTCGTGTTTTTGACACTATATTATATTGGCCTAGCTCTGAACATATTGTACTAGAGTTATATTGAGCACGTGTGGGTTACAAAGCCGAGTAAAAGTTCTTACTTCTCAGTAGAGTATTGAAGTCAAATAACGCCGTAGACCCAGTCCGATGTGACCCCAAAAGTATTTATCAAGAAATATTTTTATACTTTTTTTGGTTTTACTTTAGTATAAAATAAATTACAGCAATTATTATTTACGTAACATTTAATAAAAATAATAATTAAAAATATAATATTTACAATTAACACTAATTATACACAATATGAAAAAAGAAACTATAATATAGAAAAACTAAAACTAAAAATCTAAATTGTCAAAAAGTCCTGCTCCCCGCGGTATAGTGCTAAGAACGCTGGCTGCGTTTCCTCGCTGAATAGCTATACTTAGCCTTTGAGCGAGGAAAGAACCAGCCCTCTTATCACCAGCAGCGACGACCAGTCGTGGATACAGTTTCCTTTAGGAATTTCACTGCACGTGGACCCCACGGACCGATAGTCTCTACAGCAAAGGGCACAAATATGTAGTCATTTCTCAAAGACTCATATTTGCGCCATTTACTAAATTCCGCTGCCTCTGATGCCGCTCCGGCTCTAAAAGAGGTACCCTTGAGATGAGAGGCCACTAGGGCTTTACCTCTCTCCCAAGGGACCAAAGTCATACCGTTGGGTCTCTTGCCATCGTCCCTAAATATCCCGCAAGACTCTAAAAACGAGGGGATATTTATGGAGACAAGAGCCCTTCGGATGACTTCGTTCTTAGAACCGTGATGGGAAAACCTACCTGCACTTTTTTTGCATGAAAGTCCGTGGAGCCCAAACTCATCGACGCTTTTAGTGAATATTTTACATTAATGAGCCGTGGTAGTTTACGTGCTAAGCGCTACCTGTAAATTTCACAGTAAGCGAGTAACCTGGGTTCGATTCCCCCTGGCAAGGGTGTAATCGTCAATTGTAATTTTTAGTGCTGATTTACCATGCGGCGGCTTATTAGACCATTGGTCTAAGTGCGGCAAAACAAGTTGGAAATTTGGAGTTTTTCTAAATTGGCCCGGATGTCTTCCTACGTCGTCATGATCACCATAAATATGATTCCTCCCCTAAGTATATAGTAAAAACTTATATTACCATACATTTTAACCTATACGGTTTTTCCAACAATAAGTAGTCTCAATATTTAGATGGCAGATCTAAGATTTTCACGGAATGGAACTGATCGAAGTATATTTTATTTTCTTTAAATCTCTTGTATTTAAAGTTATATCAAAAAATAAGTTTAATACGCCGTAAGCCATACATTACATCGTCACAAAGAAATTTCTTTTTCCAAGCACTGATTTCGCTTTGAAAAAGAAATAGAACAGGAAGTAGGCAATGCCAGGATTTCACTGGCAAATGTCCTGCGCGAAGAGCATAGTCACGCCCCATAGGTCTTGGAATATCAGGCAGAGACTGGTACCGTCACTTGGCTGCGGACACCGCGGCGCGCGGACATGGCGCAAGTTAAGCGCCCGCCGAGCCACACGTGAGTACAGCTTCATACCTAATACCTTTCTTAGGATCGTAAGTTACTATCTTAAAATCAGTTATAGTTTAAGATTCGTAACGACATTTTTTTGGCTTTGACGTTAACGATTGTCTAGCCAATTTAAAGGAACATTTTTACAACGAGAAAACTTCTAGTTTGTGCCATTTTTAAGATATTGATAAATACTGCAATAGGAGTTATTGTTTCTGCATACATATTTATTATTTTTCCCTGGAAAATATTTATAAAAAAATGAAAACGATTACACGTAGTCTTTTATTTAATTAAAAAAATATGGTTGATTATAGAAGCGTCTGCCTCTTCCAACCGCATAAAATTAACTATAATTCTATTGAAACTATTCCCGCTGATAAGAGAAAGTAGAGTCAAGAGTAGAGCATTTTAATTCATGAAAATATATTTTAAGGTATTAATTTACAAGTGTTTTTTACAAATTTGGTAAAAATTACATCGGAAATGTAGACAGATATAGACATTTATTGGTAAGTTAAGTTCTTAAAGTTGCTGTGTTGTATTTTCAACGAATACGAAAATGTATAAGTTCCTATCATTTTCGCATCTATACAATCACCGAATAAATAAATACACACATAGTAATCATTGTGGTGTTATTTATATAGAATTGAATTAATAGTAATTAGAGCCATGGTGGTTCAAAGGTTAAGTGCTCGCCGTAAATTTTACTAAACGCGAGAAACCCGAGTTCGATCCCGTCAAATATTTCAAAGACATGTGAAGTTCGCCAGCACGCATTGGAGAGGCGCGGTGGCTATTTCCTTGCTCTAAAACTCTCTCAGAAATAAGCGGAGGAGCCCGGGACGTATATAGACTGTAACTTTAAACTTTAAAAGTTTGGATTACTAGTAGTACCCGTGATTTTATGTTAAACTATTAAGCATCCTATTAAATTATATAGATATATATATATATATATATATATATATATATATATATACGTATATACATATATAGTAATATATATATATATAGTATATAAGTAAATAAAACTCTATTATTAGATATACATAAACATACATACGTACTCGACCAGTGCGGCAGAAACTAGAGAAGACCTGTGGGACATATATTCACTGTAAATTTACTTTTTAACATGCATGAAATAAGAACTTCTTAAATAAATAAGAAAATCAGGTTTGTAACTAAAGAACCATTGAACCAATACAGATTGTTTAAAACTTTTCTTTGATCTTTAGACTACGTATTTGTTTATGGGCTGAGAGACTTTTTCACACTTTTTAACATTTTCTAATAGAATATTTATGATTATATAAGATATAACTGTATCGTGGGTGCTTTTCTAACCGAGAAGTAAAAGAAAATACATTTAGAACTGGGTAGATAAGGCAAGGATACTCACAAGACTGGAACACTCCTCGTGGTTATGTTGAAGTCTAAATATTTATCCTGAAGTTCTAGTGTATACACAGACACCACCCTGCACTTCGAATGTATATGGACACGAGCAATTGCACGATAGTCTTACAACTTTATTTATTGAGTAATTTTAAACGAGCGCTAACGAACACGGTTTATGCGTACGCGGCCAGCTTGCCTCTTATTTTTTCTTGACGATAGGTGGCGCACCATTGTTGAGTACTGCGTATATAAGAGAGGCGGGAGGATAGAAAATATTTAGGAAAAGGATATTTTATCGGGACAGTTCCGAAGCCACAACATTCCCCTCCACCTGAAATCACCTAGGAATTTCATAAGACAACCATCGACCCAGCAGCTCTCCAGGTCCCCAGTTGCTGATAGAATATATTAATACATATTCTGAACTAAGTTGTGAATTGATAACCTTACAAAATAAAAAAATTTTTTTTATTCATCTAGCTCAATATCCTATAACAAAATAATAAAATAAGATTCTGATAAAGATGAAGATATGTTGATGAGGCGGTTCCTTGACTTCCCAAAATTGTTTCACCATCTTATCCAATGAATTCGTTGAAGTAATTAACGAAGTGCCAATCGATTTTACCTGACTCTCCACATTTGTGGGTCCTGAGAGAACCCAACCAAAGACGCTATGTAAAGTAGCAGGATAGCCGGACTCTGGTTGGATGACACGGCCGTCATAGATGTGATGAAATACTTAAACACCTAGGAATAAATTAACATCAGACTATCTGTCAAAGTGACGATCCGCTAATACTAAGTGTTTATAACAGTTTCGGACCGCTAGAGGAATATCAGTGGTTGGCATTTTAGAAGTAACATTATTGATGACTATAGGATTAATATCACACGGGCGTATAGAGCATTGAGTCACTCCCTTAACTTGACACACAGATTGTTATACAATTCCAGCCACAGTTGTGGTGCATCGACGCAATTGAAAACCAAGTCTTTTTGCGCACTTCATAATGATGAAGCAGTCCTGAACGCCGCTATCGATGAGCGCTCTAACTTGGTGGAACGTGCCACTAGAGTCCAGTACACGCGTCGTGCAGTACTACGCACGGGTCACGAGCCTCTCCCACGAACGCACTGGTGTTAGTGTGGGCGCTACTCGAACCGGTCGTCACCGCGTTCGGTGATCTAACTTGTTTGTCGATGTGTACCAGAGTGTGATGATTACCACTACAGATAAAACATCTCAGTTTTGAAACGCATTTATCAAGACAATGTTTTCGTAAACAGTTAATACGTAAATGATTTTGTTTGACAACATTTATTCTAGCATTGTTTTCTAAAGATTGAAATGTGGGGCACTTATAGATACTGTGCGCACAATAATAGCACTGTAGTGAAGCCAGCTGCTTCGAACTAGTGGGCCTAGACTGAGTAGTGAGCACGGAACGTTTGAGGTTCGATGCCCGCGGTGAAACATTCTTGATTTGTTATCGGCTAAATATTGAGAAGATTTAACCATAATGTCAACATTAGCGTTTTTATTTCTAAAACCTTTACATAGTTTTGAAGAAACTGCATAAAATTTTGAAAAAAGGGAATTTCTGATGTATTCTAAGATTGAAAGTGGTGACGCGTATCTGAATCCAGTGCGCGAAACGCTGCGTTAAATAAAATAAAATCGTCTAAGTCATCTAGCTCTAAGGCCTTAATGGCATTGACCGAGAAAGAATATTATTATTATTAGTATATGTTTGTAAATCATTGTAATTAGGAGTTTTTCAATAAGGATAGTTATTTATTTGATTTAAATACGCCACGGCTAAAATGCGCTTATTTTGGTTTGGTTCATTGAAAACGAGCTCATAATTATCGGAAGTTAATTTTACCTTCTTTGCGAAGCGGGTCCCGAATCTCGATAAGCAAGAAATGAGATAATGAAGTTTAGTAATATTCGCGATTTATTTATTATTATGAATTAAGGTTACGAAAGTATCGTAAAATGTTTGCCAATTCTCAATTTTTCCGTTGAACTTTTGAAGCTCAATTTCTGGCAATCTAGCTTGTACCTTTACCGTGCCGGGCGTAACGGTGTGGTTAATGTCAGCGGACATTGGGCTGCTGCCTTGTTGCGCTCCATCTCCATCTCATCATCTCCACGACAAAACTTAGGACATCATAGTACATATCAACAAATGCAAATAACGCTTGCATATCAATTTTTTCTTTAGGAAACAGTCAGTTTTAACGAATTAATTTTTTCCGTAAGCAAAACATATTCATCACGAATGTTCTCAATTTTAAGAAATCTAGATTTAAATTGGCTAACTTTAGATGAATAAAACTATTATATTATAAGAAATCATTAACTTTAGATGAACAAAGTCTTCTTGTATTTGAGTGGATAAATCGAAAAGAGTTTGTAAAGAACTTTATATTTAAAATAATATTTAAGTTTCTCAAAACAAAATTAGCATTCAAATAATGAAGTTAACATTGACGTTTTTTAATAATTTTAATTGGATAACATTTAACGGGCGACTTAACATTCAAAGATATACAAGTACTAATTCAATACTTAAGTGCTATTATTCCAAGACCAAATGAGTAAGTAATTTCCATGAACCGTTTTAGTAATGTTTTCCAACAATAATTAGAAATACTCTCAAGTTATAATAATTTTTCAACGCGTAAAACTACCAATGCACATTCGAAGTAAACTTAGCAAATATAACGCAACCAAATAAGATAAGTCTGCAAAGTTTGAGCAATAAGAAACAATTAACGCGCATTCAAGACTAGCAGGATTATAATTGAAATAAATTAATTACTTGCACGAGCAAATTGAAGAGCCGTGGTAGCTCAGTGGTTAACGCTCGCTGTAAACATAACAGAACGCGAGTAACCCGGGTTCGATCCCCGCCGGCACCAATGAAATTGTTAATTGCAATTTTAAGTGCTGATTTACCACGTGCTCGGCGGTGAAGGAAAACATCGTGAGGAAACCTGCATGTCTGAGGAATAAGAAAAAAAATATTTCGAAGACATGTGAAGTTCGTCAACACGCATTAAACCCTCTCAGAAATGAGGGGAGGCCTGAGCCCAGCAGTGGGACGTATATAGGCTGTAACTTTACTTTACTTTACTTTACGAGCAATTACACGATAGTCTTACAACTTTATTTATTGAGTAATTTTAAACAAGCGGTAACGGACACGGTTAATGCGTACGCGGCCATCTTGCTTCTTATTTTTTCTTGACGATAGGTGGCGCACCATTCTTGAGTATATAGGAGAGGCGGGAGGATAGAAAATACTTAGGAAAAGAATATTTTATCGGGACTGTTCGGAAGCCACAACTATAACACTTTATTTAAGTAATTTATACATTATAGGTTTATGTTCCGGTTATTTTTTTTTACAGATTTATAGGTTACAAATGAATATACAGAAACACATGTACCTAGCACAACAAACTTCATGATAGTAAGCTGTTATTTAAAAAAAGTCCCGTTGGGATTATTACTGTTAAATTAAAAAAGGGACTTTCAATAAGTATTATTAATAATCAATATTGAATAAAAAGGTTCTGTTTCTGTTATATATAGACAGCGACGGCCATCTCCGCGTCTACTGTGATGCCGACTCAGACCGACTTATCGACCATATCCAAATGGCTTCAGACACCGAGCTACAACAGGTCCCATTCGCATAGTTCATGATGATCGGTGATTTTAACGCCCACCAAGCTGAATGGCTTGGTTCCCGTTTCACCGATCAAGCGGGTAGATCTGTTTATGACCTTGCCTTGGCATATGGTCTGACACAACTGTTTACTTTGTCTGCGCAGATCCCAGATGTGGAGTATCATGTACAAGCTTACCCTGTTGGATCTTCCGCTGACCTTTCATCCGGACGGATATTAGGTCTTCATTGACGCCCCTCTTGGCTCTTCTGACCATCATCTGATCCGTCTGATCTGACCGGAGTACGGTGCCACTCACGCTCCCATCGCGGTTGCGTTCTCGGCCGATTGGGACAAGATGTGGTGTTTTTTTCATCCTACCCTTGGTGTATCCTATCCTACCCCTATGCTTCTCGCCGGATGATCCCAACGTTGTTACTGATTCTGTCACTAATATGGTACTTCAGGGAATGGAATTATTATTCCATCATCTGTTGTGCCTATCGGAGGCAAAACTCAGCCATGGTCGAATATTGATGATGGAGGGAACATACCGCCGACCATCCCGTGATGTGAGTGCTCCATACAGGATGTACTGTTTACTCAGCGATCGGTGCGCAAAGCACTCTTCTTCCTGGACGTCAACAAGTCGAGTGGGCCTGATGGAGTCCCATCTATTGTGCTGAAGACGTGTGCTCCGAAGTTGCCATCGGTTTTATCGGTTTTGGTACTATTACTCCCTAGGCGTAGTCCCAAACTCATGAAAGACAGCTTTGGTGCACCTGATCCCGTAAAAAGGCAACCGCTCAGATCCGTCTAAATATAGGCCCATCGTTATAACCTCCTTGTTCTCCAAAATTATGGAAACAATTATTAACTGCCAGCTCATGAGATTCCTTGAGGATCACCAGCTGTAGTACGGTTTAGTACGGTACTAGGCAGTAGAGTCTAAGAGGGAGGCATTGGCCGTTAGCTTGAACATAGCGAAGGCTTTCGATCGGGTTTGGCACAAAGCCCTTCTTTCGAAGCTTCCTTCCTATGGGCTTCCCGAGAAATTGTGCAATTGGATCACCAGTTTTATTGCAGATCGGAGCACCAAAATCGTAGTAGACGGTGCATGCTCCGATTAACGCTGGTGTTCCACAAGGCTTCGTGCTACCACCAACGCTGTTTCTTCTGCATATAAATGATATGTTGCAAACCGGTAACATTCATTGCAATGCGGACGACAGCACTGGTGATGCTCGATACACCAAGCTGTGCCAATATTTCTCTGGAAATATTCGCCAATTACCTGAAAAATCTTGTATTTGAAGTCGAGACATTGTTGAACAAAGTTTCGGACTGGTGGTGACTAAATCTAGTCCAGATCAATCCCCTGAAGACAAGTTTTCACGTTTACCGTTAAAAAGAACCCCTTTATCGTATCTCCTCAGTTTCAAGACATTCCCCTCGGTGCCTCCGCCAGTATCGGAATCGACGCCAGTCGACATATCGAGTGACGTGCACTTTCGTGGTTACTTGGAAGAGAAGGCCATATTGGCCTTTAAAAAGCTCGGCGTGCTCAGCAGAGTGGGACAGTATTTCATGTCGGCACACCGCCTGTTAATCTATAAAAAATATCAAAAAATTATATTAATGAACGATATTAGAACATAAAATGCTTTATTATATAAATTTCTATAAAAGGTAAATAATACATTAAGAACTCAGAGATTATAGTGCTAAGACGTGATCTTATACCTTTAAACGAGCAATTCTTGTGTATATATATATTTATATATAAGCGGAATCTCGGAAACGGCTCCAACGATTTTCATAAAATTTTGTGTCCAGGGGGTTTCGGCGCCCCCCCCGAACGGGTTCCCGCCTTGTCGTGGCGGGGGGCTTAGAAACCGTGGCTTGGTCACCCACGGCGAAACGAAGAGGAACCCATATGGCTGGTCCGAGGTGGAGGGCTGGCCCGAGGTGGCCACTCCGAGTGGGCTTGGGAAGCCCACTTCGGATGTGTGTTGGTGGACTGCGGTGAGAGGTGTGTCCTCCCCACCTACCGCTGCAGCCGAGGTGGAGTCGCGGAGGAAGAGGAGTGTTGGTATGGCGATGCGCCACTCGCCCTATCCTCCGCGACTCAAACGGGGCCGCACCGTTGATGTGGTGGTGATGGGGCTGCGGGGGAGAGGATTGTCGGTATTGCGAGGCGCCGCTCTCCCTATCCTCCGCAGCCGAATCTTGGTTGGCGGCGGAGCCATAGACCAGATCCGCCGCTGGGGTCGGGAAGGCTAGTACTTCTAAGTGCTCGTTTTTCCTGGCCCCATGGCCTTCGCGCATCGGACGCGGGGGCGTCTGTTGCGCAGATGTAATTGGAGGCCGTGGAGGAAGGCGTGCCATGTGTTCTGGTGCGCCTTACTTGGGAAGGAGAACGGGGAGGAATATTCCTCTCCCGATGAGGTGCTGCCATGGGGCGGCAGTCGCTGGTGGGGCCGCGGATGTGTGCGAAAGCGTTCCCGTAGCCCTGCCAATATGCGACGAAGGTGGAACACCATGGGGTTTTAGTCGGTGCGAGTCCGACATAACCCGTCCTTGCCCCCGCGAGGCGGGTATGCGTAGGCATTTCCCCATGTTAAAAAAAAAGAAAAAAAGGGGGTTTCGGGGGCAATAAATCGATTTAGCTAGATTTTATTTTTTAGAAAATGTCGTTTTGCCCGTGTTTTCAGGCAATGAAAAACTGCTACAATACGAGAAGGTAAATTTTGACTATATACATATAGCTCAAGTGGATATCGGGCCGTCGCGAAATCGTAGTGCTCTGGTTCGTGTCCTGTCTTGGATCCGACTTTTTTCCTTTTTTTTTCAAGTTCACTTCTTTTGTGAGAAAATCTATTATTTCGAGCCCTTTTTTAAGTATTTTTTTTAAATACGAAAATTTAAATTAAACTAATTGCACTCATGATTTTTATTCAAACAACCAGTTCAGTTTTTTCTAATATGTCAATAAGATCAAAAAATATTATTCATTTAACATCAGTATGTAATTTGTATCTAAATATAATTTCCAAAAAAAAAAAAAATACCGCGGATATCTCGGTCATCCAGGTACTTTGTACACTTATGTCCAAATATTCACTTTTACGATGTCGTTAATTCTCATGGTGTCACAGTCACTTTGACTTAAAGTGATAGAGACAGCATGAGACTTAACGACATCTTAAAATTCAGTAGCGTTTAAGTATTTGGGCATTAGCGAACAAGATATTTATTTCCTTTAATATTGTGATAGGACGATGATTTCAAGTAAATACTTGAAACAAGCGACAGTAGCCTAAAGGCAGGGCGCCGACCGCGAACTCAAAAATGTCGTGGGTTCGAATCCGCCATTCGACTACTGGTGTGTACCACTCGTAACACAAGCAATTTAAGCTTACCACGAGTGGTTAAGAGGAATATTAGTAATGTTTATAGCATTGTTAATATTCCTTAAAAAAAACATTCTATCACAATATTAAATTAAATAAAACTATAGTAAAGTATGTTAAAAAATTTACTGTGCTTATTGCCCGGTTTTTCCTCGGTACGAATTTATTCATTGCCAAGTTATTCTTAACACATTCAAATATTGATTAATAAATTTACGTCAAAACTTCAGTATGATCCTGGACACCTACCACTAATATGCTTACGTGATTTAAACTTCTTAGACCAAGGCTTTCTAAACAGCAATGTTATAGCATTGTCTGATTTTTTATAGGATAGGGTGGTAACAAACGAGCACACAGTCCACCTGATGGTAAGTGGTTGCTGTGGCCCATAGACATCTACATCTATCCTCGATTACGAATAATAATGCAGATGTGTTGTCACCCGTGAGGACTAAGATGGAATGCCTCGTTTCCAGTAAAAAGCGCCTCCGGTTCTCTACACTCACCATACGAAACACAGCAGCATTAAGCTACTATTTTACGCTGGTATTCTGTGAGAGCGTGGTCTTTCCCCGGTCGAGCCGACCCATTTGTGCTATAACTATACAACTAAAATAACTGCGGCATAGCTCTACCACATGTAAAAGTCTAGTTATTAAATACTAATAATAAATATATCTTAAAGAAGTAAAAATGTAACTTTAACTATAAACCATAAATAATTTTTAAATATTACCTACATTTGTCCTGTATGCAGCATTATATTATTTTTAGATCTGAAAATACCTAAAATAATCGCTCAAACTATTATGTCTAATTCTATATTGGATGACCTTTTTCATCGTCTGGAAAAAATAGGGTGTAACATGTGAACGGAGTGTGAACGAACAAAAAATTTTGTATAAATAAATAAATTAATTAAAATATATCGAAATTCAAACCTACTTTACGAACGGCAATAAAACAACAAATTTAGTAGGCATCTTTGACTTAGTTACTTCGCAGGGTCACAGGCTAGGATAGATACTATTTGGATTTCGATAGATTTTAATTAATTTATATATTTAATTTAATTTTTTTTATTTTTTGTAAAATATCAGTGCCATATGCTTCTACTCTGTTTATTTGTGTTATACCATATTTTTTTCTAGACGGTATAGAAAATCATCCAATATAGCATTTTTACAGATGTAATGGTGTTACATTGTAACCTAATGCGCAACAAAAAAAAAACTCTTATTATGGTGGCCACACACGGTGAGTTAAACTGATCATTCCAACTGATCAGTTCAAACTAAAACTGTTGATATTTTTTAAAATATCGGATTTTCGATATATCCATGAATAAACTTATATGTAAAACTCCGACATTAATATATTTATAATGATCGATATATCGAAAATCCACTATTTTAATAAATGTCAACAGTTTTAGTTTGAACTGATCAGTTGGAATGATCAGTTTAAGTGACCGTGTGTGGCGTCCATTAGTTTACATATTTTACATCACGCTTTTAAAACTGCAACATCTAATGGTGTCATCGGAAGCGACTTGCGCCTAAGTTACAGCCTCGGCCTAGTTCAGACGCTAGTGTTCAAAATTGTGTAAATTAAACAGAACCATATGCAGAATCCAATATAACAGAGTTAATAACGTAACATAATAATATGATTTTGTTATTATGTTATGCTGCGTAAAACACCGAATGAAAAAATAGATTTAAATTAAATAATATGAATTTTTTAAATATTTTGATTTTTAAATTTGACTTTAACTTTCAATTGTATATCTATAAGTATATTTCTGAAGTTTAGTACTTAGTATTTATTTACTCTAAAGGCACATACCAGGTTAAAATAACAGGTAAATGCTGTATGGTTAGTGCGGAGAACCGGAGACATTTTCAACAATTTCCAAGAGCGACAATCAATTTATACTTCAATATAGATTCAATTAAGCGACAGTAGCCTAATGGCAGGGCGCGGACCGCGAACTCAAAAAGGTCGTGGGTTCGAATCCGCCATTCGACTACTGGTGTGAACCACTCGTAACACAAGCAATTTAAGCTTACCACGAGTGGTTAAGGGGAATATTAGTAATGTTTATAGCATTGTTAATATTCTTTTTAAAAAAAATTGGATGAAACGCAGCAAACAGTGCACGTAATCAATGCTGCGATTGGAGAGGTTACGAGCCCGTGAGTGATTTAGTTGTTTTTGTAGTAGAAATTTCAATCAGTGAAATCAAATACAGCAAAGATACAGAAACTCGAGTTGGATAACGTGTAATTTTGAGTTTATTAGCATTGTGGGGCGTTAGAATATTTGGAATATACTTTGCGCGAAGTTGAACTTGCGAACTGACTAAACTAAAAAAAGAATAGATTTTGGACCATAGCATTTGATGGAAAATGAATTTTTATTATTGTGAATTATTGTAAGATTTCAGCACAGTTTGTATCACCTTGATCCCAAAATCTTTTGACATAAAATATTTTTTAAAGGTTATATTTTTGTTGTTCAATTCAAGCGTCATCTAATAAAACTATAAATACCGGGCAACTATGGCAATATAGAGGCGGTCTACGTACAGCAGTGAACTAATCGCAAGCTGTATGATCACAAATCACTCACGGATTCGCATCCTAGACCAACACTGCTGCTATATTATGGTTTTTGCACTAATGAGTCGCCCCGAACGGGGAAGGACAACGCTCTCACGGATTACCAGCGTAAAATAGCAGCTGAATACTACTGTGTTTCATATGGTGAGTGTAGAGAACCGGACCGAACCGCTTTTTACTAAAAATTATTCTTTTTATCTTAGTCTTCAGGGATGACAATGCATCTGCTTTTTGATTCTTAATCGAGTAGATGTCTCTGGGCCACAGCATCCACTTACCATCAGTTGGACTGTGTGTTCGCTTGTCATCCATATTCTATAAAATAAATCTTACCATTCATTAGAAGAGAAATTTCTAGTAAAGTTAGTTAAGTTCAGCCTGTTACAGGCATATGTCTATAGCATTACAATATGTGACGAATTCATTTTGTCTCGCGTCGTTAAAGCTGTTGTGATGACGTGGCAATTTTTCGCGGGAAATCATCGACCAGTGCACGTGACAGCTACTCTGGCTCTACACTGGACACGGAAAGAGAGGCGGTTAGGGTTGTAACAACATGTTTCGTACCTCTACCTTACCGTGAGTTTGCTTTGAAGCGATTTTCACAAAAAAACATGTTTTAAACACTGTTTTCTGTCAAAGTATCAAAAAGCGTTTGCATAGTCAAAGAACATGTTGTAGTGAAATATGTTTGACAGTTTATTGTGCATTACATATTTTAACTATATTATATCTTTATAACTACAGAAACATAATGTTTGTAAATAAATTTGTAGAAATATTATCATGTTGAAAGATAAGTTTAAATATCTGTTGAAATTATTACACAGTTTTTGTGAGTGCGAACGCCACTATCAACAAAACATGTTGTGTGATTTATTTTATGCGGTTTGTTTCAAAACATTACATATTGGATGTTTCTCAGTGCAAACGTACTGTTAGAATTGCAACGATAAATAATTATAACAATGTTGTTAATTTATAACTCACTCGAGCTTTAACTTCAACATTACAGACTATCAAAGTCACCGCTGATTTGTATTTTCATAGTTTGCCTAACAAAGGTGCTACTTGGCACAGTTGCAACACTCAGACGGGATTACAACCGCAGATTTTAATTTTGTGATTGTTATGATGAAGACGTTGCAACCCATATCTTGGTGTGTTTCCCTCCGTCACTTCTTAAGGCACCCACGGGCCGATATGAGGTGGTGATTACACCTATAGCTTCACAATAAGATATTCTAATCAATAAAGTCATTAATAAGAGTAATTACAGACTATGAGGCTCTATTTCAGTCTTCAGGAGCAACAAGCAAACACAGCTGTTGCTTTCTTTGTAGTAGGTGTTCAAGGTCTTTAGTTTCCAGGTGTCGTTAGTGGACAACGGGCTATCTTATTAAAAAAATACAATGAAGAGAATAAAGTACAACTTAAATACGTCTATTGCTGGGCAAAGTTTTTTCTCATTTCTGCGAGATAAATCCGCTGATTGTTTCTGTGCACGTGGGTGGATTTTAATTCGAGTCCACTCCCACCAGCACCAATGGAATCATTAATTTTACGCGCTGATTTACCGCGTGCTTGGCGCTGACGGAAAACATCACGAGGAGACCTGCACATCTGAGTAAGATAAAAAATGTTCCAAAAACATGTAATGTCCACAAAACACGCATTGGTGCAACGTGGTGGTCACCTTGCCTTGGTACCCTCTTAGATATGAGAGGAGGCCTGTGCTCAGCAGTGGGACGTATAAGGCTGTAACATTACTTTAATTTATGTATTTTTTATTGTTGCCGATATGTGACAACCCTATAGCATTGTCACCGCTCACTAGACATGTTTGAAAGTGGGTCCTCCGTCATCCAGGCGGACGGAGCGTTATAGCATTTGTCACTTCATTACAGCGGTTGAGGTTTAATGGAGGGTCGGTGAGAGTGCGACGATTATTTCTGGCGCTTTAATTATACCGAGCATAAAGGTCAAGAGCTCGTAAGTATTTTCAGAGCGGATTCGCAACGTGATGATGCGGTCAGAAATTGAAGAGGTGAAGTTTAGTGCAATATACAACAACATATTGTTTAGTTGATTTTCCTACTCGTTGTTTTTTAAAGTATGTTCACCGATCTCACGGAAACGTATCTATATATGTATATTTTATTAAATTAATATGTTGTATTAATATGATATATGTATATTTTATTACATTAAATATGTTGTACTTAAGAAGTTATCCCACTTAAAGAAAATATTCCATCCCTAAGGGCGGGATAATGAAGATTTTATTTACTTATTTAAACGACATTGGAGCAAAATCACTTTAAGGACCTTATTATTTGTTATATTCCTCCTCCGAAAGGATGAAATAATTAATAAGATAAAATAATTTCCACATAATAGATTCAGAAAGTGGGCATTACTCGTAATTCTTTGACACACTGTCTTAGCATTAACTGCAGAAGCAAGGAAGATGCACCTAAATTTTTATTTTTTGGGTCGGTTCTATTTTTAAGTCAGGCAAACGTATGGCCGTAATCTTGCCTGATATAAAACGGCGATGAGAATGCGTTGACCACGTAAGATGGTAAGGTGGCATGGTGTTGCTGTTGATAAAATTTCTATTCTTAAAACCGACTGTTTAATTACTGTGTTTAAACAAAAGTCTGTTAAAAATAATTTGCTTAATTCCAAGTGTGTCTTTCCTAGTGTAGTGGTGTTGGGAGTACTGCAGGCAATTGAGGGAGGGGGAGCCCTCTTCAATTAGGTGAGACGGCTAATTTTGTTTCATTACGCGGATATAAGCAAATTAACTTTTAACAACTTTAAAATAAGAGAAAGATAAATTAAATTATCAAATAGAGGTTTAATCCGATATTCATTAATTAAACATGTTTGGAAAAAATATCATAATTTCTTCTCTATTATTGTCGATATTAGCTGTATAGTCATACCGTATCATAACAAGCGTCAAAGGAAGCAAGACGTGAGATGGGTAGCAGGATTTTCAAAATAATAAAAAAGTGCGATTGCCAAGGTGCCTGCCATTCGTGGCAACTATGACAAATACTTCATTATCAGTAAATACGTCCTTGACGGCTTTCTACTTATTTGCTGCGTTGTGGTCTAAAGAGTGTAGCCAGCCATTCCATTACAGGCACTCCATTTTAGTCCTCGGGGGTGACAACGCATCCGTTGCCTTCTTTTGAAGTTAGTTGCAGGGTCCATGGGCTGCAGACAGGGCTGGATTTACCTTAAGTGCTGCCCTGGGGCACCGTGAAAAATACTCCCCTCTCCCCTCTCCTCCACACTCTCTCGCCCACTCTCGCTTTCCCTTCTTAAACGATTCTCAATTTTTCCCAAAAAGATAGAGCTAATCTGTGATTCACTAAATAAGTCTTCGTATTTCGATTACATTTTTCTACTAATAATTCTATGTTAATGTTATTTTTACCATAAATAAATCTTAAGGAAAAAAAAACAAAATGTTTACTACAACTTTGTTTGAAAAGTTATTGAAATTTCTAAGGTATTTTTTTAAGAAAGTTATTCAAAGCATATTTTGTTTCTTATTTGACAACAGTAAAGCATTTCGTTACAGAAGTAAAATTCTTGAATAGAGAACGTTACTCTATACTAAAGATTCAATTTAATGATTTAAAAGTTAGCAATTTTCTTATTGAGCAGTAAATTGCTCTCAAAATATCCAGATATAAAAAAAAATAATTTTGTAAAATCAAATCTGCTTTCCTTACGCACTCATGCTGTACGCGAGTATTGATTAGCTTCAAGAACAAGTATATAACAACTATTCATTGAAAAAGGATATCATTTAAAAATTTGAATAATCCTTCCCCGATCGAGCCGACCCATTCGTGCTACAACTATACTACTAATATAACTGCAGCATGGCGCTACCACGTAAATTTATGACGAGACATTTTAGACACTTTATGACGAGAATGTCAATTGATGGGTTTAAAGAATGATATAAAATTGTTTGTATCAGGGTGAGGCGGTTACGTGAGGTCTGGCAGTAGAATGGCGCTGAAGACGCCTACGCCGGTAGATGGCGAACGCGAGACATGGGGCAAGAAGGTTGATTTCCTGCTCTCTGTGATCGGGTTCGCCGTCGACCTCGCTAACGTGTGGCGCTTCCCCTATCTCTGCTACAAGAATGGTGGAGGTGAGTATTCTGTAAAGTTGAACCCAACAGATGCTAGTGGACTTATTATTTATTGATGCTATTCAGCACATTTTTAACATTTCGTGTCGGTTTTGTCATTACGTCAGAAGTTTTTAAACTCTGCGTATATTTTATGTATAACGATTTCTGTAGTAAATATGTATTTTGTAGTAAATTTCGAGTAGAGCTAACATATTATGAATTAGAACTTTTTACCACCACAAAAGTTACCGCGTTAACATTTACTTGAATTCGTTTCCTTATCGACACGTAGATGAAGCATTGGTCGGTTTCTATACACGTGTAGTAGGTTTTTTTTTTTTATAGGATAGGGTGACAAACGAGCACACAGTCCACCTGATGGTAAATGGTTGCTGTGGCCCATAGACATCTACATCTATCCTCGATTACGAATCAAAATGCAGATGCGTTGTCACCCGTGAGGACTAAGATGGAATGCCTCGTTTCCAGTAAAAAGGGTCTCCGGTTCTCTACACTCACCATACGAAATACAGCAGCATTAAGCTACTATTTCACGCTGGTATTCTGTGAGAGCGTGGTCCTTCCCCGGTCGAGCCGACCCATTCGTGCTACAACTATACTACTAATATAACTGCAGCATGGCTCTACCACGTAATCTACCACGTATTGGACAGAAGCTATACCTATAAAGCAATTATATGCAAATATAAAAATGTAATGGTTAGTCAAAATCTTTACAAATTTGACGTTTCCAACATTTTCATGCTAAGAAAATATGTTATAATTTATAATTTTAAATTTAAACTTAACGTAGTGCAAAAGATTTCCTTAGTCAATTCTTCAATATTTTATATATATGAAATCTAAGTCGACTTCAGACAGCTAGACATCTTAGTTCAGGTTATGCTATACTGTGATGTAGATGTGGGGCGGCACGGCACGGCAGCTTGAATCCCCGACGTGAATAGCTAAGTGCCACTTGGCGTGCTAATTGTCGACGTCCTTGTTTCCGACCTGAGACGAACGCATAATGTACACTAGCTGTTACCCGCGGCGTCGCCCGCATGGTCACTGGGAAATGAACTATCTATTGCTTTTTGAATTGAAAGAAAACTGAGTTTTATAGATTTGTCAGAGATGCAGCCATTAAAAGGAAACTGATCAAAATCGATTCGTCAGCCTATTTAAATGTTTTGAAACGCAGCGTATAGGAAAGCATGAAAATAGCCTGTTTATTCCAAATAGAAATGGGAAATTTTTTTAATTAAAGGAAACTGAGCATCAAAATTGTATCACCGATTATGTTCTGTCCAAGATGTGTCACACGCAGCCTTGTCCCGTTACATAACCGAGGAGCATCTAAATTTCGCATTAGCATGACTGGGACGCCTAATTTTAATTGAAGCTTATGTGAGGGCACACCTGACAACTCTAGAGAATTTAGAAACTCTACGGGATATGAAGTGCTCTGTTCTGTGTCCATAACTGTGTCTACTGATAAATACTCTGTTATTTCTCCTGCTACTTCGCTTAATATATCTTGTTAATTTAATTTGTTAACGCTCTCATTTTTTGGTGCAAGAATCGCCCTTTCACATAACCATTTGTCTTCATGAATGTTGTTCGTTAAATCTGAATAAACGCTCGCAATTAATTCGGAATGACTCTGTTCTAAATTACAAAAATCTCTCGTCAATTTAACGCAGCCCTCAGCATCCGTTTCCAACCGCCCATCGCCAATTTTTAATGGTGTGTCAGCATAGTTTCCAGCATTGATATCATTATACAAATGTACTCTCATATTCGTAGTTAAACTGAATTTTATCACCTTGTTCCATAAAATAGACGACTTGAGGCATGCTTTAATTTCATCTGCAGGTGTTCCCTTTTGAATGACAGGTGAATTTTTACGAAAGTCACCCCAGTAAAACCACCATTGCTCCCATTACATCGGTATTGCTGCACAAATCCTGGAGCGTTCGATTTAGTGCTTCTACAGCTTTTTTATGCGACATTGTACTTTCGTCCCACACTAAAAGTTTGCATTGTCGTAGCATTATACCTCGTGCACTATTTTTGCTAAAGTTGCAGATCGGCGATTCTTCCTGGGCTAGATTTAGAGGGGAGTTTTAACAGGGAAATGCAGTGGGCGTTTAGCAGCGTGGCGGCAATACCAGCAATGTTTTTATCTTTTCGTACATGCGCTAATAATAAATTTAACAAAAATGTCTTCCCAGTTCCTCCAGGGGCATCTAAAAAGAAAAGTGCACCATTTCCAGATTCAATTTGTCCTAATACTTTGTCAAAAACTCGTTTTTGTTCGGGAAGCAAGCGGGGTACAAATTCGGCTACTTGCTGCTGCAAAGCTGGTATATCGTAGTTTGTTTCATGTATAATTTCATCACTTAGTTCATTTTCGGTTGTTCGCTGAGGCTTATATAGTGCTTAATTTTTTGCCACCATTGCCATTACTTTATCTTCAATTTTTCCAAGTGCTTCATTATAAATGTGTTCATTGTATGTCATGTTCGCGTGTTTCTGCTGTAACCTTCGCAAAATATCTTCCGCCATGTACTCTTTATATTTGTCCCACAATTCATGTGCATTAGATAGCCCGCAAGATGATATGAGAATTGCATAAAGATCCCTAATTTTGGCTGGTGACTGGCACTGCACAGCTTTCTCCATGGTTTCATCGTCTGATTATCGTTTTTAAAGATGAGATTACATGTTCTCTATAAGTTGCGCATTCCTGACCGTTGACAGTTTTAAGGTCTTTATATCCTGTAGGACCCCGAACATGGTGCAGCAGCAATCGTAAACAGAAACATTCAAAATTAGTTACATGGACGGTATACACACGACCAAGGGCATCTGATGACTTTACACCGGGCCAATTTGCAACAGGCGCGCCTTGAATACGGCATTTCCACTCGTTCCTAGATGTGTTCCAAGTATAATAGCGGGGGACTTCAGAATATAACAACGTTTTTGCAAAGGGGTCGGTTTGACAAAGTTGAAAGAAGGCAGTTAGTGTAGTTTTTGGCGGTGATGCAATTCTTTCTTGGAAATTTCTTTCGGTGAAATATACACGCTCTCCATTTTCTAAGTGCACAGCAAGGTGAGTAACTGTTGGGTGCCTTTCGTGTAAAGGGAAGCCAAGGATACGCCGCTGTCTTGTTACTGATGACATAATGCCCTGCTTGAAAGGTCTGTACTTCATAAACGAGATTTGCCTCACCTTCACTCCTGAGATAACAAAATAAATTCAGATATATTAAACGAAGTAGCAGGAGAAATAACAGAGTATTTGTCAGTGGACACAGTTATGGACACAGAACAGAGCACTTCATATCCCGTAGAGTTTCTAAATTCTCTAGAGTTGTCAGGTGTGCCCTCACATAAGCTTCAATTAAAATTAGGCGTCCCAGTCATGCTAATGCGAAATTTAGATGCTCCTCGGTTATGTAACGGGACAAGGCTGCGTGTGACACATCTTGGACGGAACATAATCGGTGCTACAATTTTGACAGGCGCAGGAAAAGGTGAAAATGTTATTATACCACGGATCCTTATAATTCCCACAGATCTTCCTTTTCAATTTAAAAGGTTGCAGTTCCCTATTAAGCTCAGTTTTGCAATGACAATTAATAAAGCGCAAGGGCAAACGTTACAGATAGCGGGGGTCAACTTAGAAAAACCGTGCTTCTCGCATGGTCAGCTGTATGTAGCATGTTCGTGTGTGCCAAATGCCCAGAATCTCCATCAGAAGCAGAACTGCAGGCATTAGTCACGTGTATGAAAGAGGAATGTGAAATTAAAGGTCTCCGTTTGAATGCTAATAAAACTAAGGTTCTGGTATTTGAAAAGGACGAAGAGAGAACGAAATGTGAAATATGGGTAAATCAGGAATGTCTAGAACAGGTAAATGAAATTGTATACTTGGTAAGTGCTTTCAGCCGGGATGGAAGATGTGATTTAGATGTGAACAGGCGTGTCGCTGCCGGGAACAAAGTCAATGGTGCCCTGAATGCGTTAGTCAAAAGGCAAAGCGTAGTGAAGAGTGCACGCCTTGCAATACATAACGCAGTGCTGGTGCCGACTTTGTTTTATAGCAGCGAAACCTAGGTATGCCAGAAGAAGCATAAAAGCAAGTTGAATGCAGTGGAGATGCGATCTCTTCGTAAAATGTGCGGCGTTACCATAGCCGACCGAAAGCGAAACGAAGAGATTCGCAATGTGACAGGATTGAAAGATGACCTTATCACAAAAATTGATAGCGGCGTACTCCGATGGTTTGGGCACGTTGAGCGAATGAGTGAAGACCGAATGCTGAAGAAAATATATAGCGCGAAAGTAAATATTAAAAGGTGTCGAAGGTAGACCGAGACTAACTTTCGAAGACCATGTGAGCAAATTACTCGAAGAGAAGGTCAACGAAACTGCATGTATGAAGAAGTTAATGAACCTGAAAGAAGCTAAAGAGGTATGTAAGGATCGTGACACTTGGCGATCTGTTCTCTCTGCCTACCCCGTTAGGGATTGTGCGTGAAGATAAGTAAATTCACTCCTGAGATTGAATATTGCTTGGTCTCTTCCTTTATTTATGTATTTTACATAGAATGGGCAAATACGGGACAATCCAACTGTTATCTAAGGTTTCGAACGCTCCAGAGCGAGATTTGATTGTAACTTTCCTGCCACCATCTTCGGGAGCTCTGCGTCTGTATAAAGGGTAGCCATTGTCATTGTGTAATGTTTCTTTTAATAGCTGTTTAGGGAATTTCTTTGTACATTTTCCTTCTTTCATACATGGCGATATTGAATTTCGTGCTCCACATGGACCGTGAATCATATTTCTGACAATGGTATCATACAATTCTTTATCTTGCTCAGGTTCCGGAATCTCGGCGCTTATTATGTCGTCTATTTGGCTGGGCCGCAACTTCTCTTTAAGCCATATTAGAATGTGGGCATGCGGTAATCCTCTTTTTTTGCCATTCAATTGAATACATGAAGCACTGCACCTCTCCGAAAATTTTTCCCTTTGTTAATTATATAAGTACATTAATTTTTGTACTTTTAATCTAAATACTCTAGCAACTAAATCGTGTCTGTCAGTACTTTTTTGGCCCGGCATTAGCTCCTCGGTTATTTCTTTCCATGTGGGATTGCAAGTAAAAGTAACAAAAAGATCAGGTCTTCCGTAAGTTCGTATATAGGCGAATGCGTCTTGTGTGTACTCATGTAGGTAGCGGGGACTGTTAACGAATGATGAGGGCAGAATTACCATTTTGCCTAAATCTCTGGGGTTTACATTGGCGTCGCTAGAAACTGCATCTTGTAAATGTATATAATTCTCAACGCGCAGCTTTTTTTTGATTTAAAGATATATAACGGAGACGTTCACTTTCTACCTTCACGTACATGTCTACCAAAAATTGATGAAATAATTGTCTACACCGGGCTAAGAGGTTAAAATCATTTTCTCGCAACATCATATGATACGCATAAAAATCCATAAATGATACTTTTTTGTTCGGAGTAGGCTCCTTTGTGACCGGGTTAATGAGTAGAATTTGAAAATGATAACCCTCTTGTCCTTTGCAATAAATCAATGGGTATTGGAGAGCATCATAAAACTTGTGTGTATCGGCTACCCGTTGCAACGTATCATCACGTGCTCGTAAGACAATGTCTCGTGAACAAAATTGATCACCACTAATTACGGCTGCTATTTCGTTTATCAAAGGTGCATTGTAGCGCCTTTCATGCTCTCCTCGAGGGGTCCGATCTGCGTGAATGACGACTTTATAATCCTCTTCAGGTAGGTTTTCTAAAGCAGTTTTAAATGTTTTGACTAAAATGTTACGTTAATGCAAGAATCTTTGAATTTTGAACATTGTGTCTCTCTCAACTCCCTGGATAAATTTATGCTGTTCGTTTTCAGCTGGAAAAAGTGAACCTATTCTATGATAAATTTGCCCTTGCACCGTAAATGTAGGCGATAATCCCGGCTTTATTATTTCCCGGTCAACTCCGAAGGACGTCATTTGAAAGCATGAGTTATATTTCCGTATCCTGTTTTAAAAGCGCCGTGACTCTTTTATAATTAGCATTTATTTATTAGCATTAGCATCATATAAAAAGAGAGTTATCAAAGGTTCTTCTGATTCCCCAAGTAACGGAAGAGACACTTTGCCATTGGAACAGCACATGCCTGCGGTCTCATCTTTCCATTTTAAAGCGCTGCAAAATAGACACGCCTTGTCCATCAGTCCGATAACAACTAATCTGTGATTTTTATAATCAATCAACGGATCATAATTGAATGCTGCGTCATTAAAAACCGACCAATTGTTTCTTTGAAAATTTTGTCGACGTTCAGCTTGGAGCTGTGCATTTGCATCTCTTCGCGCCTGTGTCTGTTCTGGTGTTTCAGATGCCCTTATAGTAGATTGACGTTCAGCTTGCTCAATGAATCTGTGTTGAGTTTCATCAGGTGTTTCCGCGGCTCTTAAGGCAGCCTGACGTTCCGCTTGTTCGAATAGCCTTTGCTGACTTTGGGCAGGTGTTTCAGTAACTCTTAAAGTAGATTGACGCTCTGCCTGTTCACGACGCCTTTGCTGACTTTGAGCAGGTGTTTCAGTAGTTCTTAAAGTAACTTGACGCTCTGCCTGTTCAAGACGCCTTCGCTGACTTTGAGAAGGTGTTTCAGAAGCTCTTAAAGTAGCTTGACGCTCTGCCTGTTCAAGACGCCTGTCCTGACTTTCAGAAGATGTTTTGGAAGCTCTGAAAGCAGCCTGACGCTCTGCCTGTTCAAGACGCCTTTGCTGACGATAAGAAGGTGTCTCAGATGCTCTAAAAGCAGCCTGACGCTCTGCTTGTTCTTGCTTTCTCAGTTCAGCATCTTCTAAAGATTCTAGCGATTGAGCTAATCTTTTCGCTTGTCTTTGAGAAGATACTCTTGAAAGGCTGGACTTACGTTTGCGAGGCATTATGAAGTAACAAAAAAACCTATTTATAAAAAACGTTAAAATACCTAAAAGGAATTAAATTTCCTTTTAAATATTTTTTATAATCAAAACAACAAAACCAATTCAAGACACAACACGAATCCAAAAACGATAGCCAAAAAAAAATCGAATCAACTTAAACCAAATCACAAAACAAATCGCAGAAAACAGAAATCGAAAGTAGTATTCAACATAAATATAACCAGCGAAAAAAGAAGTATGTGTATAGGTACCGTATACACTATATATATACTATTAATATTCATACAAAGTTAAACAACCTAAAACAACGAAAACCAATTCACGATTCTAAATAAACAAAATCCAAAATCAAAGCCAGAATCTAAATATGTATAAAGGAATACCAACCAAATCAACAAAACCGATCCAAGAAAATACACAAATCCGAAAATGAAAGCCAATATAAATCCATTCAACCTTAACCAAATCACAAAGCAAATAACAAACAACTGAAATCGAAAGCAGGTAGTCGAATAAGCTACGAAATAGAAACAATTTAAGCGTATAGGTACCGTATGCACTATAAGTTGACGCGCGGCTCAAAGGCGGGAGTTAAGTACATGTCAGGAAACATTTCGTTATTGCGTTTTAAAAACCTAGTAACGACATCAAGCGGAATCAATTTAAACTATGTATACGTTAGTTAATAAGAAATCTCAAAAAATATTTTTCTTCTAATTTTGCACAATTTTTCTTATTGTAATACCGATTCATTCATAACCACATGTAATAACTGTATTAATTTCCGTTCAATAAATATTACTAAGGCTTATTAATAAGGCTTACTAAGAACTGTTACTACCACAGTTAAGTAATAGTTAAGGGTGAAAGCGTGACAGGTGGTGATAGTATTCTGATCCATACTTATAATCACGCCTGGTAACCCTTGCGTGGTAGGCAGAGCTTCGGATTTATCAACGGATTACTTAATATCGTCTGCGAGGTTATCGCCTATTCTGTGAATTACAATGCACCAAAACGTTTGAAGAAAATCAGCTGGTGAATTTTATGTTTTTTATCGCTCTCTTCCCGGTCCTGCGTGGAAAAATACAGATCCATACATTTTTTATCTTAATTTTGGTAAAAAGACATACTAATCCAGATATTCTGACCTTCTGTGTTCGTCCATCGTACCGTCGTCCGTATTGTAGAATCACGGTGGCGCCACCTAGCTGAATTTAATTTTGCAACATATTCGATTTTCCCACGGGAATGATATGTTTTTCTGCTGAAAAAAGTAGCCTATCTCACTCTACAGCCACCGAACTATCCAAAAATTTTGATTTTATGCCATACCAAAATTCATGCCATGCCGACGCTCTGTTGCGACGTTAAAAAAGGACAAACTTTTGCAACATATTCTATTTTCCCACGGGAATGAGGCTGTAGAGTGACATAGGCTACTTTTTTCCGCGGAAAAACATCTCATTCCCGTGGGATATATTCTATTTTCCCACGGGAATGAGATGTTTTTCCGCGGAAAAAAGTAGCCTATGTCACTCTACAGCCACCGAACTATCCCTATACCAAAATTTATGCCATGCCGACGCTCTGTTGCGACGTGAAAGAAGGACAAACTTTTGCAACATATTCTATTTCCTTATGGGAATGAGATGTTTTTCCGCGGAAAAAAATAACCTATGTCACTCTACACCCACCGAACTATCCCCGTACAAAAAATCATGCCATGCCGATGCTCTGTTGTGACGTGAAAGAAGGACAAACTTTTGCAACATATTCTATATTCTTATGGGAATGAGACGTTTTTCCGCGGAAAAAAGTAACCTATGTCACTCTACACCCACCGAACTATCCCCGTACAAAAAATCATGCCATGCCGACGCTCTGTTGCGACGTGAAAGAAGGACAAACTTTTGCAACATATTCTATTTTCTTATGGGAATGAGATGTTTTTCCGCGGAAAAAAGTAACCTATGTCACTCTACACCCACCGAACTATCCCCGTACAAAAAATCATGCCATGCCGACGCTCTGTTGCGACGTGAAAGAAGGACAAACTTTTGCAACATATTCTATTTTCTTATGGGAATGAGATGTTTTTCCGCGGAAAAAAGTAACCTATGTCACTCTACAGCCACCGAACTATCCCAATACAAAAAAATCATGCTATTCCGACGCTCTGTTACGACGTGAAAGAAGGACAAACTTGTGCAACATATTCGATTTTCCCACGGGAATGAGATGTTTTTCCGCGGAAAAAAGTAGCCTATGTCACTCTACAGCCACCGAACTATCCCCATACAAAAAAATCATGCTATTCCGATGCTCTGTTACGACGTGAAAGAAGGACAAATTGTGCAACATATTCGATTTTCCCACGGAAATGATATGTTTTTCCGCGGAAAAAAGTAGCCTATGTCACTCTACAGCCACCGAACTATCCCCATACAAAAAAATCATGCCATGCCGACGCTCTGTTGCGACGTGAAAGAAGGACAAACTTTTGCAACATATTCTATTTTCTTATGGGAATGAGATGTTTTTCCGCGGAAAAAAGTAACCTATGTCACTCTACACCCACCGAACTATCCCCGTACAAAAAATCATGCCATGCCGATGCTCTGTTGTGACGTGAAAGAAGGACAAACTTTTGCAACATATTCTATATTCTTATGGGAATGAGACGTTTTTCCGCGGAAAAAAGTAACCTATGTCACTCTACACCCACCGAACTATCCCCGTACAAAAAATCATGCCATGCCGACGCTCTGTTGCGACGTGAAAGAAGGACAAACTTTTGCAACATATTCTATTTTCTTATGGGAATGAGATGTTTTTCCGCGGAAAAAAGTAACCTATGTCACTCTACACACACCGAACTATCCCCATACAAAAAATCATGCCATGCCGACGCTCTGTTGCGACGTGAAAGAAGGACAAACTTTTGCAACATATTCTATTTTCTTATGGGAATGAGATGTTTTTCCGCGGAAAAAAGTAACCTATGTCACTCTACAGCCACCGAACTATTCCCATACAAAAAAAATCATGCTATTCCGATGCTCTGTTACGACGTGAAAGAAGGACAAACTTGTGCAACATATTCGATTTTCCCACGGGAATGAGATGTTTTTCCGCGGAAAAAAGTAGCCTATGTCACTCTACAGCCACCGAACTATCCCCATACAAAAAAAATCATGCCATGCCGACGCTCTGTTGCGACGTGAAAGAAGGACAAACAAACAAACAAACACACTTTCGCATTTATAATATTAGTATGGATATGGATTCTCTACGTAGCACTTCTTTGTTATACTTAATGTGACTCCCGTTATGATATCATACATATTTTATCCTATAGAAAATTAAAATCTATTTACCGTGGTTGGACATCATCAAAGTCAAATTTTGGAACTATAGTCCAGCCAGTACTCCACTCTTAAACACGGGCTCTTTTAGTTTTTTTTTAAACAGAATTAGGGTGACAAACGAGCACACACTCGACTTGATGGTAAGTGGATGCTGTGGCATATAGACATCTAGATTTATGCTCGAGAATTAAAAAACTCAGTTGCGTTGTCACTTCTGAGGACTAAGATGGAATGCCTCCAGTAAAACGGGTCTCCGGTTCTTTACACTCACCATACGAAACACAACAGCATCAAGCAGCTATTTTACGCTAGTATTCTGTGTGAGCATGGTCCTTCCCCGGTCGAGCTGACTCTTTCGTGCTACAACCATAAAATAGCTACAACGAGGCTCTATCACGTATAAAGTAAAAGAAGAGTTTGCCGTAACAACCACGTAAACAGGTGTGATAGCGATTCCAGTATTAATAAGTTGCAACTTTGCCGCCGGTTCCCGCCGCATTTCTGGTTTTAGTTTCAAACTTTATTGTGTTCTCCTTATGCCCAATATAATCCAAAAAGTTAAACCAATCAGTAGTTTTTGCTACCAGCCCATAGCGCAATGTAACGTAGTAGCAAGTGCCCTATGTATAAGCTACAATAGGTTTCGTGCTTACGTTATCGCTTTATTAAAATAAAAATTTTGATTTTTAATCTATCAAACATTAGTAATCTATTTCTTAGTGACGATATTCCAAAAGCCATGCTGCACTTATATTATGCTTGTAGCTCGAATATGTCGGCTCGAAAAGGGAGGGACCACGCTCTCTCAGAATACCAGCGTAAAATAGCTGCTCAATGCTGCTGTGTTTCGTATGGTGAGTGTAGAGAACCAGAGAACCTTTTTACTAGAAATGAGGGATTCCATCTTAGCATTCAATGGTGGCAACGCATCTGCATTTTGATTCTTAATCGAGAATAGATGTAGATATCCATGGGTGACAGCATCCACTTACCATCAGTTGACACAGTTCACCTCGTTTGTCACGCTTATTCTATAAAAAAATCAAATCTATGCGCGTACAATACCTAAGGTATTTTGCGAAGTGACAAGTGCGAGTGGCAAGTGCAACTGACAAACGACAAGTGCTTAAGTTCGTGTGAACAAGCAGTGCCAAGTGATAAGTGGGAATAAAATACGCACTTGTCACTTCTCATTTGTCACTTGTCATTGTCACTCGCACTTGTCACTTCTCAAAATGTAAACCGGGCTTAAGAATAATATATTACAGTGCAAGTCTGCAAGTCCTCTTACAATGCTACTCGTAGCAATGGTCTGCTAATTGCGCGTTAACGCCACGTGTAGAGCTCTCCTTCCTTAATAGTCGGCTAACAATCCTCGCCTTGTACCTCGAGCCGTTGCTCGAGTGCCTCGCATTCCGCATGCACCGGCTTCGAATTTAAGCGCTTCACATACGTTCCGTGTTCTATAAAGATATGCTATTCAATTCGATTGTTTTTGTGTAAAGAGGATCAATATAGAAGATACACAGTTGTTTTAGTAAATAAAAGAGATAAATTTTCTTTGTTTAAAGCCATAACGTTTTCCTTTCCTTTTTATTCATAACGCAAAAAAAGATAAGATAAATTCTCTTAAAATATCACCACATCGTTCTTGTTGGTAAAACTCATCCATTAGATTTATTTTAATTTTGTCGATTATGTATTTATTTTCCATATATATTTATGTAATAACTGATAACGTATAATATATTTTTCTTCTTGTTTTGTTCTTTATTAGGTTGATATTAGACGAACGCCACACGCCCAGTCTGTAAACCGCACGTAGCGTTATCTTTATTTGGATCTGACTGCACTCAGTTGCAACTGTCCGCCTAGCCCAGGACACAGAATAAATAATAGTACTACGTACAGAAGTTGCACTCCTTTGATGTCGACTGCTTACCGACGTTTAATAGCCTACATAATTATTATTAATCAGATAAATCGAACACGCAAGCTAAATAAAACTTTATCGCTGCGCGCTAGTGTCCATATTACTTTGCATCTTTTTTGTCACGGCTGACTTTCCGTGGTTATTAAGGGATGTCAATAGAAAGTAAAAAAATACATTGCGAAATGTTAATTATGTTACTTAGGTGAAGTACTAACTAACATTCTGACTATGATTGACTAACCATACTTTCGCCCATATGTGAGTTCTGCGATGCCTAACGCATGCAAATTGCAAGGTCATTCGTCGGGAATCGTAACGCTTGGTAGAAATAGGTAGATAGTGTAAACAACAAATAAACCTGAAATACGATTTCTAACAGAAATGTGATCTATTCTATTTAGTTAAAAATCTTGTTTGTATACAAAGTTTTAATTTCAGTATTTTGTGTTATTATAACTCAAAATATTTTAATTACAAAAGACAAGTATAGGTATGTAAGTAAATACTTGGATAGTGAAGTAAATTTTAACTAATTTTTGTAATGAAGTACTTAGGTATTTATTCTGTAGACCAAATTATTACTTAATTCTTTTTTTGCTGTGAGTACCTATCTAACAAAAAAATTAAATAAATTCGCCTTTCATAACTTCCTTCTAAAATTCTTCGGTAACTTAAAGAATGATATGAAACCTTTTGTTGGTCATTTCATTTAGTATCCATCTAAGCAACAGTTATTGTAGGAACGACGTTTCGCTACTATAATTTATCAAATAGGTAATATACATATTATATAATTTTTAAAATACATTAAAACTTTTAAAACTATTTTTACCTACAATTAAATATACTAAACACTAAACAAAAACTATTTCAACAAGTATTTACATAAAACTATTTACGTAAACAGCGTTAAAAAACTCTAACATTCAATTGCCTCCAACGCGCTAGCCCTGATTGCGTTATTTCGCCCGGGCGCGTCGCGATTTTAGGTAATTATTTCACGCAGGTAGCAAGAGTGATAGAGGCCTGCCCAGGAGCTCAATGTAAAAGTAGATGTCAAAAAATAGACGATCTGTGTTCCCATTTCGACATCTACTTTTACACTACTTTAGGATACTTGAGGATACTTAATTATAGTTATGGTGCCGGCGTAATCGAAGCCAAAAAGAAAACGGGCAATGGTGTTAAGTTTCTTTACAAATTTTACAACTACTAGAGAATGTCGATTACTGGTTTTAATCAATAAAACGATATTATTGTAATCGTCCCTGACTGAGATAAAAATATTAAAAAATACATTTCTTTTCCCCCCTCTTTTATCAAAAATAATCTCTTCAATTATATTAAAACTAGTACGACTTAATACAAAAAGCGTAGTCTGGTCGGCGGAAATGAGTGGCTCGGGGCAAGAACAGTGCGTGACAGTGCGGCCGGAATTAGCCCGAATGAGCGTGCTCGTTTGATCTCCTTTATAGTATTTTCAGATGATTGTATGTCCTTTAAATTCATTAAGGCAGCAAAATAATTTGGTTTGGTCGTACCTATAAATTATGAATTACAATTATAATTTCTCTTCTGACTACTTGAACAATATTAAATTAGTTTTAGCAAGGCTCAATTAAAAAAAAAATTGAATAGTAGTTTTTTTAAATATGCGTGAAGGCTTAAAGATTTCATTTGTAAATTACTAGACCAGTTTCAGGAAGCCTTAAGGATTTTTTTTTAATTTTACGCTATTTGTACAACATATAATAAAACCCTGTGATTATCAGAATCAGTATTCAAACGTTTAAAACTGTCAAACGTTAAAAATAACTTTTCTTCAGAAAACTCCATATTTTTTTTAATTTTAATTGTAAATAATTTAATTTACAAATTGTATGCGGTTTGTCCGGGGAGTAAGAAGTTTGTTAGACCCCGCTTTACCGATGCTTGTGTCAGTTAGAGGTAAAATAACCACATACAATTTGCAAATAAAAATGTATTTTAATTAAATTAAATTTTTTAATGGCCGAGTTTTCCGAAAAAAAAATCTATACGTTTGAACACCGATTTTGATAACGCACTTAATTGGAACCACAGGGGTTTTGTTATATGTTGTATATTTTTTTTTGAATTATAATATAGCTTTACATTTGTTTGTATTAGGTATATAAGTTAGGTATCTCTGGAATCAAAATGTTGTATATATATACAATATACTGACCAGTGATGTGACATAATAGTTTCGTACTACAAAATCTAAACTTTGTAAGTTGTTGTGCAAGTGGGTTTATTTTTCTGCTATTGAGGTATATAAAAATACTTTGTGTTATTGTCTTTAGAAATTATTCTTTTGTACGTGTGTTTATCACTCAATTCCTCCTAAACAGCTGGACCAAATTTGATGAAATTTTTTGTAAAATGCAATGATCTGCAGAATAAGTGCCCAAGACATTTTAAAAGAATCAATATTTTTATGAAATATATTTGCATAAATTAAACTATTCGTTTTTGAATCCCTAATTCGTAATTTTATACAGATTTATCTTATTTTTGTTATTTATGTGTATACATAAGCTACTAATTAATAATACGAGAACAATGATTATCATACAACAACATTTTATTAAATATTTTTGAAATTACGAGCTGGAGGGGCTGGTAATTTCAAAAATATTACCTTTTATAATCTATTATCTTTTGAATAATAATAAAATAAATTAGGAAAATTGTTCACTTTTTTTTGGATGGCTTTTAAGATATATAATAAACATAACATAAACACTCACGCCTGTAACCCAGAAGGGTAGGCAGAGACTACAGATTTCCATTTAGCACGATCCTGACATACCTCTCTCGCCTCTTCCACATCATATACCTACGCATACATGCTAGTCAGTTAAGGGTACTCTTAATTTGGCCCATTTTTAGTATATCACCATTTGGTCGACAAACTTTCGCCTAGGATGTCCCTTTCCGACTCTTCCATTCACTTCTGCAACATATATTTGCTTTCTCAATCTTTCCTCATTCATTCTTTCTACATGACCAAACCACCGAAGCATTTCTTTCTTAATCCTGGTCACCGCATCATCTTGCAAACCAATATGTAATATATAATATATAAAAATTATATATTATAATTTTTATATATTATATAATATAAAAATTAATGTATGTTTGTTCGTATTTTATGCGCTGTTTATCAGATTGCGGTAAAACTTTGTCAACTTATCGCTTACAGTTACCCGAAGGTTATATAGGTTTGGTAATATTAACTTACAAGTAGGTGGCGCCCGTATAATACCGACCATTTGAAAGTTATTATATATCATCAGCATTATCCTTCCTAATTAAACAATATTATATAATATTAAATAAAATTACATGAATATTAAATTTCTACTATTATTTATTCTGCGACAGAAACGCGCCCAGCACTTGCTAGCATTAGATAAAATAATTTTGTTTTTACCATTTTCCTATCGAAGTATGTGTGTACATAAACTGTTAAATAAATAAATAAATATCCCATATCATCAGCGCTGTTGGTTACTCTGCAGCATCACGCTGTGTCATAACACTGGCTCGATACACACCCCATATTTTGTAGTCTTAAACTGCCCTACGTTTAACTGTAGTTTTTATTTATGTAATGTGTATAGCTGTATAGTACCAGTTAATAAAATATGTTTTTCTTTCTTTCCTTATATTTCATGATCATGACTATTAATAAACCAGTAAACCAATATGTTGTTATTTTACTACTCATTCTGTAACTGCTTACGAATAACTTGAGTAACTTATGGAATCATCCATATTTTTATCAAATAACCTCTGAGAACGAGGTGGTCGCTGCTAAGCTATTTGTAGTTTGTTTTGTGTTGATTAATTGTGTAAATAATATGATTGTAAGCTGTTATTTTAGAAAAGTCCCACTGGGTTTCTTGCTGATTCTTCCCAGGACAGAGGTTTTTTCCGAATCAGTGGTAGTTAAACAAAAGAGTGATTTTCAATAAGTATTATTTATAATCTATATTGAATGAAAAAGTTTCTGTTTCTGGTATAATTTAGTACACCTGGTCACTTGTGATCAAGGTACAAGTTTCGAATGATTTAAGAAGCTATCAACTGTCTAACAACCTGTCGAAATCGGTTATGAATGCGCATTCCTATAATACATCTATAAAAGTTGAACTGTTGAATTCGTTCCTAGTTGAGATTACGTTCACAGATCCTACAGTAAAAGTATTAGTAGTATAGTTGTAGCACGAATGGGTCGGCTCGACCGGGGAAGGACCACACTCTCACAGAATACCAGCGTAAAATAGTAGCTTAATGCTGCTGTGTTTCGTATGGTGAGTGTAGAGAACCGGAGACCCCTTTTACTGGAAACGAGGTATTCCATCTTAGTCCTCACGGGTGACAACGCATCTGTATTTTGATTCGTAATCGAGGATAGATGTAGATGTTTATGGGCCACAGCAACCACCAGTAAGTGGCCCATAAACATCTACTTTATCTTGGTGGACTGTGTGCTCGTTTGTCACCCTATCCTATAAAAATTGTAATTTATTTTCTTTATTTCTATTAATCAAAGTAATCACCTATGCAATCAATGCATCTTTGTCAACGCAATAGCAGTTTATTGATGCCTTTCTTGAAGAAAGCAGCCGGACGGGAGGCAACAAATTCTTCAAAGGCATTTTGTACTGCCTTTCGGGTATTTATTTTTTTTTCCGCCAAAAGTTCCGGAAATTCCGGAAAAAGTGGTAGTCTGTAGGCACAAGATATGGTGAGTACGGCGGCAGACGAAGAGCTTCCGATCCCAGCTCTTGTAACTTGGAGACCATCTGTTGTGCGGTGTGAGGTCACGCGTTTGTAGTGCAGGAGCAGCGGAGACCAGCAATTGACTAAAGATGGTTGCAGATGTGCGAGCGTCGCCGTTCTTGTGTTCTGTTCAAGACCACGGGGTTCATTTTTCAGGTCGAAATTTCCAGAACGGACGTCGTTGATGTTGCATGCCGCTTGTGCCGTGTTGCTGCCACTACGGTACTCATATTCCACAATTACTCGAATTTTTAACGTAGCCATGTTGCCGAAAAATATTCAAATGAGATGAAAACATAACCATATTCATTAAATAAATGCGGTTCAGAATTCCTTCGTTTGTGTGCCTGTTGTACAGTGCACGGCACAAGGCACGTCTCGACGCGTAGGTACTTGGCGCTGGCGATTATTGAGTACGTGCGGCACCCATTTGCCCAGTTTTTCTACCTTGCCAATTTGACGTAAATGGACCAATATTGTTTTGAAGGTAACATAGAAAGCTCCTGCAAATTAAGCCGTAGATTGCGTATTATCAGCTTCCACAATCGCCTTTAATTCGCCCTTGTCGACCAAAGTTTTTGGACGACCGCAGGGTTCATTTTTCAGGTCGAAATTTCCAGCACGGAAAACCTATAACAGGTGGTGCGTTCGTTTGAAGTATTCGCTGCGTAAACGTCGTTAATGTTGCGTGCCGCTTGTGCCGTGGTGCTGCCACGACAGTACTCCAATAATTACTCTGATGACGAAAAAGATTCAAATGTGATGAAACGCTTATCAATAAACAAAGGACTAATTCTGAAAAAAAAAGAGTTCCATGCTTTTAAATAAAATTAATTTATAATAAGAATTCTTCGCCAAACAAAAATTATTTTCATTTGAAATGGTTGGTACTGCAAAACGGCAATTCCATAGGTAAAGACCCTGAAAGGTAAACCTTTTTATTATGCTTGTAGCTCGAATGGGTTGGCTCGACCGCAGAAGGACCATGCTCTTATAGAATAGTTGCTAGCGTGAAATAGCAACTTAATTCTGCTTTGTATTCTATAGTAAGTGCAGATAACCAAGACCCTTTTTGCTGGAAACGGGGTCCATGTTAGTTGTCAGGGGTGACAATGTATCTGGATTTTGATTCTTAAACAAGGATAGTTGTAGATGTCTATGGATCATATACCATCACTTACCACCAGGTGGACTGTGTTCTCTATTGTCACCCTTATTCTATAGAAAATATAAGGAAACCGAACCCTCGAATAAGCGGTACGCTGTACTTATATAGGGGATAACAAAGTTTCGACTACATTACTAATTGCATCCTAGTCGTTCGCTTTGTGCGTCCGCTCGTCACGCTTTGCCGTCCAAGAGTCAGTAATTGACTATCAAAACGCGCCCTTTACGCGACGCTGTAAGAAACTTAGTTAGCTTCACGATGTTCAGGAAAATTAGTAACGTAATAAGAGGGTAATAAGGTAATGGAATAGGGTGTAGGTCATCCGAGAACGGGGGCCGATCGTTCGAGTCTGGCCCTAATGTGATTAAACAGCAATACTCTTGCAGTTTTATAACATAATCATGCCTTACAAAATATCAACTATGGAAATCTACAAAGGTTATGAAGAATACAACGTTTTTCATTAATACAAAATATACTTATGTTTACTGATGACAAAAACTGGCATATTACACTACTCAGAGTTAACAGTTCTTTGATTCTCAGATTGAAACTAACAATTTGACCCGTCTTGCAGAAAAACGGCAGCCATTTGTTTCTGTTTAAGTACTTCACGCTATTATAAAAATTCACGCACGGTGGTATTAGTAATTTAAATTTTTGTTCTCTGGGTTTGATTCCCGGTCTCAAAAGTATTTAAATAACGCTAGAAATTTAGGAGTTCCATTTTCAAATTAATTAGTGTTTTTTAAGATAATGGTTGCGTTTGGCAGAAAAAAGCGCTAGCTAGCGCTTGTAAGCAAAATGGCGATCGTAAGCGGTAAGCGCTGTCAAATCGTAAGTAGCTATTTAACTCTAGGACACGAAGTTAGTTTTAACCGCGGAACCTAACCTAATTTAAATATATGTTTGTAAAGTATTCATATTAAAAACTTACCAATCATGAATTTTTAATAACATGTTTAATATGTTTATTCATTTCATTATATTACTTAAAACAAATATTGCACAGAACAACTTATAAACTCTACTTCAAAACAAACAAATTAAATAAGCAAAATGCGGATAGTGCCAGCGCTACTGAAGTTAGCAGATGTGTCCTGGCCGAAAACTAGTTTCGCCATTTTGCTTACAAGCATTTGCTAGCACTTTTTTCTGCCAAACGCAGCCAATGTATAACTGGCCAGTGTCAAACATGAGTATAAAGGTATCTTACTCCTTGTGCCGAATTATAGCTGCATCACGAATAGGCCAGCTCGACCGGGGAAGGTACGCGCTCACACATAACCAGCGTGGTATAGCAAATTACTGTTGATTTCGGGTGGTATATGAAGGGAACAGCAGCCCCGTTTGCTGGTAGCGGTACATACCATCTTGGTCTTCAGCAGTGGCAGGCAACTGCAATGAGATTCATTTTATTAGATAGTAGGGCACTATCGGTCACAGTTACCATCAGGTGGACTGTATGCTCATTTGTCACCGTTATTCATATATATGTAAAGCTTAGTTTAGCATTTATACATTTCAAGTAATTTTTTCGGTAATACTTATTTCAAATAACAAAATCTAGAAATAGAAAATGAATAAATCATAACTAAAAGCCTTTAGATAAATAAAGTAATTATGCTCTTATTTAGGCGCTGTACGGATTTCGCCCGGTAATTGATTGGGCGATACTTCATCATGCGACCCTTGACACTCAAACCATAATGGCGTTTGGTCGCAAAATTCTAGCACGATGGCTTAATTACGCGCCAACTACGAATGTAAAATATACTTATATACCATACCTACTGTCAATTTCCTCAAATAACTATAATTTAAATAAATTTCATTTAAAAAATATAAAAGAAGTCAAAAAATTGTATAATGAGTTTATCAAATATCAGTTATTCGATTTGAATGTTATTGTGATAGATCCTATACTTAAAAATCTTAATTTCGTCAAAACATCTACACATTTTGAGGTCCACGGATTCAAAATCCACTGTTTTAAAAAATATATCATAAATATATTAAGATAGTATAGAGACATAGTCTCTGTGTTCTTGTACGGTCATTCATACCTTAGTGAAATTTTTCATTTTACATATCTCAAGAAAAATCCTTATCATCATCATGGCAGCCTATCGAAAGTCCACAGTTGAACATGGGCATCCCCCATTGCGTGCAACATAGGGGGATATTTGCCATAGTTGCCACGCTTATTCGGCGGGCTGACAACCGTAGTTATTTAATTAGTTTGGATAGTTATCATGCTGCCCATCTGTTTTAGTTCTCCTTGTCGTCGTGTCGTCTCCTACGGGATGATATAGGATCGTGGATATACTTTTGCCGCCACTGCACAGCATATCTCGAGAAGAAGTTATGTTATTTTTTCCAAACTAATTCGATTCGGCGCTTAATAATATTATAATGACAATTGGATTAGGTTTTGAGTTTCAATTCTGTAATTTTTTGAAAGAAAACAATCAAAATTGTAATTATTTTTTTATATATATATATATATATATATATATATATATATATATATATATATATATATATATAATTTTTGTCTATCGAAAGGTAACGATGCTAAACTGTTAATATTTGATCTCGATCTCATGGTCAACATCTTCCGAATTATTTCCAACAATTGGGTGTTACCTATAAAATATACATATCTACGTGTGTTTGTCAGTGAACTCCTAAATAACTTCACTGATTTGATGAATTTTTTGTGTGTGTTTGAGTATGGATGGTTTAGATTTACTATTGGAACCGGCAGATGGCACTTTTGTCGAGATACACAAATCAACCGTGCGAAGGCGGCGTGGAATGCTAATAACGTACGTTTAAACGTTAATAACTTACGTTATAACGTTTAAACGTTAATAAATTACGTTACGTTTAATAACTTACGTTTACGTTACGTTTTCTAAACAAAGTATTTAATTAATTTCGTCAAAAACATGTATGATCTACATATCTTTTTACGAAAACAGTTAACAGAGAATAGAAATAGTTCCTAAAAATAAAAATGAATCAATGTTCAATTCTCCAATATCATAAATCAAGCGACCACTTAAGGGTGGCAGGAAGTTACCCGGATTTACTTTACTGCCGGATGCAACAGGTCGCGAATAAAGGGGATGAAAGGCTAAGTTGCTGTGTAAGTCGGTCAAAGTAGAGAAGCGTCTCAGTTTTCGTGTCGCTTAAGTTCGAGATAAAGTGGCTTTATAAAGATCGTGTGGTCTTCGTTATAAGGCACATCTCTTTTATCCTATAGAACTACTTTGTCTGAGTAAAAGACAAAAAGTTTTAATAAGCAATTTATTAAAGCATTAATTTATAAGTTTTTTTTATTAAGAAATATCCAAATCTCTTAAATCATATTAATGGTTCAAGTTCTGGTGTTCGGAGAGACTGGAGGACAGGTGATATATTTATTTAACATAAGGGTGACAAACGAGCACACAGTCCACCATATGGTAGGTGGATGCTGTGGCCCATAGACATCAACATCTATCCTCGATTAAGAATCAAAGTGCAGATGCGTTGCCACCCCTGAGGACTAAGATAGAATGCCTCATTTTCGGGAAAAAGGGTCTCCGATTCTCTACGCTTACCATACGAAAAATATCAGCATTGACCTGATATTTTACTCTGGTATTCTGTGAGAGCGTGGTCCTTCCTCGGTCGAGCCGACCTATTTGTGCTACAACTATAATATATCTGCGGCATAACTTTACTACAAAATGTTTTCTACTCGACTAATTAATTATCAAATCAATTGTATAATATTAAATCATATATGTGTAGCTAAAAATTCTATTAATATATTAATTAATATAATATATAATTAATATATTGTTATATAAGTTACTTGACCATTGATATTTGGAGCTCCGCTAGGATAGAATATGTAGAACTAATTATACTTGAACACCATTGTACTGCCATATTCTTGCAAATAAAAAATTATTATTATTATTAGTATGCACTCACTGGTTTCATATTTGGCCTCTAGCTTAAATTATACATAGGCACTAAGGCCTCTAGCCATCATTTCACACGCTCTGGCATCTCCTGGCGTTGCTATTTTCGTCACGTACATCATCAACCCATATAGATACAGAATGGTGACTTGTTGGTAGGTTTGGTATATTTGACAACAAAAGTCAAATTTCGCGAAGACTAGCGCCGTAACAAGAGCCTTCTTTAATCAGAAAAACTCTTCATAAACCTCAGAGTGAGAACATAGTCGTACATTTTTAAGAATAGTTTAAATCTAAGGTTATCAATAAACCACGTATTGTAAAAAACGGGCTTCATTTTTTAATTTAATAAAGGAAATGATTACAGAATTAAATAATATTATATTATGCGAAATATTATTTTTGCTTATTTTAGTTTTATTTTATTTTAAATTTTATTCATATTTTTAATCAAGTACCTAATCAAGTATTTTATAAGTGGCTTTGTGTTTTTTTTTGGTTAAATTTTATTTAAAGGTTCTAAAATTTCAAATCTACCTTTTTTATATGTTCATGTGTCAATCACATAATATCTTTTTCTTTTTTCTAATATAATATTAAATTCTATGAAGATTTATCGGGACTTAAGAATGCCTTGCAAATCGAATTCACGTTCCTTCTCTGACCAGATTATATAAAAGACAGTGGACTTAATCGAATAGCCCCCATTCTAAGATCCGCGGTTATTCCCGGCGGGATCCGAATGATTGGGTATTATAAGATTTCCATCGGTGCTCAAGTATTAAATCATTTCGAATCGTATTGTCTCGCTGTTCAATCTCGGAATGAAGGAAATTGTGTTTATTATACGTTGGCTTGAAATTAGGATTTATAAGACAGGTATACGTTGTGTAATTTAACTTGATAAATTATCACGTTGGACAGCGAGCGTCATTTCTTTTTAATTAAAAGTTTCTTTTTTTTTAAATAAAAAAGAATGTGGTGAAGTTTTTTTTTCAACCTAAAACTCTACGATGGAATAATTACTGACATACAAAATTGTCAAGTGCAAGCTACACTTGACCATTTTATTAGATGGTAGAACTTTGAATAAAACTATTATTTACGGATTTTATCGCGTTTAATTACTACTTTAATTTATTTTTTATATATAACATATATTTTCACATTATTTTATATATAGCGTCGATGCTTCACGTCAGCTATATAACATATAGGTATATAACATATGCTGACGTGACAGCTATATAACCTGACGTGAAGCATCGACGCTCTAGGAAGTCTGCAGTCTGCGAACATGTTCAAGATCGTCCCCACCATTACATTAGATTTGATAAACCACAAATCCTCGCAAACGAACACCGATTCCTACTTGGCGCGAGGCTGTTGAAATTAAAAAACATCCAAAATTTAATAGAGAAGATGGATGAGTGCTGCCATCTGCTTGGGATCCTATAATTAACAAAATTAAACCCGAACCCAAGCATACCACTGCAAGACTTCATGATACTATAAGCTCGTTTTGCGTAAATCGGACCAAAAATTAATATTCAAAAAATGAAGGTAGCCGGACTAACTATGACATTGGGACATCAAACATCTCAGTCCCCCCCCCTCGACCATGGGTGCTGTTGAGCACCCAAAACGTCGGGATAATAAAAAATAAATTAAAGTAGAAATTAAACGCGATAAAATCCGTAAATAATAGTTTTAAATCATTAGATGGTAGAACTTCTTCTCTGTGAAGGAGTCCGTCTAGTAGATGCGATCCTCGTGTCTATTTCTGCAACTAAATAGCAATGCTTGCACCACTGTGTTTTTGTCTTAAGGGTATGGAAAACCAGTAAAGAAATGAAAAAAAAGTAAATCTCCTTCCGTCCTCAGGGGTGATCTATTGTCTTCTTTGTTCGAAATTATCTGCAAGCGTACCTACTCAGTCTGAAGTAGCCACTTACCGTCAGATGGACTGTAATTTTGTTTGCCATTTTGATTTTATAATATAAACTCATTCCTTTTAATACAAAGAAGGGTGACGAGCGAACACACGGTCCATTTGATGCTAAGTGGATGCTGTGCCCCTTAGGCATCAACATCTATCATCGATTTAAACTTAACTGCGATGTCACCTCTAATAACTAAGATGGAATTTCTCTTAGACTTATTTACATCTAGTGAAGGGGCTTTTCCTCGGCATTCGCTATAAGAAACATAGCAGTATTATGCTGCTATTTTACTTCGGAATTCTGTGCGAGCGTGGGGCTTTACCATCAGAGCTTTACAGCTGCAGCGTAAATCGGCTGTGTGCATAATATCTGTTTATCACATATCATCGTCATTAACCTCATTAAAAGCCATTTAAAACAGCTCATTTAAAGCCATATATTTATATATGGATATTAGCACAGTTGCAGAGGAAGTAAGGCAATACCTGTACCATATAGTGGCGGTGCAAGGATATCCACTACCCCATATTATCCCGTGGGTTTCATGAGAGGCGACAGGGAGAAATAAAACAGTAGATGTGGATTAGCATGTCGCTGATAACAACTCAAAATAATAAAACAGAGGTTGCCAGCCCGTCTGCCAAGCTTGGCAACTATGACAAAATCCATCACGTGGTGATGGCGAACCACGTTGTTCCAGTGCGGGCATCCGTATTGACGTAGGGTATTCAGCGGCATTTACATTCGACATTTTTATTTTTCCAATTTGTTTTTGCATCAAACATTAAAACTTTAGAAAATTGTATTCACTTTACTAAACAATTTTTATTTAGTAGGTTATTTAATATTTATTTTATTCTTTAATAAATTTATTAATCGATTTTATTACAAGGAGAAATAATTGAATTAATTTGAACTATTATCCTTATTGTATTTTTTTTTATTTTTGATTACATGAACTAAATAATCCTTTAATTACTTTAATCTATTGGACTCAATGTTATGGTGTTTATTATGTTTATTAGATGAACTAAATAATCCTTTAATTACTTTAAAATCTCTTGGACATCAATAATATTGAAGTTATGGTGTTTATTATATTTATTAGATGAACTTAATAATCCTTTAATTACTTTAAAATCTATTGGACATCAATAATATTGAATTTATGGTGTTTATTATATTTATTAGATGAACTTAATAATCCTTTTATTACTTTAAAATTTATTGGACATCAATGATATTGAAGTTATGTATGCGGCAACTTACGTGAGCCAATGTATGCGGAAGCCCTATGTTCAGCAGTGGTCTATTCATATATATGTTGTAAGTTATCACTATGTCTTTTAGTTTTTGGACTGGAGTATGTTTAATACGAATTATATCATGCATCTAGTTTTTTCCGAACATGTTGTTCCTTAATGTTTAGACGAGCCTCTGAGACTTAAATTAAAACAACGGAATACAGGTACTCGTATCCTCTGATTTCTAAAGGGTGATTAAATAAATAAAATGTCTTTGCGCATGTTGGTGTCACGTTCTCGATATATTTTTATAATTTATTAAATTTGCATATTTCCTCACGTTCTTCCCAATACCATTGAGCACGACGAAATCGGCACTTATCCAGGCCGAACTTGTTTTGGTCTCGCGCAATGAAATTTAAAGAAAACGCTTATCTTTTTTGCTTATTTCAACGCTACTAGCTATGTTCTCGCTATGGCTCGCTTAGGTGCAAAACTAAAATTTTAAGACGCACCTAGTCGAAGACAAAATTTCTTTATTCAATTTAAACTTGTCACTTCTTACTGCCAAATCTACCATTGATTTGAAAATTACGATCTCCATGTTTTTAACCCTTATAATAATTTTAATATGTTGCGAATAATATTCAGGAGATTTGAAATTTAAAAAACAATAATAGCGATCGCAAACTATTGGAAATGTACATATATCATTAATATAATGGCACATTAGAGGTCCGTGTACTAGATGTAATCTAGCTTGAACAGTGTTGATGACTTTGTCATATACCTCTAGAATTAAATTCTTCAACGGAAGTCTGTCATTTAGCAATTGGTACAGTTATTCATTCATCAGCCGAGTTCACTTACTTGAAATTTCTTTAACAACGTAATAATGATCTCTGGCTCCATAAATGTAATGATAAGTCCGCACACCTTAAATAGTACAGTTCAATGTAAGCTTCTAAGAGCAAATTGAATAAAGTACATTACAGCAACATTGTTATTATATTATTAAATTAAGTAAATTTTACGATTATAATTCAGCTTGATAAAGCATTATCAAGCACCATTCAAAATTGTTTCTTTAATAATGAGAAAGAGTATATAGTTTAAAAAAAACACTTCGTCTTTCCTAAAAGAGATACATATTGTTACAAAATTTTGATTATTCCGTTGATTTTTCTTGCCGACCTCGTCCTAAATTTGTTTAGAAATTAATGGATGGCGACTTGAAAGATACATTCCATATTTTATTCTTTTTATAAAAGACTTTTTGTAATGTCGAGCCTCCGGAACGACTTCTTCAGAAGTAACCTGTGATCAATCACCTGTTTAAGGGTATTACGCCTCAACACTCTAGTACAGTACTTCTCAATGATATATTACAGAATTACCTTTGCAATTTTATGTTATCTGGAAATGTTAATCCCAATTTCATTTAATACTTATATGGAGTTGCAATCAACTTAAGATTTTACACGCACGGTCAGCATTTGGATGTATGTGTCAGTTCAACGGCGCGCAGTGCGCCCGGAAAAATCCGTGGGTGGTCGTCAGTTAAAAATTTCCACTTAAGATTTTCACAATCAGTTTTTGGTTGTACGTCTGTTCTACTGATCGGCTTACCTGATCATGTGTGTCGAGCATATCAACAACTGCACAGGTAATCGACAGATCACACCATAACTTACCGTGGCTATCGGGTGTATCAAATATGTATTATAAATTACGAGAAGATACCATGGCTTACATTAGATGTAACCGGTATAATGGCCATCTCTAAACGAACATGATACGTTTGCTTTTTTATAGGAAGAGGGTGACGAACGAGCACTCAGTCCACCTGGTGGTAAGTGGATGCTGTGGCCTATAAACATCTGCATCTATCCTCACTAAAATGACTGAAATGGAATGCCTCGTTTGCAGTAAAATGGGTCTCCGGTTTTCCACACTCTCCATACGAAACACAACAGTGTTAAGCTGCTATTTTACGCTGGTATTCTGTGAGAGCGTGGTTGTTCCCCGGTCGAGCCAACCTTTTCGTGCTACAACTATACTACTAATATAGCAGCAGCATGGCACTACAAAGTACAAACCGTTTAGCAATATTGGTATCTTCTCATTTGTGGCTACTATTTTGTCATTTAAAATGTATGAATATAAATAAAAGAAAGAAAGAGAAAGTTTATTTGGTACATACATTGTAACAAAAAGAATAAAAATAAAACATTTTTTTATATCTTATCAAAAATATTTTAAAAAGGAATAACATAATATGCACCAAAATGGTCTTCACTCAGCTTTAAGTCACGAATTGAAGATATAAATACATACAATTCGTAACGCTGATATATACATTATTATCATCATATACTATGTATATAAATATAAATAACTTCTGGCAATGAGGTCAACGTGATCTCTTACTAGGTGATATTAAAATAAATTTTATAAATAATTGTTTATCATATGGTTTTTATAACGATGAAATTTTTGAAATATTAAAACTTTATATTCATAAGCATTTTGATGATTCTTTTTAGAACGAAGGTATTTTCTGAAAAAGTTACAAATTTAATAAAATTGCTTTTAAATAAATAAATAAATTAACATTGCTTTTATTTTAAATCTAACATGGAACTAAGTTTTATGGAATCAAAGTAATATGTAAAATAATAATATGTAAAAATAAACATTACAGATAGTATTGAAGAAGTGGCGTAGTTCGATTATCGAGACCCTTTCTTCCATTCCACTAGTCAGAATCTCAGTTGCAAAAAGAATCAATATTAAACCAATTGTAAAATGTCTCAGGCTCAATAAAAGCGAGTTCAAGTAAATGCGAGCGTCTTAAAAGGCCAATTACCACACAATTTGCGTCGCCGACGCCCCCGTCCCGATATGAAATTATTGTCTTGAGAATTGCTACGATCGTAGATTGTACCCAAGAAGTGAAATCGACTGATATTTATTACTTTATAGGAAAATATAAGAAAAAGATTTTGGATCGAACTATTATACTTTACTAAAAACCGGCTTATTTTTGAATTTATGGAGTATATGTTTTTTCTTTATAGGATAAGGAAGACAAACGGGCACACGTACCTGATGGTAAGTCCATGCTGTTGCCCATAGAGATCTACATATATCCTTGATCACGAATCAAATCAAAATGCAGATGCTTCATTACCCGTGAGGACTAAGATGGGATGCCTCTCTTCCGGTAAAAAGGGTGTCCGGTTCCCTACACTCACCATACGAAACACAGTCTTGAGCTGCTAATTTACCCCGGTATTTTGTGAGATCGTGGTCCTTCCCGTAATGTATATGACGATAATAAAAGTCTGGCTTATAAATATGTACGAGTACATAATATAATAACAATAATCTTTATTGATATGCAAGTAAACTTAGTATTCGTAAGTAATAACTTCTTAGTATCAAAAAAATGGAGTGATTATCACTTCAATGATATACGATAAACATCTCTCACATATAATATTACAGTAGAATCCAAATAACTGGTCCAGCCCAATGGATCGGTAAGCTGAAGTGGCAACGGGCCGGTCATATAATTTGAAGAACTAACAAGATGGGGAAGAAAGGTACTCCACTCAGCCAGCAGCAGCCTCATACCGTTAAGAAAAGTGTAGGATGGAGTGGACTACCAACTCCAACTAAAAAGAGTGCCGACATGTAAAAACGTACAAGTCGACTCAGGACTCGACTCGAGGTGGCTCAGGATCGTATTTTGTATTATTCAACGTCTTCGACTACGCATATATTTGCACATTTTACAAAATATCCAATAGCATATTTAGAACCAAACGGGATATCTGAAAAAGTATTAAAATATAAAAATTATTTTGTTCAGGGGCGTTCTTGGTTCCATACTGCATAATGTTGGTGGTGGGTGGAATTCCACTCTTTTATATGGAATTGGCATTGGGACAGTTTCATCGGAAAGGCGCTATTACTTGCTGGGGCAGGCTCGTACCACTCTTAAAAGGTAATTTTGATTTATTAAAAAGACGAAAAAAATATAAATATATTTTCTACTTGAAATAATCCGTTTTCTTCGGTAGTGATCAGAGCGTATAATAGATTTATAACCACTTAAGTTAGTCACGTAGCAACTCAACTTTCAACAGCGCAATAAAGAGCTCAATGTCTAAGAAATCCTGACTTATAGCTTTATTTTATTTTAAGAGTTAAGTAGGTTTGCTCGTGTATATTAAATATAATTAAAAGTAATTTTGACCTTTCTTAAACGACATACATACATGTTAATTATTGTTAGGTCTTTTACATGTATGAACACTGGTAAGTCTCCAAGCCTCACTTGCACTTACCGTCCATAATTGACATCATTTTGAAGGCGCCTCTTAAGTGCTCCATACGGACGCTCTCAAAGGCTCGGGTAGATTTGTGAGGGTGGCTTATGCCCGGTGATTTCATTTCACTCGATTGTCACGTCGCGTCGCACTGCCGAGTAGCTCGCGATAAGATTTTAGAAGAGAAATAAAATTGGTAATGGACTGGAAAGGTTCTTTGTAAGAGCGTATTTTTGCAAAGAAAAGGATTTTGATTTTTTGTTCTTAAATCTTATTATTTGTCGCGTCTTTTGGCGGCAAACTTTTGGCGGTTTTGCAGCTTTTTAAATGTAATAAAATACGTGTTATTAAAACCTTCTCTTAACTGTTGGTAATAAAAAAATACCAGAAATTCTAGTAATGTTAGAATAAATGTTGATCAAATTACAACGTATGTCCACTATTTAAATAAAGCTAGTTTTTACGGATATTATCGTGTATATTAACTTTATTATCGTTTGGGTTGCCGACTTTTTTGCCGCTTCCAGGGTGGGGGGGGTCGACGTCCGTTTAGTCAACCGCGATTACCCACAGATTAAAATTATTATTGTTATTTTAAATTAATAATATATATGTATGTAAAGCGCTCGAAATTTAGTTTTTTTTTCAATTATTAATTTAAACCTGTGGGTAACCGCGGTTAACTATGACATCGTGACGTCGAGCACCTCAGTCCCCCCCATGACCATGGGTGCTATAAAGTGCTCGAAACGTCGGGAATATAAAACAAGTTAATATACGCAATAAAATCCGTAAAAACTAGTTTTATTTAAATATGTAGTGTCGCGTATATATAAGAAATCATTATATGTCTACTAAATAAAAATATTATTAAACTAACACAGGAATCGGATATGCGGTTGTGCTGATAGCATTTTACGTGGATTTCTATTACAACGTCATTATTGCGTGGGCTCTCCGCTTCTTTTTCGCCTCCTTCACGACCATGCTACCCTGGACTAACTGCAACAACGAATGGAACACTCCTTCCTGTCAGCCGGTGAATATTTTTTTAAACTTACCAGAACAAAAACATTTTTTTTATAAAACCATGTGGCCATCGATCTTTCAGTCCACCTGATGTTAAGTGGCCTCTGCGGTCTATAGGACCTAGCAACCCACTTTAAATAAAGAAATCTACAGATGCGTTATAACCTAAGAATTCTAAGATGGGATGCCTAACACAGAGACATCTAAAAGCAGCTCACACCTTTTAAGCATATTGATTCACTGTGATCCGTTAGTAAATATGTAATTTAATAGCATCAGAAAAAGGTTGTAAAATTCCTATATATCCAACTTTATTAGGAGCTTTTCGAATTTGAATATAACCTAAAACTTTACGTTCTAATAATGTAAGAAAAGCAACTCCAATTAATACCCATAAAATCGAATTTAATATTCCTAAAATTATTATTATTATATCTTTTAATATTATTCACTAAAGGGTATTAAAACGGATCACAGTGGTGCACTGCACACTATTACTATGATCTTCTGTTTAATCAAGAATTTAAAAAATGCAACAAAACTAATAAGACTGATGCTGATATAGAATACGAATGAGGTTTTGTGCTTACGGACCTTGTGCCTTTTTATGCTGTGAAAAAGTTTCCTAATTTAAAAATAAATGTTAAAACCCATATTTTTCTCATTTTTTAAATAAAATTGGTCTTTTTTATTTAACCTGATGGTAAGTGACCGCTGAAGCATATGGAACCCAGCAACTAAAACCAACTTCAAATAAAAAACGCTTAAGATGCGTTGTCACCTCTGAGGTCTAAGAATGCCTGTAATTAAATTAGCTCTCTATAACCTTCAGACCGGAACACAGTGGAGCACGTCTTGCTATTTAACGGCAGAAATGACATAGAGACAGACTGATTGATAAGTATAATTTATTTTTGTTTTTATAGTTTGAAGCGAACTGGGAAGCAATAGCGGCCAACAAATCTCAGCAACGAAATAACGAGTCAACAGATTCCATGGCGTCTACCAAACCCTTTACGTCAGCAGCATCAGAGTATTTTAAGTAAGATATTTATGCCTGTAATTATTTAAACCTTTATCTGTTTATCAACAGAGCCGTAGTAGCTCAGATGATTGCGCTCGCTGTAAATTTCACAGCACGCGAGCAACCCAAGTTTGATCCCCGTCGGCAGTAATGAAATTGTTAAATGCAATTTTAAGTGCCAATTTACCACGTGCTCGGCGGTGAAGGAAAACATCGTAAGAAAACCTACATGTCTGATAAATAAGAAAAAAAAATACTTCAAAGACCACCTTTCATTTGTTCACCAACACGCATTGGGGTAGCGCGACGAACATTTCCTTGCCCCAAAACCCTCTCAGAAATAAGAGGAAGCATGTGCCCAGCAGTGGGATGTATATAGGCTGTAATTTTTACTTTTAAGCTGTTTATCAATGAAATAATAGTATAAAATAAAAAGTTAAAGTGAAATTAAAATTAAAAAGTAAAATTTTTTACGAAAATTTTAATAATTTCTTTAAAAAATTCCAGTCGGGCTATTCTTGAACTGCAAGGGAGTGAAGGTTTACACGATCTGGGCGCTATTAAGTGGGACATGGCCTTGTGTTTGCTCGTTGTCTACATCATCTGTTACTTCTCCCTTTGGAAAGGCATCAGCACTTCTGGCAAAGTACGTTAAGTATCTATGCAATTTAAACTAAGTCTCTGTGTTTGTTATTCCAAAAATCAATTTTTCCTAGATTCTACTTTCTACTGACAATCTTGTTATAGTAATATTTCTTTTTGTAACCTGATAATTTTGTAACTTGATAACTTCCAAGTTAAATAAAATAGAAGTTATATTTTTTTTTTCATTAACAATGTTTGCAAAGGAAATAAATATAAGAAAATACTGAAATTGATCGATTATCAGGGACTTTAGCTCTTATTCCATTTTATTAATAGTATGTATTACGGATAATCCACCCCTCCATTTTCGCATTTGGGCTCGTATGTGTCGTAAGAGGCGACTATGAGAAAGTCCTTAAAGATCTTGTAGCCTACGACCGTTGGTGGGATAACATCTCATGCCTGAATTTCAGTCAGTTTATAATACTGTGATCTCAAATACCACTGCACACCTTTAAGACACTGTAAGCTCATTCTGCGTAGATGGCACCAAAAATTAATATTCTATAACTGAAGGTAGCCGTGGCTAACTATGACATCGGAACCTCAAACATCTCAGTTCCCCCCGTGACCATGGGAGCTGTAAAGCAACCGAAACATCGGGAATTAAAAAGTCAATATTAAACGCAATAAAATCTGTAAAAAATGTTTAATTTACTATTAATTGTCATTTATACCAAATATAAATTATTAGTTTAATATGATAGAGCCACACTACAGCTATATTATGGTTGCATTACGAATGGGTCGTGATAGGACCACAGTATCAAAAAAGTCCAGCATTAAATAACCGCACAACGCTGTTGTGTTTCTTGTGGTGAGTGTAGAGAACCAGAGGGCCTTTTCTCCCGTAATAAGGGATTCTACCTTTATTCTCAGGGGTGACAATGCATTTACATTTTGATAATTGAGGATATTAGATGTCTATGGGCAGTCACAAAATCCACTTACTATCAGATGACTTCGTGCCCGTTTGTCGTTCTTCCATAAAAAACTCGACATCAAGGTCATAATTTTAATAAAGTATCAACGTAAATATTCCCTTATAAAATAAATTTTACTTTCAGGTTGTTTGGTTTACCGCGTTATTCCCGTACGCCGTGTTGCTAATTTTGTTAGTTCGTGGGGTCACTCTTCCCGGTTCAGCAACTGGCATTCAATATTATCTTAATCCAAACTTCGAAGCTATTACTCAACCACAGGTATAATATAGTATAGATATACAACTTTACACAAAGTATTAGCTCAAAATAAAATATATTTCTTACTGTTTCAAACCAGGTATGGGTGGATGCCGCTACTCAAGTATTCTTTTCATTGGGCCCTGGGTTTGGTGTGTTACTGGCCTACGCTTCATATAATAAGTATCATAATAACGTTTATAAGTAAGTACAAACTAATATACATTTTTTTATCTAATGCCATGGTCTATTAGCTACGAAATAATAATTAAAATTAAAATTTCAGAGACGCCCTACTGACTAGTGTGATCAATTCATGCACATCGTTCGTCGCTGGTTTCGTGATATTTAGCGTTCTGGGCTACATGGCACATGCTTCTGGCAAAGACGTGAAGGACGTGGCGACTGAGGGACCCGGATTGGTGTTCGTCGTCTACCCAGCGGCTATTGCAACTATGCCAGGATCGACGTTCTGGGCCCTCATATTTTTTATGATGCTTCTTACATTGGGACTTGATAGTTCTGTAAGTTGAAAAAGTTATTGATGACTAATAGCACAGCATGCATTATTAACATTGTGGGCCTTTAAGTCCGTTTGTTTTGAGCTGTTTCGTCCATTTCGCTGAAATAGGTTAGAGGTGGTACATTAGAGTTGGATGTACCATCTCTAACCTATTTCAGCGAAATGGACGAAACAGCTAGCAGCCTAGCCTATTCTGTTACCAAGCAGCAGTGCATCCGCGGCTGTGTTTCGGATAGATATATGGGAGAGCGATATATTTTAAAGGCTCCGATGCTTCTTCCTCAACAGAGTGACAAAGCAGTTTTCGATCCGTTCGACTATTAGCAATAGTAATTATATTACGTAGATTAAAATTCAGTCAAGGCATCCGGTCTCAACTCTCAGCGTGTGCGAAAGCACCTGTTTTCTCTATTCTCTCACTCTCTTAGTCCTTTGAGACGGCAATACGACACGACTGGAGAGAGATCCAGGACTAACGGTTTTATGTGATTTCTGAGGCACGGGGATGAAACACCGGCAATTTTCTGATTCCAGCTTGAAATTTTCTTGACAGAAAACCCTCTAACTGATTTTAGGCCCGACTCCTGATTCGAAAATGGAACCACATGATCAGCAGTTTACAACCACTGGATCAACGAGGCAGTCGTACTGTTCGTTTAACTCGGTTGTCCTTCTAATACTTTTTTAAAAGAAAGTTGTAAAATCAGAATTCGCCAAATGTATTATTACCTTAGTTCTTGGCACTGATCCCTTTTAACGGTGTACGTATTTTAGATTTGCCTATTGTGGATATCTCTGTCGTGTAGTCACAGCCTAAGAAAATCAACAACCCCATATCATCCGGTAGGTGTCGTAAGTCGTGTAGCGGCGATGTCGTCGCGCCACAACCGAAACACACCGAAGCCTAAATCACGCTATCAAAGTACCGAAGTACTGCGCTGTATATAGAATAGCTCAGAATAATCACACGGAGTGTTTGCCGGCGGGAGATCTTCCCTATTCTTTCCACAGCTAAAGACCGACACAAGGAAACGGAAAGAGGAGTATAGTAGCAGCAATCTTCCCGATAAAAACTTAAAGATTCAACTCCAAGCGGGACACCTGGGGTAGATATCAGCTCTATCAGGCAATCTATGATGGCCTGTGATGAATTAATAATAAATGAATGTGGAGGATTAAGTATTTATTATAATCCAGTGCTTGATTGCTATCCTACCTGTTGATGCAGCCGAAGGTCGTAAAGCAGATTGGTTTAGACTAAAGCCTACTGTTTTGAATACTGTATATAGTTGAAAATAAATACAGACGCTGGCAAATCATTCCACCTCTTTGCTGTGCATTGCAAGAGATATAGGAAGGCGCAACAAAAGGGTGGAATTGAAATAAGCCGAGGGTCTGGGTTTCTCTTAATTTACTGTTGCGACACCCATGGGATTAAATAGAGTTATGAATGTTTCACCGCTTTCAAATTTAGAAGTAAATAAGCGAAATAAATAAGCGACAGTAGCCTAATGGCAGCGCGCGGACCGTGAACTCAAAAAAAGTCGTGAGTTCGAATCCGCCATTCGAATGGTGAACCACTCGTAACACAAGCAATTAAGCTTACCACGAGTGGTTAAGGGGAATATTAGTATTGTTTATAGCAATGTTAATGTTCTTCAAAAAAAGAACAAAAATTACCTTGTGTTGTCGGTGTTGAAGTAACCGTCACTCCATTACGCCTTGCGAATGTCTTAAATGCCTGAAATCTTTCAATAGATGGCGATACAACCATTTCTTTATATCAGGCGTAATAAAGCAGATTTTATGTTTTGAGATACTATCGAAAATGATGAGGGGTGGCATTTTGACCAGCAGCCCCGGGCAGCAGCAACCCATACTACGCTATCGTATCATTCAGAAGCCATGTGCTGACGAATTTTTTTTATGCTACACGGTAGGGTGTAATCGAATTAACTGGAAACATTTATGTTTTTTTTAGTTTGGTGGTTCAGAAGCAATAATAACAGCTTTGAGCGACGAATACCCACCAATTGGTCGCCATCGGGAACTGTTTGTGGCGTGTCTCTTCACGTTGTACTTCTTTGTCGGCTTGGCGTCATGTACCAAGGGCGGATTTTACTTCTTTCAACTTCTGGACCGATACGCTGCCGGATATTCGATGCTAGTGGCTGTATTCTTTGAGGCTATCGCGGTATCTTGGATTTATGGTCAGTAATACGTTCTTATATTTACCCGAATATTACAAATTGAATAAAACTATTTATTTATTGATTGATTTATCGTGTTTCAACTTAACTTATTTTTAATTCTTGACATTTCGTGTGCTGTACAGTACCTTGATTATATGAGAAAAAAGTAAGTCTAAAATAATTGCTATTAAGTCCGTAAAATCAGTTTTATTCAATTTATGGTGTTTTTTTTAAATATTAAGTTAAAACTTCTATTAAGGTCAATTCTTGTATTTACCAGTCTTATATTATATTAAATTTTATGGAACAGTTCAATTTAACATAAACTAGGTCAGACAAGTATTTAAGCAAATTACAGTCGAAACTCTGTCCCGGTTAAAACTACTTTTGATTAAAGATATTCGATGTAAGGTAGAGTAAGAGCCACGGTTTTTTTTTAGGAGTATCGGCCCTCAAACATCCGTGGTTGATATTACTCATTCAAATATGTTGGTGACGGCAGGTTGAGGTTGACCGGTAAAAAGTACTTTTGACTTCAGGCTAAAAAGTAGTTTTGGTACCGGAACCTCGGTCAATTTGCAATCAAAAGCACTTTGACTGCTTTTGTTGGTCAAAATTAACTTTCACCGGGAAACAATTCTAACTGTAACATATATGTATATTATGTAGATTATACAGATATTCTCTTTGTAAATTTATATTCTATTGTGAAACTTTTCAAAAGCTCCTAACTAAACAAGTCTTATTTTATTTACAAAATAACGTTTAAAAAGGAAATATATAATTTTTTTTTTAAATATAAACACTTCAGGAACGGAACGATTCTGCGAGGACATCCGCGATATGATTGGCTTCCGTCCGGGCTTGTATTGGCGCGTGTGCTGGAGATTCGCGGCGCCCGCTTTCCTGTTATTCATCACCGCATACGGTCTCCTGGATTACCAGCCGCTCGCTTACGAGGGGTATGTGTACCCCGCTTGGGCTAACGGACTCGGTTGGGCGATTGCAGGCTCCAGCGTCATTTGCATACCTGTAGTCGCCATTTACAAAATTATTACGACAAAAGGAAGCTTTATTGAGGTAATATTTTAATCAGTTCGGTTTCTTGATGATCGTGTATCGGATAGCACATCAACAATACCCCAACGGTATTTGGTACAACAACAATGAAATAAAATGAAAAATTTTCTTCCAGCGGATTCACATCCTGACAACCCCTCTAGCGGACACGGAACGCAATGAACGCAATGCAGTTCACAACGGTATGGTTGTATCCGAGAGTGGCGGAGTGCGACTCACATCCAACGCCGGTACCCCAACCACTCCTACAGTTCCTACCGCTTCCACTGCCAGTGCATCTCTCCCACCCGGGCCTGCCCTCGTCTGAGCTCAGCTTTCTTTCGATGTCTACTACGTTTAGGTAAGCAGATCATTCTGGATTTGCTAATAACATCTTCAGTAGACTCGGGTACATCACAGGCCTCACAATGAACTATACTGTCAGTGATTAGCGACACAAGTAGATAACACGCGGGCGTAAGTTTGGCGGCGTTGACTGCGTTTTGTTTGTGTAAATTTTAATAAGTAAATAAGATATTATACTTTCAGTGCCATATTTTTAAAATTTTGCGTTATAATTATGTTAAAATTTTATGTACCTAAGTAGGTACGTTGTTTTTGCGCACTTCGTGTGACCTACTCGTAATATGTAAACAAGAACACGAATGTAATATTATGTCGGTTATATGTAGCTATATGTTTAATTAAATACGTAATAATAATATAGTTTATATTATCACCGCGTTTCTTTATTATTGTTTTTTGTTTAAAATTAAGGTTACAAGAAAAAAAAATTATCGTCATTTTATGTAACAAACCAAAGGACTTGAAAGGGTACTTAGACGTTTTTATGCTTTGCTTTAATTCTAAAATAATATAAACTGCTATAAATTTAAATGTCATATGTATAATATTTTAAATAAGTATTTTAAGCAATATACCTAGCTATTATTGGAAAATTAATAATACTCATTTTAAAAATAAATGTAACTTAGAACATAAGCTATACGCTCGTATAACGACAAATTAAGTAAATAAATAAGAAAAAAAATTAAGTAGGCGAAAATATGTAATCGTATTTTGAAACGTAGATATAGATTATAACAATGCAGCGTTTAAGATATACCTAGTTCTTTAAAGTGATTGTTTATTGCGCATAGCATTAGTTTGTAAAATATTTCGTATTATTCAGCAAACCGTCAATGTTTTTAGCAGTAGTCTTTATAAGATTGCAATTTGTGCAGTAAGGTTGACGCTGGAGCAATTAGGTACCCGTTTTCACCCGTTTACGATATTTACCCCTTTAGATAGAATTGTTATGTATTTGTATACTCCCGTTAAACCCATTTAAGTCAAACAAAGTTCACGTTTTCGGTGTTTCAGTAGTTAATCTATATCTATACATATAATAAATCTGTAGAAAAATTATTTGTTCACGATTCACGCAAAAACCACTGGACGGATTTCCATGAAAGTTGGTGTGTAGGCAGTAAATGATGGTGTATAACATAAGGCTTTTTATGCGCTTACGGAAGAGTAAAAAAGAAGGGTTATGTTCTTCTTTATTTTTAAGTTTATTGTCGTAATGGTTGTGGTGGTTCTATGAGTCATAAAGACTATTTATTTATTAGCTATACGTATTATATATTAGTCTATAGAAAAATGTGTCTACGTGTGTTTTATTTACAACGATTATAGAAACACACTGCCTTCCAAGCTATCTTAATTTCAATACAATATTTTAATTATAGTATGTATTTCCTTATTAAGAATGTTTATAAATAAAAAATATATGTGTAATTAACGTATTAATAGTTCATAGGAATAATTTTATTCAGCTTTCAAAATATTAATTGTATTTAGAAAAAACTAGGTTAAGGTTCCCATGTAAAAATATGGGATAATAGGAGCCTAAATGCACCTTAGAGATCTTACGAAATTCTGGATATATATTTGTCTTTAAAATATTTATAGTATGTATTCTTGCACTACTTAAAACATTGAGATAAGAATATAATTATAAGGAAACACGATGCTGTGTAGATAATAGAAAAAGTAGTCCTATTAGTTTTTAGATTTATGTTACTTAAAGAGTTCATATACCCACATAAAATAATATATTCTAGAACATATGTATGTACGCATTTTAAAAGCTAGTAGAATTTTAAAACTGTGTAGTTTTCTCTTTATCGTTATTATATTTACAATATACGAGTAGTTATCGGTATTATAATATTATATACGTTTCAAAATAGTTAAAAAGTAGTACAATGTGCGTGTTTATTGACAGCTAAAGTAGGATTCTTTCAAATATCTAAATGTTGTGATTGATGTCCTAAAAACGTGCTCCATTTTTTAAATGTATTTAAGTATATTTTTTGAAGTATTTACTTTAAATATAATAACCTATATTTTAATCATTTAAATTTAAAAAAGAACTATTCATCATTCCGTTGTGGGCAATGCGGATTGATGAATTGTCATTTTGTATAATTTCATTTTATTTATAATTTGTTAAATTCTAAGAATATTAAGATGTGCAAAATGTTCCACACGCACTACGCTGTCTTCGTATGTGTGTAGTCTCTAGAATCTAGATTGTAGTGAAAAGTTTTATAGGTGTTTAAAATGATTAAAGCTTATTTATATTTAATGCAATTAATGTATTGAAATAACTCTTTTACAGTAGATCAATGTTATAGTAGTTACTCAATTATATAGCATACTTGTTAGCCGTTGATGTTAATCTTCTATAATCAATAGTTATACCAGCCATTATAACTATCGATTCTTATTAATAAACATATTTATACGCAGTACCTTGGATTTTAATCAACTTTCATATAACTTAAGATTCATGTACTCGTAAGGAGTCATTTTTTTATAGAATAAGGATGACGAACGAGAACACAGTCCACGTGATGGTAAGTGGATGCTGTGGCTGTTGCCTGTACACATCTACATCTATCCTCAACTAAGAATCAAAATGCTGATGCGTTGCCAACCCTGAGGACTAAGATGAAATGCCTCATTTCCAGTAAAAAGGTCTCCGGCTCTCTACATTCACTATACGAAACACAACAGCATTGAGCTGATATTTCACGCTGGTATTCTGTGAGAGCGTGATTCTTCCCCGGTCGAGCCGACCCATTCGTGCTACCCCTATTCTACTAATGTAGCAGCAGCACGGCTCTGCCACGTAAAAAATCCATGCTTGTCCAGTGCACCGCATAGCTAAGTGATCAATAAAAATGGCTACTGCATCACGATTATTAGGATCAAATTCCAGCTGTAGAAAAATATTATGTACATTAAATGTCAATCTTCATTCTTTAAGGGTTAGGGGATTTCTACAATAACCTTTCCCTTATCGTTCATGAAATAAATATTTAAATACTCAGGGATGCATACAAGTTTCCTCACGTTATTTTTTCCTTGAACACTGAGCACGTGGCAAATCAGCACTTAAAATTATTGCAATTAATAACTGATGCCACTGGGGATCGATCCCGACTTGCTCGTATATTGTGAAAGTTACGGCGAGTGCTTCGCCCCTAAGTCACTGCGACTCTTAAGAGTGAACCGTGTAGTGATGGTGTAAGAATATCCACTACCATATCCTCCCGTAGGTGCCGTAAGAGGCGACAGAGGTAAAATAAATTTAGAATATGGGCAGCAGCGTTTTACTAATTACAACTAAAAATAAAAATAGACTGCGTTTTTATAGGATTAGGCTGACAAGTGAGCTGTGGCCTATAGATATCTACATTTACATATTTTCAATTAAGAATCAAAATGCAGATGCGTTGCCAGCCCTGAGGACCGAGATTGAATGCCTCGTTTCCAGTAAAAAGGATCTCCGGCTCTCCACACTTACCATACGAAACACAGCAGTATTAAGCTGCTATTTTCCGCTGGTATTCTGTGAGAGCGTGGTCCTACCCCGGTCGAGCCGACCCATTCGTGCTACATCGTATAAAAAAATTGCGGTTGCCAGCCCGCTTGTCAAGCGGCACTATGGCATATATCATAGAATACTATAATACATACATAATAGAACGGTGGAGTGGGCGGAGCCCGCGTAGCCACTAAAATGTCACTAACTGAAGTTAGTAAGTTCTTTTAAGTATTAGGTAATAGCTTGTTTAACGGTTGTAACTTTCAGTATTCAACCAACAGGAGAGGCCATGCGCGTTAATTCCTAAACAAAAATCTGTCAATTTCAGGGAGAGGCGAGGAGAACACACTACTGTTTACTTTACTACAAATGCAAAATTGAATCGCGTCACTATACACACACCCTACAGCATTTACGTTTGTGTTCATTGCATTTACGCAACGTAGGGCGAGAGCTATGTCGATATTTTTATCGATAAACAAATCATCATAGTCCGCATAAGTTTAGCGTTGGTAAAAGTGATTTTTAGTGTTTTCTTTCATTCATTACAGCTCTTCACAAGTCCATTGCTCAACATAGGTCTCCCCTAAGAATTTCCATAAAGCACGGTCCTGAACCACCTGCATCCATCGGCTTGCTGCATTTCTTACCAGGTCGTCACTCCATTTATGGGGGGGGGGAGTTGCCCTACACTTCGCCTACAGTTACTCTGGTTCTACTGCGGATATCCTTATTTCTAAATTTATCATGCAGAAAACCCCGAGCACGGCAGTCTCCGTAGCTCGCTGAGCTTCCTCATACGGCCAGAAGTGAAGAAGTATTTTAGTGTAATATAAAATTATGATTTTATAAGTTAAAACAAATAATGGCCAGTTTTTGAAAGGCTGATCAAACGAATATTTTAATTGAAATTTAATCAAAAATTTGGCTGTAGGTACTTTTCACGTTGTGTTTATATACCGACAAATAAAAACACTAATGTGTCAGTAGTTTCATCGTAATTATCGGATATAATATCAAACCCGTAGTCGACATAGCCATAATGTCTTTGGCTACTAGCATTGTATTCCGTCAATTGCTTAATTTTTATTTCATACATGACCAAGGTACAATACTTTTTTTATCAAGGTTACGCTACGCTCTTAATTTTTATGTCGTCAGCGCTATTTGAATAAACCCTGGTCGGCCATTGATGGCACTGTACCACTTATTCAATATCCATGGTGCAGGCAAACATGTTTCAAAAGTTTTACGTACATAGCAATAGGCTTTTCTGTTAATAACTAAGTGTTAGGGGAAACATATTAGCCCGGTGGAATATTAGGTTCTGGACAGTTTTCCTGTCTTACTTTTAAGGAATTGTCTCTTTAAAAGTTCGCTTTCTTCAGTTCCTATATTTTCCAGGACCTGTATTTTTTCTTTATTTATCAAAGATCTCTCTGTCAGTGAATCTAATATTTTTTGCAAACTTGTAACTTTTTTCTTTAAAGTCAAAACATCACAATTAAATAAAATCCGTAGATTACTTTCTATAGTGTAGTGTTTCGCTTAAGGGCGTATACTACCTCAAATGGCTTAGCAAGATCCTCTGTAATGCCGGAAATAGTACAGCATAGTTTTTGAAATAAATATATGGTGAAGTTGAGGATTAATGTTAAGTAATATAGTAGACGAAAATACGATTCCATAAAATTTTCTCAATAGAAAAAAAAAAACCAAAAGTTACCTCCATAACGAACTATAAACCGCTGATATTCAAAAAATACTTCAAACTAGATCATGAAACTTTACATACTAACTGAACTAACTATAAAGCAGGGCTTATGTTTTTTACTTTTTTTAATTATCATTATTTTCACCGTAAAATGAAATTACCTAAACTATCGTCGTTTTAAAGTTTGTTTCATGTCGCCCGACACCGTAGTTCACTCTGGCTTCGGCCTTTGAACGGAAGGGCTGTGTCGCTTTAGCTCACAGCACATTACGTAACAGGACGACGTAAAATTAAAATATTAAAATAGATACTCAGGTTTATAGTATTGATGCAATAGGAAATAAGCGGAATAAAAATAAGAAGCGATTGGGTTGGCGTAAAGAAACGTGCAAACGTATGATAAACGTAATGAAGTAAGTATCTACCGACCTATCTACTTACAGTATTCGTGATTTTTTTTTCTTTTTTTTAAAAAAGAATGTTAATAATGCTATAAACATTACTAATATTCCCCTTAACCACTCGTGGTAAGCTTAAATTGCTTGTGTTACGAGTGGTTCACGCCAGTAGTCGAATGGCGGATTCGAACCCACGACCTTTTTGAGTTCGCGGTCCGCGCACTGCCACTAGGCTACTGTCGCTTCAAAAACAAATATTATGTACAAATTTAGCATATGACACGTTTGGAGCAGTGGCTAAGCGATTGGTTGCTGCGCTACTAGTCACAGATGCTTCTGTATGTGAAGATTTGTGTTTGTAAACACACCGTTCACGATTCAGGAGAAATCGAGCTTGGGGCAACTTTATGAAGAAAAAAAAATGATAAAAAGTTACCTAAATAGGTTTGTTTTTGTTTTGTCAATATTCAACAAAATATAGGTATCTATGTAGTAATTGTTTTATTAAAACGTTGCCCCACTCCAGGATTTCTCCCGAATCGGAGACGGTGCGATTACAAACACAAATTTTCAGAACTTTCTGTAGGCCATAAAAATATTTGTTCCGTATGGGAATCGAACCTCCGACCCGTAGTGCAAAAGCCAAGCACTTAGTCAGTAATAAAAATATAAGTGTGTTCGGTAAGTACCTACCTATCTAACTATAAAGAAATAAAACTGTAACTTACTTATCCGTCCTTACGTTATCGTTACTCCGTGGCGCACTGGCTTAGCAATAAGTTGCTGCGCTGGAGTCCGTGGGTTCGAATGCCGCACGGTACAAGTATTTGTATGACCTACAAATAATTGTTCCGGATCTGGATGTTTGTCCTCGTGCAATTTATATTTATAAACTGCCTCCATGATACAGGAGCAAATCCTAGTGTGGGGGTAACGTTTTTAAAAAAATAACTTATCCGACTATAGTGCTACCTACTACATAAGTACGTAAAAATTATGGACCTATTGAGTACTGACGTACCATGATAGTTTAGCTTTAGCTAAATTGTGAGTACGTGACTATTTTCTACCTACTTAAACATGTAACAGATATGTTATTAGTACACGTGACTACATACATACAATGAGAGGTCAGCTTATACTGTAAATTTCCTCTCATAGTGGAAGGAGCCGTGGTAGCTCAGATGGTTAACGCTCGCTGTAAATATAACAGAACGCGAGTAACCTGGGTTCGATCCCCGCCGGTACCAATGAAATTGCAAATTACAATTTTAAGTGCTGATATACCACGTGCTTGGCGGTGAAGGAAAACATCGTGAGAAAACCTGCATGTCTGAGGAATATTTCGAAGAAAAAAAATATTTCGAGGACATGTGAAGTTCGCCAACATGGCGGACACTTCCTTGCCCTAAAACCCTCTCAGAAATGATAGGAGGCCTGTGCCCAGCATTGGGACGTATATAGGCTGTAACTTTACTTTACTTTAGTGGTAGGATCTGCCCATTGTTGGTTAAGTAGTAAGCTTGAGTTTTATAGTTTTCGCCGTGTATGTATGTAATGTGACAGCCGTTTTCGTATGTAGTTATGTTGGTAGTAGGTCTATACAAGTACCTACATATACATACCTATATTAGAAATTTTGCAAACCGATTCTAAACCACTCAGGCTTTTTGATTGTGTGTCTGGCCAAATTAGATGGTATCCGCCCTGTCCGGCTTTTGTCAGACTTTTTATATTTGACCTTTTTTTACCTTTTTTATGTACTCAAATACATACTATTGCAATGATTGAAATTAATATTGTAATAAATATTGAATGATATATATTGCAATCTTATAAACTTACAATATAGTTATAAGAATATGCCGTTAGTATGTACCCCTACAGTTGATGGTAACGTCAATTCTATGATACCTACGTGTGCAAAACCTCCGAAGTTGTATGGGTTACCAAAAAATACACAAACCTAACGTTCCATTACGTCCAATAGTGAGTCAGATCGATTCGCCTAGTTACAGATTGGCTCAACACTTAGCTAAAATATTATCATCACTCAGAGGACACACAACAGCACATACTAAGGATTCATACCATTTCGTCAGTGAGATAAAAGACCGACGTCTTACCGACAATGAAACCATGGTCAGTTTTGATGTTCAGTCTCTAATTACATGCCTACCTGTCGAAGACTGCATCTCAATTATAACTAGGAAACTAGATGAAAATAAAGTGCTACCAGAATATGCAGTACTACTAAGACATTGCCTTACATCTGGCTATCTATTGTGGAAGGAAGAGTTTTACAAGCAAGTAGATGGTGTTGCGATGGGCTCACCGGTATCTCCCATTGTCGCTGATATATTCATGGAAGATTTTGAGGAGAAATCCCTCTTTACTGCACCTGTTACCCCAAGGTTCTACAAGCGGTACGTAGACCATACTTTCACAATTTCACCATCAGACAAGGTAACTGCATTTTTAGAACATCTAAATTCCATAAGCCCTAAAATTCTATTTACTATGGAGTTAGAGGCAAATAATTCCTTAGCTTTCCTAGATGTGTTAGTCATCCGAAATCCTAACAACACCATAGGTCATACTGTGTATAGAAAAAAGACCCAAACTGTTTACGCCCGATAATCTAGAGCGGGTGGCGCGGGGGGGTAGCGTCTTGCGCCGGCGACGCGCCTCGGCTGTCTGCAGCGAGGCCGGAGGGCAGGGGCAGTCGGCCGGAAGCCTTGAGCGGTGAAACCGCGTCAGTTGAACGTCGGGCGTTACGTAATCTCCCGGGTCGATTTAGGGTTCGCGAGTTTGATATAATTTTGCGCCGAAAGGGCGGCCTCCAGGTGTTATCTTATATTTGTACGCATCCGTGATAACGAAGCTTATTTCTTGAGTTTATATGCGCGAAGCCCGGGTCGATTATATTTTGAGTATTGTTTGTGACCGGCATACGGTTGCGCGCGGCAGGTGTTGACTCGAATTCCTAAGGCTTGTGTTAATTGTGCGCGCTATTTTGAATTTACTATTGAATATTAGAGCATAGTCTAGACCGCCCCGAATTTAGTTGTCTGTTTGAACGTGTTACGTGACAAGAGGCCTACTTGGAATTTGTAGTGATTAAAGGAACTTTTATGCCGTTAATTGCATCGACGATTTAGTAGTTGTGCTAAGTGAACCTGGGACTTTGAACTTTGACCAACCGTCCTTAAGTTGTGTAGTGTGTCACTTATTTTAATGTCGATTAACGTTGATTTGGTTGAATTTGAAATTAATTTAAACGGTCAATAAAGTTGATAAACTAATATCTCCCTTGTGTTTCTTGCAACCACTTATGCACATCACCTTTCACCTGACAAATGCCTTGTGGTTAACCCTACCTCCGCCAATCGGTAAGTGTTGCTTGCTTCTTTGTTAGCTGTTATAGTTTAATTATCCATAGGTCAGTTGGACCCTCCCCTTTGTTACTCGTCGAGTTGGGCTGCTGATGGGCCCTAGTTTCAACCGGCTTTTGTCAGGGTAACTTGGGGGCAGTAACACATACAAACCAATATTTAAATAGGGAATCTCACCATCATCCTTCACAGTTAGCGACCGTGGGCAAATCTTTGTTACAGAGAGCACGAGGGATCTGTGAGAGCAAACACCTGCCTGCCGAGCTTCAGCACGTCAAGCAGGTTCTGAACGACAACAAGCTTCGGGTCCCGCGGCTACGTCACAGTTACCGAGTAAAGCCGGCCACAGTTGAGCGTGTGCCTGCTGTACTACCATATGTCAGAGGTGTCACAGACAAGATTGGCTACATCTTGAAGCGAGCTTCTACTAGAACATTCTACAAGCCGCCGAAGAAGATTAGTCAGTTCTTATCATCCGTCAAGTGTCATATTCCCCTACAAGATGCAGGAGTTTACAAGATTGATTGTGACTGTGATCTCTCATATATAGGGCAAACAAAGAGATCAATTAGAACCTGCGTAAAAGGACACATAGCTGACGTGAAGCATCAACTTTCCGGGAAGTCTGCAGTTTGCGATCATATCCTAGATGGCCGCAACCATTACATCAGATTTGATAGACCACAAATCCTCGCGAAAGAACATCGATTCCTACCAAGGATGATACGTGAGGTTATTGAAATTAAAAAATATCCTAATTTCAATAGAGAAGGGGGCGGGATACTACCATCTACTTGGGACTCTATAATTAATAAAATTGAAACTAAACTCAAGCATACCACTGCAAGAATTCAAAACACAGTTAGTTCATTCTGCGTAGATCGGACCAAAGACAATAATTAAAAAGATGAAGGTACTCCGGGTTAACTTTTATATCGGTACGTCGGTCACCTCAGTCCAACATGACCATGGGTGCTGGAAAGCATCCGAAACGTCGGGGCTTAAAAATAAAATAAATAAAACGCGATAAAATCCGTAAAAGTAGTTTTAATCAATGTACAATGAAATTAAATTTGCAACATATAATTTTGTATTCATATAATGACAAGTTAATATTAAATTATGACAAAAAACTTTATTACTTAGTGCTCGTCCGATAATATTTTATTTTACTCTAACAAAATCGCTTTGACCTCGTGTTCACGCGTGACATCGAGCTGTAGTGTTCGAACGAGTGGCGCGGGGAAGTAGGGGCGAAATTAGAAATTGAGCTGAGGTAGTATAAGCCGTTAAATATAATAATTCATTTTTGTAAGCTTATCGAAATTTTAAAATATTTCCAAGATAAATAATATTGTTGTCAATACATATAATAAAGAAATTACCTACTGATATAATTACGTTAATTACCGAAGTAGTGGTAAAGGGGATAGTGCACGCAACTGAGTGAGGGTGGGAGGTGGGTGCTCCTCAGACTGGGCAGGACACGTCATTGTATTTTATTACGTGGAAATGAGAAAAGTAAGTAAGCAACTTCAATATATTGGATTTTCGCAAAGTGACGCCTGATTCTTTTAATTATCGAAAAAGTTATGTGTTTGGGCATAACAATTGACCAAAAACTAACGTGGAACTCTCAAATTAGCAACGTATATCATACGGCAAAAATTGTTTTAGGTACGTGCAGTCGTATGGTTGGGAATAACTGGGGCTTGCATCCCAGTATAATCATATAGTATAGCAGCATAGTGAGGCCGATTATCACTTACGTCTCCATTGTCTGGTGTAATATGGGCAACAAAAAGACGACTGCGGACAGACTAAATAGTCTACGAAGGACTGCCTCCTTAAATGCAACTGGAGCGATGTGATCATCGCCTGGAGCAGCACCTAACGCCCCTTGATCTATATTTAGACCAGCCAGGCTAGCATGGGCAGGAGACAAAATATCCACGGAGAGAGGATAAAATTTTTATCCCTTGCTCAGTTTTATTAACCCTGCGAGCATGTTCAGGAGGCAAAAATTTTATCCCCCGATTATATCCACTGACAAGAGATAAAATTATCTTATCCCTATGCCAGAGTAGGGCAACAGGGTAAAGGAGAAGTATATCCCCGTTTGACATAAAGAGTAGACATATATCCCTCCGTCCGTAGCTTGGGGCCAAAAGAACGAGAAAAATTATCCTTTTTTGGCATTTGAAAGTGACAATTTTATCCTCGTTCATGGACGTGGGTTTAAGTTTATATTCAAACCATTTTAATACAAAAAAAATGTCTCGAGCCTATTGCAACTACATTTTCGTATAAGAAATTGAAAAACAGGAAAGAAAATTACATCGGCGATCGATACGTGATCAGAGTACTTAATCTATTGGAATTACCTGACAACGAATTTCTACGCCGGTTTCAGATGCTCAAAGATGTGTGTTTTTTATTTGTGTAAAGAACTCTATAAGGCTTTATAGTCTATTAATTCTTTGGATAGACTAGACTACCAGTGCATATTAAAGTAAGCATCTATTGCAACCACCTTGTGTAAAAACATCGAATCATCATCATCATCATATACAGTAGATCTCCCCCCCCCTCCCTTTTAATAAATATATTATTTATAATTAGGTAATTTCCCCTTTTTAAATAAAATTTTATATATGTGACCAGGATAAATAAAATATGTTTTTCTACTTACTTACTTACTTACTTATCTTCACGCACAATCCCTAACGGGGTAGCCAGAGAGAACAGATCGCCAAGTGTCACGATCCTTACATACCTCTTCCGCTTCTTTCAGGTTCATTAACTTCTTCATACATGCACTTCTAGGTATCTGAGTACTCTTGACCTTCCCCTCTTCGAGCAATTTGCTCACATGGTCTTCGAAAGTTAGTCTCGGTCTACCTCGACACCTTTTAATATTTACTTTCGCTCTATATATTTTCTTCACCATTCGGTCTTCACTCTTTCGCTCAACGTGCCCAAACCATTGGAGTACGCCCCTATCAAAAACTAAGGTTCTGGTATTTGAAAAGGACGAAGAGAGAACGAAATGTGAAATATGGGTAAATCAGGAACGTCTAGAACAGGTAAATGAAATTATATACTTGGGGAGTGCTTTCAGCCGGGATGGAAGATGTGATTTAGATGTGGATAGGCGCGTCGCTGCCGGAAACAAAGTCAATGGTGCCCTGAATGCATTAGTCAAAAGGCAAGGCGTGGTAAAGAGTGCACGCCTTGCAATACATAACGCAGTGTTGGTACCGACTTTGTTATATGGCAGCGAAACCTGGGTATGCCAGAAGAAGCATAAAAGCAAATTGAATGCAGTGGAGATGCAATCTCTTCGTAAAATGTGTGGCGTTACCATAGCCGATCGAAAGCGAAACGAAGAGATTCGCAATATGGCAGGATTGAAAGATGACCTTATCACAAAAATTGATAGGGGCGTACTCCAAAATTGATATGTTTTTCTCTTTCTAAATGATCTTTCTAAAGGTTTAATAATAGGCCGTTTGTAATATTTTTGGCGTGATCGTCTTAGTTATTTACGTTGTGTGTTTGTTTATTGTCTTTTGGAAGAATGAATATTAACTAGAGTAATTGAAAGCTGTTGGTAGTGCCTTATAAGCTAAGTGAACCCCGTTCACGAAGACAGGGCTCGAGAAAGGTTAAGAACATAAAACGTCCCTATTCCACTTATATCAGGTTTACATTATTAATTTATCCCTTCCCGCTTGGAAAATCCTCACAATATGTATATGCAAAAATTCCCGATACAAAGGTTTCGCTCTCCCACATTTATTTAAAAAAATGGGGGGGAGTTGCACGGCACGTCCGTGCGCGGTGAGTGCCAACCATTTTGATGCACTCCCCCCCCGAAGGGAACGCTAATTCGGGAACTGGACTGTAGTCCACAGCAAAATAACTGGCGAACCAGTAAAAGAGGGCTTGGCCCCCTGGTGTTGAGTTGTTCATGGGCGGCGGTTCCGCCGGATCATCGGATCATCGGACAGATGCGTTGCCGGTCTTTTAGAAAGGAGTAAGCTCTTTACTTTTTTATAACGGAAAAGTCGCCGGTGGTAAACAATTACACAGAGAAGTTGTAAGAGGAAGAAAACTCCTAGTAAAACGTACAGTAGTGGACCGCTAAGCATTCAGATGGCGAGGATGGGTATCGGGAATTTTGACGCGATGTGTGTTCGTGAAATTTAGTGGCTGGAACTAATCCGAACCATTCCTCGGAACACTCCCCATGGTAGACACGATAGGAAACGCAAAGGGATGCAACATCCCGATGCAGCGCCAGTGAATCAAGCCGGTCAGAAAGAACTCTGTCGTCGACGATTCAAATCGCTATGCGCTGGATGCGGTCAAGTGGAAGGAGCTGGCATTAGGGTGCCCCAGCCCAGAGATGAGAACATTATTCCATATGAGGCCGAACTTGCGCTCTGTAAAGTTGCAAGCGATGTGCCAGCATGAAATACTGTTTCGCTCTGCTGAGCACGCCAAGCTTTTTAGAGGCCAATTTGGCCTTTCCCTCCAAGTAACCACGAAACTGCACACTATTCGATATGTCGACGCCAAGGATTTTGATGCTAGCTGAGGCAGCAAGGGGAGTGCCTTCAAATTGAGGAGATACAACAACAGGGTTCTTCACTGGGTCATGTGACCGACTGCTCTTAGTAATGTAGCAAAATGACTAGTCCTATATTAGGGACTTGACAAGGATTATTATAGTGGCGTGTACGTTGCTTCACGAGCAATTGGTCCAAGGTAAACTTGGACTCGCTAAACGATGTGTCCTAGACATATCATCTTGTGTGGGAACTTGAAAAAAAAGGAAAAAATTCGGACCGAAGACAGGACGCGAACCAAGACATTAAGATTTTGCGACCGCTCGATATCCATTTGAGCTATTACGATCATTGTCAAATTTTACCTTCATATATTGTAGCAGTTTTTCATTGCCTGAAAACACGGAAAAAAGACATTTTATAAAAATAAATCCTAGCTAGATCGATTTATTGCCCCCGAAACTCCCTAGACACTAAATTTTATGAAAATCGTTGGAGCCGTTTCGAGAGATTTTATACAGGGTATAGTATAGTTTTTATTGGAGTGTTGTCTAGATAGCTAGCGCGGGCGGTGATCTTTACAGTGATTACATCACTCGGGCGCATAGGGTATCCATGAATTTATGGACGGTGTCGGACAGAAACTTTTTAAATTTTATGAAAGAAAATAGCGTTTAAATTCATTGAATTTACGTACTATAATTTATACCAAACTACTGGTTTCAAGGATAACGGTGTTCACACTAACATCCTGTATATATATATATATATATATATATATATATCATATATAATCGGAATCTCGGAAACGGCTCCAACGATTTTCATAAAATTTAGTGTTCAGGGAGTTTCGGGGGCAATAAATCGATCTAGCTAGGACTTATTTTTAGAAAATGTCTTTTTGTCCGTGTTTTCAGTCAATGAAAAACTGCTACAATATAAGAAGTTAAATTTTGATACTGTCTCAATGATCGTAATAGCTCAAATGGACATCGAGCAGTCGCAAAATCTTAATGCCTTGGTTCGCGTCCTGTCTTCGGTCCAGATTTTTTCCTTTTTTTTCAAGTTCCCTTCGCTTGTGAGAAAATCTATTATTTCGAGCCCTTTTTTTAGTATTTTTTAAAAATACGAAAACTTTAATTAAACTAATTGCACTCATCAAAACTTCGTTTCCGTTTTAGCGACAGTTATAGTACAGGTATAGTCAGCAAAATACGAAGTGCTATCTCTCATTTGAAAAAAAAATATCCTGCCAACTATTATTTTTTAATAAGTCTGAGAATTTTATGTGGCTCTGTTGATTGAAGACCTTTAAATAATGGGTTCAAGCTCATAAGTTCCTGAACAAAGAAAACAGTGTCCATTGTCCAATCAAGGTTCTTGCCAGAATGCGCAGTTTATTTTTTCCTAATCCCAGGGCTTCTGAAGCGAATTTATGATCTAAAGCCCGGATTAAGGTTTTAAAATGTTTTAAGCCTGAAGTATCAGACCAGATCTTAAGTGAGTTATTGTGATAAAGAGTTTCAAAGGTCAATCGGGCTAGGCTTTTTGAGATTCCACAAATTGGCTTGGTTCCAAATTGTGTCCTCACGTGTTGCTGACATGTCCAGAAGTCGCTTCATACAGGGCTAAATATATACAAAATAAAAGGGGGTCGTCACTCAAAAATAGAAGTTATTAGAGTCCAAACTTACAAGATGATACACCAACTGCAAAAGTGTAGTTATTCCGAGGATATACACTTCCAGCTGATGATACATATATTTTCGGAAAGAGCTTTCCGAAACGCCGCAAGCGACACCTTCAATTCCAACTGCAGACTCCTGGTTCGCGATATCACCTTCCCCGTGGTTTTCGGATTTCCTCTAATAACACAGGTGTCCTTTATCCAAAAATTTCAAATTTTTGTAAGACGAAGCGTCCCTAGGTGGCGCACAAAAAAATAGCAGGTTGTGGCTACTAATCGAGCACCGCATGCGATTTATTGTTTTGCTAATATGAGAAAAATCACTAAAAACCGTTTTGCGGCTAAAAAAACCTCTAATTCTCTACTCACTATATGTGTCTCGTTAAAACGCAAATTTTGACACTAGAACACTGAAATCCGTTAACTTTTTATCACTATTCGAATTTTTAACTGCGGGAGCATTGAGTTTATACAAAGCTAGAGGAGCAAATCACATTACCGCGCGTCGAAAAAAGTGTAACCACTATCCAACAGCGACAACGAGCTTTGAAATTACTAACCATTTTAAATAAACATATATCTGTCTCACTTACACAAGCTGAGAAAACAATATCTATATATATATATATATATATATATATATATATATATATATATATATATATATATATATATATAATCGGAATCTCGGAAACGGCTCCAACGATTTTCATAAAATTTAGTGTTCAGGGAGTTTCGGGGGCAATAAATCGATCTAGCTAGGACTTATTTTTAGAAAATGTCTTTTTGTCCGTGTTTTCAGTCAATGAAAAACTGCTACAATATAAGAAGTTAAATTTTGATACTGTCTCAATGATCGTAATAGCTCAAATGGACATCGAGCAGTCGCAAAATCTTAATGCCTTGGTTCTCGTCCTGTCTTCGGTCCGGATTTTTTCCTTTTTTTTTTCAAGTTCCCTTCGCTTGTGAGAAAATCTATTATTTCGAGCCCTTTTTTTTAGTATTTTTTAAAAATACGAAAACTTTAATTAAACTAATTGCACTCATGATTTTTTATTCATATAACCAGTTCATTTTTTTCTATTATGTCAATAAAATCAAAAAATATTATTAATCAGTATGTAATTTGTATCAAATTGTAATTTCAAAAAAAACCGAGCAAAGCTCGGTCATCCGGGTACTTAATTATAATTTTATATAAATTTTGATATTAATTATATTTTATTACCTATTTTATATTGTTTGATTTATTAGTACAATAAAAAATACTTAGGATGTTTTATTTCATCAGTTATGCTAATTTATATTCATCTGATAAGAAAACATAATTTTTTTAATAAAAACAATTAACTGCAACTTAAAAATAAAACTCCTTTTTATTGAGTATTTTGAGTAAATTTCATATAGTAAGCCACACCAACCCGCCATTGCATGTTTGTGTATGTATATCTTTATCTAATCCAGGCGACGGTATTGTTTTCTCAGCTTGTGTAAGTGAGACAGATATATGTTTATTTAAAATGGTTAGTAATTTCAAAGCTCGTTGTCGCTGTTGGATAGTGGTTACACTTTTTTCGTCGCGCGGTAATGTGATTTGCTCCTCTAGCTTTGTATAAACTCAATGCTCCCGCAGTTAAAAATTTGAATAGTGATAAAAAGTTAACGGATTTCATTGTTCTAGTGTCAAAATTTGCGTATTAACGAGACACATATAGTGAGTAGAGAATTAGAGGTTTTTTTAGCCGCAAAACGGTTTTTAGTGATTTTTCTCATATTAGCAAAACAATAAATCGCATGCGGTGCTCGATTAGTAGCCACAACCTGCTATTTTTTTGTGCGCCACCTAGGGACGCCTCGTCTTACAAAAATTTGAAATTTTTGGATAAAGGACACCTGTGTTATTAGAGGAAATCCGAAAACCACGGGGAAGGTGATATCGCGAACCAGGAGTCTGCAGTTGGAATTGAAGGTGTCGCTTGCGGCGTCTCGGAAAACTCTTTCCGAAAATATATGTATCATCAGCTGGAAGTGTATATCCTCGGAATAACCACACTTTTGCAGTTGGTGTGTCATCTTGTAAGTTTGGACTCTAATAACTTCTATTTTTGAGTGACGACCCCCCTTTATTTTGTATATAAGGCATTTAGCCCTGTATGAAGCGACTTCTGGACATGTCAGCAACACGTGAGGACACAATTTGGAACCAAGCCAATTTGTGGAATCTCAAAAAGCCTAGCCCGATTGACCTTTGAAACTCTTTATCACAATAACTCACTTAAGATCTGGTCTGATACTTCAGGCTTAAAACATTTTAAAACCTTAATCCGGGCTTTAGATCGTAAATTCGCTTCAGAAGCCCTGGGATTAGGAAAAAATAAACTGCGCATTCTGGCAAGAACCTTGATTGGACAATGGACACTGTTTTCTTTGTTCAGGAACTTATGAGCTTGAACCCATTATTTAAAGGTCTTCAATCAACAGAGCCACATAAAATTCTCAGACTTATTAAAAATAATAATTAGCAGGATATTTTTTTTTCCAAATGAGAGATAGCACTTCGTACTTTGCTGACTATACCTGTACTATAACTGTCGCTAAAACGGAAACGAAGTTTTAGTACATTAAAACGAAGATCTCGAATGAAATGAAGACATGGCTTGAAGGACAAGCATCCAAGTAAAAATCGTAATAAATAAAAAAAGTTCATGACTGATTGATTTAATGCAGATTAAGTTAAATTGAAGATTTCCAAATAGTTTTTTAAATTTCATCAAAAATAAATATTTACATTACAGTGTAGTTTGCCATGGAGACTAAATCAGATGATCGGGCTGCGCCAGAAAAAACTATCTTCAATGCTATAGCGCAAGGAGACTTGGATGAGTTCAAGAATATATTGTCTCATCACAAGGGTAGCGTTGATTTGTTTGACGAAAATGGCATGACCGCTCTTCAACATGCAGCCTACAAGGGTAACAAGGAAATGGTCCAACTCCTGCTTGATAGGGTAATGTATAAGACTAAATGTGTATCGTAAAGAATTTTATTATTATCTTTGATTTATTATTCTTAATTGCTTTTTACTTCGCAGGGCGCCGATGTAAACTCTGGTAAACATGAGTATAATTACACAGCGTTACATTTTGGAGCGTTGTCAGGCAACTCAGATGTATGTAGATTATTGTTAAATGCTGGAGCTAAACCTGCTGCAACTAATTCTGTAGGACGAACAGCATCGCAGATGGCTGCCTTTGTTGGAAATCATCATACCGTAGCTACTATTAACAATTTTGTGCCTTTAAGTGAAATTTCTTACTATTCTGTACCAAGAGGACAACAGACAGAGCCTTATCTTCCGTCGGTGTTAGTTGAACCTCTTCACAAGTTTGTTCTGGGAGTGAATATTCATCCTGTGCGGTTGGCTCTCAATTTACAGCATACACCTGTCCTTTTAGAAAATGCCGATAAAGCAAGTAACGTACTAGAAATGTTATGCAAAAGAGAAATGACAAGAGGTAGTGACACTAATGAAGTCATGGCATTTAAATATCATTACTTATCATATATTCTGCAAGAAATACACAACATAAGAGATAAACAAAAATCAAGCACAGATAGCAAAGAGGAAAAGAAACATGACCCAATTGAAATATTCGCAAAGAAGCTTTTAAAACCAGGTAAAGATGGTGTGTCATTGGACCTAATGGATTCTTTCTTAAAAGATTGTGTCAGAGAGTTCCCATACAGAGAATGTACAACATTCCATCAAATGGTGACTGCTTTAACTAGTAAAGATCCACCACCAGCTCTCTCAGTAATTAATTGTACAATAAATGGTCAGCGTGGATTTGTTGACGCAATACCTTACTGCAGTACCTGTGGTGAAGAGAAACCTGCTAAGAAGTGTTCTAAATGTAAAATGGTGCAATATTGTGACAGAGAATGCCAACGTCTCCATTGGTTTGTGCACAAAAAAGCTTGTAATCGAGAGCCAGCTCCTCCTGTGACAACACCAAACAATGCTAAAGCTAACATAGATGCTTCTGAATTGACATCTCAACTGCAAAACCTTGTAGCTGGATAGAACTGTGTACATGTTTATAATTGTAGTGAATAACAATATTTCAAAGGAAATCTATTTAATGCTTCTATATAATTTCTTTTTCTATCTACAGTTTAAATAGGACAATATATTGTGTACATAATCTTAATATGACTAAAGGTATATTTAAATATATGAGTTTAGTGAGTGTTAACATGGATTTAAAGCACACTGGTAGATAATTAAATTAATGTCATTCCAATTCCTAATTTTTCTTTCTTTATTATTTTGTGGGTGTTGCATTCAGTAGTGTCATGTTAACAATTAAAATTTCCAACCATGTACCATACCATTATATTCCCAATTTATTTTCAAATCATAGCGTGTGTTATTACTCATCCACTGATGACTAGATAGTTAGTTTGCAACAGATATTTTACATGTGGCAAAGTGTAATGTATTCATTCTAGCCATGATATCTCCACAAATAATTTTTGGATATAACTATACTACTATATAAATTGGATACAACTTTGACTGAGTGACTGTCAAGATGATATGCACTATAAGTGGTGACCTTGGGATATAGCAGCTTCACATGATTCTCTGTTTCTTCTTTTCTTATGGAAGCGCTACACAGAGCTGATAGGTTAGACTGTCTGTAACTGAAGTAAAATTGATAACCAATCTGTATAATTTAAATGTTAATTTGCATGTTAGGCAGTGAGCATTATAGTACTTGTTACAGTGAGTTGATCTAAAAACTTGATTTAAAAAATCTGTAAGTGTTATGTAACAGATATAGAAATAGGTCTTGATTTTTAGTAGAGTGGAACAGCACTGAGTATTGTCAAAATAAAACTTTTTATATTCAATTAAGAATAATAACTGATCTATCATCTGCTCACTAATCATTTGCTAGCTACTGACTTAAATCGAATATTTTTTTAATACACTATTGACTGAAATTCATTATTTGTTATGTTTAAGAATTTAGCCTTTTACAGCATTTTCTTTCAAACCACCATAGCGTAATGTTACTGTGTAATCTGATCTTGATTAAATTACCATGATTGTTCAATAGATAGCTAAATATTTCCTTTTAAAATTATTTATAACGAAAAAGTTTTAATATAAAAATATGACAAACAAATCACTTGAGAAATCTTCAAATTTGATTTTCTTTATTCAATGATCGTAAAGTGTATCTAACTTTTTGTTTAGTTTTCATAATAGGGTTTTAATTAATTTTTAGCTTTTTATTTCTCGATGACAAACTAAATGATATTAATTGTCAATTTATTATATTATTTTCTTGTCATCCAATCAAAATAACCTTTTTGATAATATTACTTTGTTACTAATGATTGCAATCATAATGTGTTTAGTGTCAAATAGACTAAAACTGTGTAATAAAGATTTGTAAATGTGCGCTTTGTTTTTTATTTTATACTTTCTTTAAACACCTGTTTTTTTACATCTTTCAGGTATTAACATACATGCTTGTTTTTCGCCAGGATTAGCAATCAGAAGGCTGCAGTCTGCCTTGCACATGGAACTGGACATCGACATACCCTTTATCCCCTGGATTCACTGTTATCTTTTTTAAATATTTATTACCTAACCGACCGTGATAGTTTGGCGTTAAAAATATATTTTTCTCAGAGAGGTAACCAATCAAGATAAACTAAGAAAATAAAACATATTTTGACACAATTACATCCAAATCGTTAATAGTTTTCCAGAAACCAATTTTATATTTATTTAGTACATATATTCAAGAGAATATAGTTCACATAAAGTAGATATAGGACTTATCCTACAGTGCCTGACCTATCCATCCTGATGGTAAGTGGTGATGCTACGGAAGATCAAAACAAAACCTATTCACTCTTGCCTTGAAGAGCCGATTTGAATGAATTGGAATTTTACACTGCTCCAGTACGGTTGGCTTTTGCTTATTTTTCCGTCACCCTCTTACGGCATCACCACATGGAGAGTGATAGTCTCTATTAAAGTTACAGCCTAAGGGAGGCCTGTGCCCCACTGCTGGGGCACAGGCCTCCCCTCATTTCTGAGAGGGTTTTAGGGCAAGGAAGTGTCCGCCGCGCTGCCCCAATGCGTGTTGGCGGACTTCACATGTCTTCGAAATAATTTTTTTTCTTATTTCTCAGACATGTTGTTTCATGTTTTCCTTCACCGCCGAACACGTGGTAAATCCGCACTCTAACCCGAGTTGCTCGTGTACTTTGAAATTCATTACGAGCGCTAACCATCAGAACCACCACGGCTCCTCTTTATACCACGTAGGTATATATTAGGTCTTTACGTATGAAATTGGTGTTTTGTCTAGCCACTTTGATCAAATATCAGGCGTTCTTTTAGCAATTCTAAATTCAAATTTAGTCTTTGTAAATATAAATGACTAAATTCGAAACACAAATACTTACAGTATTTGTGCTTCGAATTTAGTGATTCATTTTTTTTTTTTCGCGGTAGGTTTTGTTTTTTTTTTTTGACATCGTTCTATTCACGATATGGTTTTCCATAACGGTTTTCCGTTATATTTACGAAAGGGAACCGCGGCACCAGTGCTGTGGAAACAGCTCTGAGGATTATTGATATGTATATTCTTCTCTCTCTCTCTCTCTCTTTATACCACGTAGGTATACTTATATTAGGTAGGAGCTACCGTAACAGAAAACACGGTAGGTTTTTGGTTCCATCGTTTTTATTCTTGAAATTTTGACTTACAGACCCCATGAACGACCGGAGACATTAATTAAAGATAAAAGTGATCATGGAAGCGGATCCATCGCACACCAAGCTAGCGGCAGGCTTCAGTGTGAGTGATAAAACAACTTTTAATTCACTTGAAACAAATTGGAAAAGTAAAACTCGAAAAATCTGTACTGCATTGAGTGACGTATACCAACAAACATACATAGATTGTTGCGTTGTATTACTCAACCGTCACAATAACGAGAGGATTTTGAATTGTATCGTTACTTGTGATGAGAAATGAATCCTTTATGATAATCGGAAACGCTCATCACAATGGTAAACCCAGGAGAACTGGCCAAATCATGCCCCAAGCGAGTCTGCTCAGAAAAAGTTAGGTATAGGTAAGTGTCTGGTGGACCAGAGCTGGTGTCATCCAGTACAGTTTTCTAAGATCTGACTAGACGACAGATCTGTATTGACAACAATTGTAAACCATGATGGCAGCTAGCCGTTAAACGAATGAGAGTAACAAACGCACACAGTATACCTGATGGTAAGTGTCCTCGATTAAGAATCAAAACGTAGATTGCGTTGTCACCCCTGAGGACTCAGATGGAATGCCACGTTTCCAGTAAATTAGAAGAGCTGCAACTGGAATGTCTCCGACACCCACCATACTCCTCGAACCGACAGATTATCACTTTTTTCCGAAATTTGGAAAGAAATTCAACTCCGATGAGGCAGTCAAAATCGTCTTCAAAGATTTTATTTACCTATTCTCGAGTCCACAATTTTTTCAGTAAAGGAATCAATGATATAAATATATATAAAATTTCGAAAGTGCTTCGATAACAATGGTACATACCTACGAGTACATTTTTTGATTAAATATATAAATTAATTTTTTTTTCTTTTTACTTTTGCCTTATAAAACGCTCCAATTTCATATGAAAGAATTATGTCCTTTCATAATTAGAGTTATTTTATTAGACAAATCATGCAGGTAAATGTGCATTTCACAACCTCAGATAATTTTCCATAGATGTCGCTATTGTGTATAATGTATTGTGTATATGTGTGTGTCGCTGTTTAAGAGAGAATAAATTAAACTATGCCGGAGCCCTCTGCTCCCGCAATATCTCACGGTCATATCAAACCAAAGGGTTTGTCGCTTGTTTCATTCAATATCCGCGGTCTGCGAAATAACCTCCCAGAGCTTAGGCTATTTCTTCGAGATCGCGAAGCCGATCTCCTCCTCCTACAGGAGACCCATCTGAGCCCCAAGGTCTCTAAAGGCCTTACTATTAAAAATTATTCACTTCTACGTAACGATAGACCCGACCGCAAAGGCGGCGGTACTGCCATCTATTACAAAAAGTCCCTTCATTACTCCCACATATCTACTCCGTCGCTTACCAGTATGGAAGCCACTATCACTAGATTAGCTATGACTGGACACCAGTCAATCATTATAGCCTCTTGCTATATCCCTAGCGGAACCCTCACCGTTAAGAGTGATTTCGAAGCCATCCTTGCATTAGGCGACTCAGTCATTACGTTTGGAGACTTTAACTCCAAGCATACTGAATGGACCTGCCGCACTACTACCAGTAGTGGCAGGGTGCTGCTCAATATCACTCAGTCTCTCGACCTGACTGTTTACAGCCCCCCTCACTGCCACCCACTATCCCGACATTGTTACCTACGCTCCTGATGTGCTAGATTTTGCTCTAGTTAAAGGAGTTTCTCTTAACCTTAGAGCAATCGAGTCTCTCGATGATCTAGGTTCCGACCACCGTCCTGTATCCCTCCTTCTTGGCCATCAGCCATCTCCAACTCCCACTTCCAAAACCTACACCAACTGGAAGGGCTTCAAGAAGTCTCTAGCCTCGGCTATAGACTCTCCGGACCCTCCCATAACCCTTTCTTCCGACGCCCTCGACAGTACGGGGAAAATAGATACCGCGGTCGAAAATCTCACCTCACTTATAACATCCTCTCTTAAAGAGAATGAAAAAGTTGTCCCGGTTGCTAAAACTAGTCTTCCCCTAGATATTAGCAACCTGCTAAAAGCCAAAAAAAGCTGCCCTCCGTAGAGCTGCACGCTATCCCACTCCCGAATATAGACTCGCGGCCCACCACCTTCAACGCAAACTGCGTTACCGCCTCCAAGATTACAGAGACCACGAAAAGGGCAATCTCATGGAGAAAATCTCTCCCTCACACACAGCGTACTACCGGATGGCGAGAGCCCTCCGGATAGACGCTATAACCCATATTCCCCCTCTGTCTCGTCCCGACGGCTCCATTGCCTTCGAAGACGAAGAAAAGGCTGAGTGCTTCGCTGACAGCGTCGCCGCTCAATGCTCTCTTAGCTCACAACCCACTGACCCCTTACACATCCAACTAGTGGAGGACGAGGTCCGACGCAGGAACTCGCCCCCTACCGCCTCTGACCCTATCACTGTGTCCAAAGATGAGATTTCATCTACCATCAAAGGACTAAAGCCCAAAAAAGCACCGGGTGCGGATGGTATCTCCAACCAAGCCCTCAAACACTTCCCGGAGCAGGTAATCGCCTTACTGGCCATTATCTTTAACGCCTGCTTCGAATTCAGTTACTTTCCCACCTCTTGGAAAGAGGCAACTGTCATTGGCATTCCCAAGCCAGGCAAACCTCACCACCTCTCCTCCAATCACCGTCCCATCAGCCTCCTCAAGGCCATGGGCAAACTTTTCGAACGAGTTATTCTCGTGCGCTTGAGGCGCCATTTGTTTATCACAGACGGCGACCCTCTTGTCATCCCACAACAATTCGGGTTTCGGGCCAAACACTCGTGCCCCCGACAAGTTCACTGCATAGTGGAATACATCCTCAGCGGTTTTTACCCTCGCCGTCAAAAAACCATCGCGGTCTTCTTTGACATTGCCAAGGCATTCAACAGAGTCTGGCACGAGGGCCTTATCTACAAACTGTACGACTTAGGCCTCCCGGACCGTCTCGTTCGCCTTGTAGCCTCCTATCTGAAGGATCGTACCTTTAGTTTTAGACACGAAGGCACGCTATCCTCTACCCGTCAAATAAAAGCCGGTGTCCCTCAAGGCTCTGTGCTTTCTCCCCTCCTATACATACTATTCACCAACGACATCCCTATCCCGTCGAATGGTGTTAAACTAGCCCTCTTTGCAGATGACACAGCCCTTTACTCGAAGGCAACTCACTACCACAGATTCGGAACAAGATCCAAAAGTCAGTAAGCGACTTAGGAGCTTGGTTCCAAAAATGGCGTATCGACGTAAACCCGGAGAAAAGCTCCGCCGTTTGCTTCGAATATAAACGACGTCGTCTCACCACCACTCCGCCAATCAGGATGTTAGGAACCCCTGTCCCATGGCAAACTAAAGCCAAATACTTAGGCGTCACCCTTGATGCAAGGCTCACTTTCGAGCCCCATATCAAGAAGGTTACTCGCACCGCACGTTTTTACATGGGTAGGCTCAACAGCATGTTGGGCAGACACAGTAAAATGTCCCTCCGCAACAAGCGAACCCTATATAAGGTCTGCATACGACCTGTCATGACCTACGCGGCCCCCATTTTCGCACATGCTAAGCCCAAAGCTATAAATGAACTTCAAATAGTTCAAAATCTATTCTGTCGTAGGGCCACTAACTCGCCCTATTATGTCCGTAATGCCGACCTACATCGAGACTTAGAGCTCCCAACAATCCAGCAGTTCCTTAAATCACTCTCTGAGAGATTTTTCAAAGCCTCAGAGTCCCACCCAAATCATCTCATTCGTGAGACAGCTGCCTATGCAGCCCCTATCCACACTCGCTATAGTGTGCGCAGACCGAGAAACTCTCTCTCGGACCCCCCCCAACAAGCTTTCGGCTGACCTGAACTGCCTCCTGGCGGCTCAGGCCGAGCCTACATAACACATCCCTTAATCTGCCTTAGTTAGGCACTCTTCTAAGCGGCTGTTCGCCGCTTGCGCCCTCCTTTCTGCCAAGGAGGGTCGCGTTCGTATACGGCTTAGAGATCTCTAGCCAGATCGTTAAGCCAATTCCTAAAAGGTTGGGTTTAGTGGGTAAAAGTCACCACATAACCACGCAGCCGGCTGCGTGGTATGCTATGAGCATTCCCAACCTCCCTCCCCCCGCTTTCCGGAGGGTTGCCCATATTTGCTTCGGGCGCAAAAATAAAAAAATAAAAAAAATAGAGAGAATAGAAGAACTTTTCTCCAAAAAGCATCCAACCTAACTTGGTGCACCCTGCTGTTAGACGGATAAGGCCTTGATCTCTGGTAATGATGGCGAAAAACCACGCATTGGTGTTGGGGAGCAGTAGATATTACAAGTGTATAGCCAACTCTTTCAAGTAAGGCACATTTTCCTAAAACTTTCTGTACGTGGTAGAGCCACGCTGCAGCTGTATTATGATTGTAGCACGAATGGGTCGGCTCGACCGGGGATGGACTACGCTCTCACAGAATACCACCGTAAAATAGCAGCTTTATACTGCTGTGTTTCGTATGGTGAGTGTAGAGATCCGGAAACACTTTTTACTGGAAACTAAGCATTCCGTCTTAGTCCTCAGGGGTGACAAAGCATCTGCTATTTGATTCTTAATCGACGATAAATGTAGATGCCTATGGGCTACAGCATCCAGTTACCATCAGGTGGACTATGTGCTCGTTTGTCACCCTTATTTTATAAAATATAAATAAAAATAAGCTCTTGGTTATGCCCAGCATGTAAAGACTTTCATGAATAGATTTAAATCATCTGATCTGCATGTGCTCATTTTATAAATTGTTCAAGAAGTTCTTCCCAAAATGGCTAAAACAGAGGTACTTAAATGATTAGGATTGTAATTTAAATTATTTTACCGAGTATAGATTAGTCAATTCTTAAACATATTGAAATAAGAGTTAGTAAATTTTATGTTCATTGAGGTACTTGAAGTTGTCAGAATCTATTAGTAGTTGCCAAACTTGGCAAAAAAATCTAATATTTTGAAATAATTATATATTTAATGTGCTTCGTTATAATATTTGAACATAATTTTATATTTACATTATTTACACAAATTATTACTACAAAACTAATACCTAGTAATTTCATGCAATGTACAAATAACATAAATCTCATTAATTCTACAATATTATGTATAATATAATTAAACTTCCACAAATTTAAGGCACATTTATCACATATTACAGATCCGCTTAAAAAGCTATGAGGTAGGTGAGCGATGTCACGTGGTTTTATATTGAAACATACAAAATCTTATATAACAGCTGTCTTAGTCTATTTTTATATAAATTTATGTCACCCTTCACCAAGAAGAGCGCTAATTGTAAAGCTTTTTACTCGACGGCAGGGCGCAGGTGCGGGTGGGGTTGGAGAGGGGATTCTCGGCGGTGGTGGAGGTAGAGCATGGCTCCAAGCAAGACCACCTGCCCAGAAGCCTAAGGGCATTGGCATGTGCAGTTGACCTATGTATGGTAGTTCTGGTGGGTAGAATGTGGGAGGTGGAGATATGTTTTCAGGTGGGGCTAATAGAGGAGCTGGTGATTCTACAAGAGGCGGTGATCGAGGGGATGATGACCGAAGGCTGCCTTCTTCAGAACATGATGATGCGGCGTCAGAGCACGGGCGTTTGGGCTCGCTAGTGTCACTGCTAGATGGCTCTGTATTGTTGCTTTCTGTATCGGTATTTTTTCTCTTGCACTTGGACTGTCCACATGCTCTGAATCCTTTAGCAAACGGATTGTTATCGATCTTCAACTTCGTGATGCGGTCGTTCTGTAAATAAAAATATTTCATAAATGAGAATATTTATTCTTTCATTCATTATAATATATAGCCTATCAAAAGTCCACTACTGAACGTAACTTCTAGCATCTTGCTATTTGCCATATTTGCCACGATTGGTAGGCAGGATTGCAATTCAGTTTTTTATTAGAGATGTCAGGAAGATGATGCTGCCCATCGCCTGCTTCAGTTCCTCTCTATCGTCTCCTACGACGCCCACGGGATATTCTTTTGTACAAATTAGGTATTTAAAGGTTTACTAACAAGTGTTAAGTTACAAAAGACTAACAAGAAATGTATTTTGCTTGGAGTAGCCTACCTACTTGAATATATAGAGGTCAGTGTTGGTGTATAAGGCTTTTCATCTTAAAATCTTTAATATTAAGATGTAATAATTAATTACAGAGAATAAAAGTTTGATGTACCTAGTAACTAAGCGATTTTATTCACTTCGACACTGCGGGTGTTTTATGGCTACAGCACGAATGAGTTGGTGTTGGCTCAACTCGGGAAACCTACTCGTATAGACTACTCACTTAAACTAATAGCATTTGACGAGAACCGGAGAACCTTTTAACTGGTTACGATGCATTCTATCTTAGCCCTCAGGGATCACAACGTACGTATCTATTTTAATTCTTAACCGAGGATATAGGAAGTTGTCTATGAGCCTCGGCATCTCCTTTTCATCAGATAGACTGTGTGGTTGTTAATAGAAAAATAAGTCCTGAATTTTTGAGAGGTTTTTGGAGCCAAAAGGTATACTGTTAATAGCCATACGTATTAGCGAACATCTAGCTAGCGTTAATGTTTTAAATGGTATTAATTTCTTAGACAAGAAACCTTACAATGGTTTCATACGTCGCCGTAGATAGGCCCTTTAGCTAACACGATTTTCGCATAAACTATATAAATTTTGGGTTATTACAATAACACAATCAAAGCTAACTTAATTAGTCTTGACCTAGTTATAAATACAAGTAAGTTTCATGATAAAAGACTTTATAGTTACTTTTAGATTTCCCTTAGGATTACGACAGAGAAAATGATTAAAAAAAACGTATAAGTAATTAATACGCTACGAACGTACACATTGTTATTATATTTTGAATTTAATTTAGTAAAATAGATTAACCGCAGGTAAAGTCAAATCAAGTACCAGGGTGAGAACTCGGATAAGCGCACAAGGAAACTGTCTTATCTCCTTGAGAATGCAATTTAAACATCCGTTTCCGCATACATCTCAGACTGACGCTAATAGCTAGTAAGGGATAATTGTTGCACATGTGACGGTGCAGGCTTGGCGACAGGCCAATTAGCATGGCATGCACGTCGCCGTGTCGCCGCATGTCGCCCGCCTGCAGTCGCAAATCCCCCAAACGGCGCCAACACGCAAGCTTTCTAAATTCACAGCGTAACGCGACGTTAGTATCTGATATCAAGGACCCACGTTCTTAAGTTTGCGCAAGTGATTGCTTCGCGATAAATATTAACTCGATGAAGTGCAGACGCATAGACGAAAAAAAATACACCTAGACTGTTTGCACACGTTTTGGAATTCTAAATTATCTAGCAAAATCCTGACCGCAAATACGGGCCTGTCCCGATATGTCAAATCACTTGTAAATGACTGTTTACATGACTTGATAAGGAGGCGCCGTCGGGTGCCGTTTGCTCAGTTCGTTAGATAATGAACCAACTAGTCGAGATAAGAAGGAGTGCTAAAAGCGTGCTATTAGCCAACGAAAGTGCACTTTTCGAACCGGTCGGTTAGTACGAGAAGCGCGTTTGAAAAGTGGCAGGCGCCGCCCCTGGTCCGCCCTGTCGCCCATGACGTCACGCTACAAACCTTTAGTCGTTTATGCTTTTTGCGTTCCTATTTCACATATTGGCGACTGTCGCCAGTTTTTTTTTACTTTTAGGAACGTGTAATTAGGGCCTACGCATATTTAGTTACGATATCAGGCGTAAAGACAATATTTTAGGAAGAAAATGTTATTTACAAAGGGTGACGTGCTGTAGATGAAAATGAAATAAACTGACAATATTGTAATTGTTATAACATGCCACCTAGTTACGCTTTATCATAAAGAGTCGGCGATTACAAAGGGAAGTTTCTAATTCGCTAGTAATTCGCAACAATGAGTCAACCGTCGAACGATAGCCTGTCCGGGGATAATGCGCAATGATACACCGCTGGCCATTGTCCAGAGCGCAGTGCCGTTAGACTCACAATCCCCGGATTATCTCACAAAGCCGCCGGTCGCCGTAATTGTAAATGTAAATGGACGCGAGAGCTGTTCGCGCCTCGCTGCAGTCAACGTGTAGCTAGCCGCTGGAGTACAGAAGCCGCCGCAACCTAATTACCGAATGCTGGATTATGCAAGGAAACGCCACGCAGTGCTGAGCGACAAAGGCCAGTATTGCGGCGAAGGAAAATAAACAGCGGGAGTTATTGGGGACGGATGAATTTAATAAATCTGATTAAAACATGTTTTACTGCATTATGTACATGCAGTAATTAAACAACATATACTCAGAAATATTACCAATGTTATTTGATTAAAAAAATGTCGATTCTTTTTCTTATTATTAATACGTTAACGGTCAACTGAAATTATAACCTAGGTTTATTTGGGTTGAGCTACAATTACCCGTGCCTTTTACGTGTTGATGGAAATGATAAATGGCCCATTGTATTACACCTTTGAGATGGTGCAGCTACAGCAGTAACCTTAACCTATTATTAATAACATAAAATAATATCCCAGTATTAATTATATAAAATATATTTACAAAAATAACTAAAAAGCAAGTAAAGGCCATCTTATTATATATATATATATATATGAATAATAGAATTTCATTTCAAGATTTAATCAAATCGAGTAGTGTGAGTTCAACTACTATGTATCATTAGTTCAACTCTTAAAAGGATTCATATTCAGTTGAACCACTGAGAAAAAAGACTGACTAGTTCAACGATTGGACTAATCAGTTGAAGCACTAGGACCCATTAGGAATTAACCATTCCATGTAGAGCTAAATTTCTACGTATCTACTAAAAAGAGGTAGGTAATTGAAGATAAAATGTGTTGAGCGTATAAATTACATTGTTCCTTTCTAGAGCAGTAAAGAGCAGTGTAACCGTTATCGATGCTGTACAAAGTGATCGTTAGAAGTAACTGTTTCGCATTCACACAAGATGCATCCACCGAAACAAAAAGTCCTTATGTGGACAAACGGGCCGACGAGGGCATCCAAATTAGATTGCTTTGTTTTCCTAACAGCGCTGCAAGTGACCGCTTGCGTCGCCGTCGCACTATTTTTAATTTTTTGCTCGGCTCCACTTACACGTTCATAAAAGCTTTGGCGCCTTTAGTTTAATGAAAAAAATCATCTGTGCTCATGAGTGCAAAATCACGGCGCGTTCCCGGAATAGTAACGAATTTTCCTAGAAATATCATGGATGTGCCGGTATATGTATGGCGTTCCCGGTTATTCCAACGGCATTTGGATAGATTTTTTTTAAACTTTCGGATGTTTTATAAGATAAGGGTAACAATCGAGCGCACAGTCCACCTGATGCTATTCTCGACTAAGAATGAAAATGCAAAATGCGTTGTCACACCTGAGGACTAGGATGGAATGCATATTCCAATACTTCGTTCCATAGAAGTCATAAGAGGCAGCCACGGGAATCTATCTCATAAATGTCATGGATAAGCAATCGATGCCGATATTTTTATTTTATAAGGAAGGGGGCAAAGGAGCATGCGGCTCAACTGATGGTTGTGACTACCCCCATCCACTAACGACTACAACACCAGGGGAATCTCAGACATGTTGCCATGTTGACATGGTTTAAAAAAAAGAGTAGGCTCTTTTCTTGAAGATTCTTCAGTCGTATCGGTCCGGAAAAATCGTTGGTGGTAAACGATTCCGCAACGAAGTTTCGCGAGGTAGAAAACTTCTTCTGAATCGCACAATAGTGGACCGCCAATCATCCAAGTGGTAAGGAGTCGCGATGTGCGATGATGAAATTGAGCGGCTGGAATTAATCTGAACAATTCCTCTGAGCACACCCCGTGACAAATACGATAGAATACAAAATGAGATGCAACATCTCTTCGCAGTGCTAATGAGTCAAGCCGATCAGATAATGCTTGGTCGCCGACGATTCGAACCGCTCTACGCTGCATGCGGTCAAATGGAAGGACTGGGGAACCCCGGCTCAGAGATGGGAACAGTATTCCAAGTGAAACGAACCTAAATGACAAAGGTAATATGTATATTCAGACGTCTGACATTGCGACTGCCAATTCATCTATCAAGAGTGGCGGTTTTGGCAAATCCTTCTTCAACGAGAGAGACTCATGTCCGGTATATGGTCTTTTCGGTTTTTCAACTATGACAAGTACAGCAAAATTTGGTAGTGGCAGGATTCTTTGAATAGTCTAGTATAATTACCTGATAAGCAGTGACAGCGATGAATTCAGTCTCGGGGAACGAGAATGCAGCATGTGGTGCTCCCCACGCCAGCGCGGCAGCATCTCGCGCCCTCACCACCACCACACGGGGACGGTATTTGTGCATGGACGTCAGTACCATCTGTCGAAAAAATATTAAATTTTTATACTTGATCTGAACAGTTTATTTCTTCAGCATCTTATATCTGTTGTGTGAATCTGTTACTAAGATCTATCTTAAAATTTTTGTAGATGAGTTGGAGCGCCTAATCAACAATTGCACTAGATTCATTTTCAGCTTACGCAAGTATACCGTTCTAAGCTTTTTACTTTCGATTTAAATGAACTTAAATTTTCATCATCTATAATGTACTCACGATTGAGTTTCCTGTTCCTAAAAATAGTCTTAAGAATTATATTTTAACACATAACAGTATTTTTTTACTATGTAGTTCACGCTCTACCCGTAAAAAAAGTAAGAAAACCAATACCTAGGTATTAAAAAAATCTTTTAAGAGACTAAAAAATAACGAGAATACTATCTTATGCGTATTTCCATCTGATTAATCCGACAATTTTATCCCCACTTTGGAAGTAATAGTTTGTACGTGTGTTACGTATCTCTTGTTATTTAATTCTTGGCCCGACATGGTGTTTTTCAGTTATTTAAACTTTTTAGATAAGTGGCTGTATACATAGATATTTTATAATACTCTACCTTATTATACTACATTTTAAGTATGTACATTTTATCGTATCTTACATCTTTATCTTTAATATATATAAATTACGTGTCACGTTGTTTGTCCGCGATGGACTCCTAAACTACTTAACCGATTTTAGTCAAATTTGCACACCATGTGCAGTTTGGTCCAACTTGAGAGATAGGACAGTTTCTATGCCCACGTGTGAGCCATAGTTTTTTTGTGAATATTTAAGGATTTTTAATAGGAAATGACAAAGGGTCGTCGAAAAGGGCAGAACAACGTCTGCCTAGCATGCTTGTTACTTATTATATTTTAGAAAACTGTTTCCATCTTCTACCGTTTCTCAAATCATCTATTAGTGACTGGTAGTTATTGCCATAAGGCATTAAATCCGCCGTTTATTTCTCTTGATATAAAGTGTGTATATTAAAGATAAAAAATAAAATCATAAAATAAGCTGAAACTAGTGTTTTATGATAAATGGATACTGTGGCCCATAGACATCTACATTTATCCTCGATTAAAGATCAAAACGCAGATAAGTTGTCACCCCTGAGGACTAAGATGGAATGCTTCGTTTTCAGTAAAAAAGGGTCTCCGGATCTCTATACTCACCATACGAAACACAGCAATATTAAGCTGCTATTTTACGCTGGTATTCTGTGAGAGCGTGGTTATACCCCGGTCGAGCCGACCCATTCGTGCTACAACCATCGAACTATAATACTAGCGTACGTAGTAGTAATACCTCGATGGCTACAACTATAATGTACTTGCAGCGTGGCTCTGCCACGTATAAAAAATTAGTAAAATAAATAAAAAAGCAAAAATTAACAATGATTGATGACCTGGATATTTAAACCACAGATTTATCAATGATTTCCAGTTCTAGATGACTTATGTGAATCTAAACATCTATGATTTTTATATATTTTTTTAATTATACATGATTTTATTATAATAGTTATCACTTATTAAAGTTTCTTGTAGTTAAATAAACATGTTATTAGTAGTTTTGATTGACAAAAATCTAATTTAGTAAGAATAAGGTACGTGAGAGTAATATGGTCACGTAAAGCTTTGCCGCCCTATAAAACCAAAACTAGGAGGAGGATAGATGCAAAAACACAAAGTCGTATACTATAACTAATGTATTAATAAAAAATAGCAAATAGGCTTTAGCAATATTTAGGAACACTTTTAAAATAAACTTAATAAAAACTGATTACATTACGCCATACTAAAATCGACTAAAATATTTACTATAATATCAACTGTTAAAATGGCGTGGATAAAGCTGCGTTCTTGTGACTCTATTATTTGATTGACCGATGAAGAGCTATTGTATCATATAGCCTTCTATGCAAATAAGGCTGTAGTTTTTGAGTTATAAGAAAGTGACCATATTAACTGGTTGACCATATTATCCTCACGTACTATACTATAAAATCAACATAACACATTGCTAAAAGTAGCAAATTCATATTATATGATGCAGTTAAATTATATCATGTGATTAATGGTAGTGTCAACTATTAAATTTACAATTTGCGATGTTAATAACTTTGACTGAATTCCATGCATTAAAAAGGAAAACCGACTAGAAATGTAATCGCTAAGTTGATAACAGACATTGTTTTAAATTGCTAATTTAAAATAATTAATATGCCTAATTGCCTACGGCTTCCTTTGTTTTACCTTTGAGATGAATTGCCTACAATTTTCTTAAATGCTTTGTTTTTGTTTTTTTGTTTGCTTGTATTTCTTGAATATGAAAATTTTGAACCTCGAGCTAATTGCAAAAACAAATAAAAATAGAAATGAAACGAAAATTAATGACTGTAAATTTTTTAAAACCCTTGAGATGTTATGGTATACAGCGTCACGACCGTCGCGTCGGCAGGCGGTGTCTGCGTGCACAAGGACTCTTATCTGCGGTACTTGACGCGCGAAAATCTGCTACCTGCGCGGGCGCCGCAAATACAACCTCTTGAGGCGTAAAGGGTTCTGCTGTGTATTGTTTCAATGGTGTATGGTTTTTTATGAAAACCGTTCTAGAAACATCACAAAATCCGCTATCCGATAATTGGAATAAACGAGCATTTTACAAAAGTACTAGTGCAAATTTTTCGAGCTTACGTTTTAACTATTAATTATTTATAATATAACCTAGAGCAATATATATTTCCTATTTTCTACTTTTCGTATTTAATTGCTAAAAGTAGTAAAAACCTATTTTCTTCTTTACGTATTCAATTCAAATAATACTGTTCACTATTCGAAACAAAATTCAACCAAAAACTTTACTTATTGTGGATAAAATAAATCCTTGCTAAATGCCGAACTAAAATCCCACAGACAGTATAAGTATATACTAATCTAACAGTGTGAAGTATCGGTCCTGCGTTGAGAAACTCATCTGCATAGCATGATGAGAGGGGCAAATATTTAAAGTTGTGCTTGCCAGTGAGCACATTCTAGAAAAATTCTATATTTTAGTAGTGATTTAAAAGGATTTCAAAGATGAAGAAAACTAAAGTATACTAGTGTGTTAACCGGTGACTCCAGAAACACTTAACGGTCTATACATGTTTAAGTACTTAATTATTTTAGTTTTTTAAAATACTAATAAATATTCCTTACTATTATTAACAAATTCATACCTTATACAGTTATAATTTTAATCTTTTGTCATACTACATTGATAAATGCCGTAAAGATATACATATTGATATAATTCTTTAAAAATTTTAGACACTGCATTGACTTTCCTATTTATACCGCCAATCCACTATACCAACTTACAGGTATATACTCTTTTAAACTACTTGGTAACAAGAATATAAAGTATAAACTTGTTTGTTTATCATTATATTGATTAAGTTACAAGACTTCGACTGGGTACAATTTTACAACTCAAAGAGTTAGTTTTTTTTTTTTAGAATAAAAGAGAAAGTACTGTGGTAAGTGTTGCTCGGCCCATAGACATTACATCTATTTCCATTACAAAAGAGTTTAGGACTGAGATGGAATCTCATTTTAAAGGGTCTCCGGTTCTCTACTCACCATACGAAATACAGCAGATTAAGCTACTATGTATTCTGTACGTGTCTTCCCCGTCGAGATTCGTGTACAACTATATACTATTTGCAGATGGTGTAGTAGAAAAAAGTTTGAAGGGTAAGTATAGAAAGCCAGTATAATTACTGTCTAAGTGGTATTCCATTTTCAGAGATGAAACGCATCTGTAGCCCTTTTTTATAAAAAAGAACCAAAAATATGAAAAAAAAATCCTCGCATCTGAAATCGATATTTAAGACTAAAAGACGAGGTATTGAAAAAATAAAAGAAACTATTTTATCTTTATAGTACTTTGAAGTTATTTTTTTACTTTTTATTCAAAGTTAAATGTTTTAACAATTTTGAGTGGACTAAGAAATGTCATAAGCGCAGATTATAATTAGAATTAATAGAATCAGGAGTTGCTTATTTGTTATGTTGAAGTTGTAAAAAATTAATTTGCTTATCCGCGTACTAACTATTAAATTCTTACGCAGGTCTAAGCAATTTAATTTTTTTACAACTAATATACATGATTAAAACTACTTTTACGGATTTTATCGCGTTTATTTTTACTTTTTATTTTTAATTCCCGACGTTTCGGGCGCTTTCCAGCACCCATGGTCACGGGGGACTGAGATGACTGACGTCCCGATGTCATTGTTAAACCCGGAGTACCTTCAGCTTTTTTAATTATTGTTTATGGTCCGATTTATGCAAAATGAACTGACTATGTCCTGAGGTCTTGCAGTGGTATGCTTGGGTTTAGTTTTAATTTTATTGATTATAGGATCCCAAGCAGGTGGTAGTACCCAGCCTCCTTCTCTATTGAAATTAGGATGTTTTTTAATTTCAATAGCCTCACGTATCATCCTTGGTAGGAATCGGTGTTCTTTCGCGAGGATTTGTGGTCTATCAAATCTGATGTAATGGTTGGGGATTAACGTCGGGAATTAAAAATAAAAAGTAAAAATAAACGCGATAAAATCCGTAAAAGTAGTTTTAATCATGTGCAATGTTCGCGTAAATATAAGAAATCATTAAACTAATATACAGTTATATTAGGGATGTGCAGCTGAAAAAATAATACGATACATATTTTTGAACAGTATCCGTATAATATATCGCGTTATAACTAACTTTGATACAACCACTTTTGTTGTTTAATGTTTTATCGATGAATACAATATTTTAACGATTTAAAAATATAGACGATATATATCGATACTTTTATGAGAAAATATCGATATTTTTTTACTCAAGCCTAAGTTATATCTACATTATTAGCCCTATAATTTCACCCTGAAGGGTGAAATTTTCTTTCAAATTCAAATGGGACTCGAATTAAAACCACTTTTTTGAAGTCGCCTATATAGAGACACTCACTCCTCCAAACCTTTTCTTGTGCAGTTTTAAAGACACAGGAAGAACAACACAACCGGGGCCGAAAACAATTAAGTTGAGTTTTGTTTAGGATATATAGTTGCTATTTTGTGTTTCTTTTGCATTAAACTTTTGGTTGCGCGGAAAACCATTCGCGTTTTTTATTTTTGACGGTAGGAATTTGTCGAATCATTATTCCCTTCCGAAACAATATCATTCGTACCCTCCTATCGACACATCGGGGTGGTGGGGTGGGAGGGGAAAGAAGACGATTCTAGAACATCGCGTAATCATCGGACCCGAGGATATATAAGACACGCGCGACCGACGCGCGCTCTCTTCTCCCGCCGCAGTCGTCGTTGAACTACAACCTCCTCTTCCCGCGCGCTCGTTTGGAAACACCTCACTAGTGGAAACCGCTTTGGCCTGGAAGCAGTCGAGCTCCAGGAACCCGCCTCACCTCGTGTGAGATATCGTCGCGCACCGCCTCTCTCCGGAGTGTTCCAGAAGTCGCCGCTATAGTGATCGACAGGAAGAAGAAACCCCGGTGAGTCAATACTCCTTAATTATACCTGCTTGCTAATAATTTAACCCGCTCCAATCTGTGTTTTTTCCTAGTCAAGCAGGATTCCTTTCATCGATTCGACAAGTAATAGTTTAGTTTAGGGAAGAGCGAGTGCATTGTACCGCATGCTATAGTAGTCGCTTTTAACGTAAGCGTAGAAGCAATCGCATATACAGTCCACTTTAGTTAATATCTCGCGTAATAGGTTTGAGGTTTGACCGGGGAACTAGATTTTCGGCAGCCTTAAACACGTGGCTTCACCATTTTATGGTCACTTCGGCAGGATCTGGATTGGTGTTTAGTGGTTATCCAACCATTTTCTGGTCGAATTATTAAATTAATTGTTTAGATAACGCACTCTAATTTATAGAATAGACTTAAATAGTGTTCGTTTAAATTAAAATTTTGATTTGTTACTCGCAAACAGAATTATTCATTTAATAGCGCTCGTATTTGGTTAAATTTAAAGCTTATTAAATAATTGAAACGGCGTGATAGCAACCGTTTGATACGCTTACCCCACAATTTTATAAAATTATTAGGTTTAGCAAACGACGCGTAGCCTTGACTGCATCGGGCGCTCGATCTGATTACGTAATACAGCACGCCGAGTATTCATCCTACGTCGTTTATGCGTGTGAGATTAATTGTGATTAATATAACTTTATTACAATAATTTAAAATGGCAGTTAGTGGAAGTGAAATCAAAATTAAAACGCTTTATGCCAAGAGGGACATACTCTTTTCGCGTGTGCAAAATATAAGTGATTATATAAAGAACATTCATATAGAGGCAGTACGGGAGGCCTTTTTAAATGAAATCGAAACGATAGATAATTTGCGGACAGATTACGAAAGAATATTAGACCAAATTAATCATTCGGAACTACAAACCGACCCGAAATACATAGTGAACTACCAACCGCTGCTGGCATTCGAAGATATGTTGTGTCGCGTGAAGAGAACCGCAAAATTGCTACAATCTCAAGGTGAAGCGAAGCCTGAAATGCAGGTACGCCCTCGTGACTCAATTAGGTTACCGCCAATAGATATTCCGGTATTCAATGGTGATATTAAGACGTGGCCCTTCTTCTTCAGTAGTTTTCAAAACAATATACACAACAACCCATCGTTATCGGACGCTGAAAAATTATATTACTTAATTAGCAAACTTAGTGGCAGAGCACAGTCGATCTGCTCGGGTTTTACACCTACAGCAAACAATTACGTATTAATATTTGAAACGCTTAAAACTAAATATGAAGATAGGAGAATGTTAGCTTCCGAATATTTGAACCAGATATTCGATCTTAAACCTATATCATCCGCGAACATCAACGGCTTAGAGCAGTTTCTCGATAAATTTGTGGCATCGGTGGCTGCACTTAAGAATTTGAAGTTTAATGACCTCATGGACGTGGTGTTTCTCCATATAGCATTGAAGAAACTAGACTCCGACACCGTGCGTGCGTTTGAAATGGAGCATCGTAGCTCGGAGATGCCTTCCTTTCATTCATTAGCATCGTTCGTGCGAGATCAAATAAAGGTGATGCAGCGCTCACCGAACGTTAAACAGGAGATTAAAAGGTGCGTCGACCGTAGACAGACTCAATCATCTAAAATAGCAGGGTCGTTAACTTACGTAACCGCTACGCCGACATCGCTCCAGCATACTTGTATAGTATGTAAAGATAAACACGGTAATTTATATAACTGTGCGACTTTTCGTAAATATTCACCAAGCGAACGTTATAAGTTAGTAAAGACAAACAACCTATGTTTGAACTGCTTAAGCGATAAGCATTTAGTTGCAAAATGCAATTCGAGTTCCGTATGTAGCAAGTGCGCCAGGAAACATCACACGCTATTACATTTTGAAAATAGCAACATAGCGGCGTCAAGTAAGGCGGATAAGGAATTCACCCCTACTAAGGTCAACGATTCTAGCGGTCGACCTGGTGATGTCGCTCTGTGCTCATTGGCAAATATGGGAGCACAACCTCCTTCAACCGTGTTACTGGGTACGGCGCGTATTTTGGTTAGGGATTCGCGTGGAAACAAACAAAGCGTCCGTGCACTGCTGGACAGCGGAGCCCAAAATAGCTTTATAACACGACAATGTTGTCAGCGCTTAGGCTTAGTAATAAATAGGTCACTTTCATGTCCTGTAGTTAAAGGCATCGGAGGTACTAGTAAAGCGACACAGGGATATATAAATTTAAAATTTTATTCTCGGATAGATCGTAACGTTAACTTTGATATAAATGCACTAGTAGTAGATAGGGTCACTGAACGGTTGCCAACCGTTTCGGTTGACACCTCGGCAATGATTGAATTTAAAAATTTGACTCTAGCAGACGACACTTACGCCGTTCCTGGAAACATAGACATGCTCATTGGGGCATCGCTTTTCCCTCATCTTTTGTTAAACAATAAGGTCAGGGGCAACTCCTCGCATACCGCGCCTTACGCACTGGAAACCGTATTGGGCTATGTGATCCTTGGCTCCGCCCCCATCCTAGATAGTATTTCGGCAGCATCTTATTGTGGTATGGCTGTCGAACCGCTCGAGTCGTTAGTCCGCAAATTTTGGGAGATGGAGGAGGTGAACGTCCCACCCATAGCTAGTTCAGCTGACAGGATATGCGAGGAAATTTACGTCCGCACGACCGTTCGTGATCGCGACGGTAGATATAGTGTAGCGCTACCCTTTAAGGGAGATGTTTTATCTCTCGGCGATTCGCGTCAAATGGCGGAAAAACGTTTCTACAGCTTGGAGCGTAGGATGCTCGCTTCGCCCCAGTTAAAGGAAGCTTACGACGGCGTCATTAACGAATATATAAGAGAAGGTTACATATCACTTGTGGCTTCGAAATTAGATAACTACGAAGACACACCGTCGTATTTTATACCACACCACGGAGTCATTAGAGAGGACAAACTTACATCTAAATTACGTGTAGTGCTCGACGCTAGTGCTAAAACTAGCACTCACCTGTCGCTTAACGATATCCTCTATAGTGGGCAAAATTTACAGGGCAGTTTATTTGATATAATAGTCAATTTTCGTTTGTTTAGTATAGCACTATCCGCCGATATTCGCCAAATGTTTCTTTGCATAGGGGTCCGTGAATGCGACCGTAGATTCCAGCGCATTTTATATCGTTTCAACCCAAAGGAACCTCTAATGGTGTTAGAATTTAACCGCGTTTGTTTTGGTTTAAAGTCGAGCCCATTTCATGCGTTACGCACGGTGAGACAGCTCGCTCACGATGAAGGTCCCTCTTATCCTAAAGCTAAGAGGGCAATTGAGAGCGGATTATATATGGATGATTTTGTGTATTCGGTCGATAGCGTGGAGGAGGCCACCCTAACCACCGCCGAGGTTATAAGGCTCATGAAATCGGGTCAATTCGATCTTGTGAAGTGGACTAGTAATTCGCGTCCGGTTTTAGATACAATCCCACTATCACACCGTCTTTCGGCGATAAAGGAATTCGACGATTCCGATACACACAAGGTGCTCGGTCTGTGTTGGTCACCAGAGTCCGACGTGTTTAGCCTTAAGGTAAATCCGCCCGTAGAGAAATGCACAAAGCGCACAATACTGTCATGCGTTGCTAGATTATGGGACGTCATGGGTTTCGTAGCTCCGGTGGTATTATACGCTAAGCTTTTGATTAAACAACTTTGGTTATTTGAATGCGATTGGGATGACTCGCCGCCTGACAGCATTGTTCGATTGTGGCAGCGCTTTAGAGAGGAACTTCCTTTACTAAGAGAAATTAAAATACCGCGTCATATAAATGTCGATAGAAATAGCAGCATAACGGTTGTTGGATTTGCAGACGCCAGCGAGAAGGCTTACGGGGGCGTTGTATATTTCCATGTCCAGAATAATGGTAGAAATTCGATTAGCCTCATTAGTTCTAAGTCGAGAGTCTCCCCCCGTAAGGTTGTCTCTCTGGCGCGCTTAGAGCTTTGCGCAATATTAGTACTCACCAAGCTTATTACCACAGTTATCGGCGCATGTAGGGATAGAGTTCACATAGAAAGAATATTTGCCTTTTCCGACTCCACCGTCGCCTTATGTTGGGTTCATTCTTCACCCCACCGTTGGGATACGTTTGTCGCGAACCGAGTGGCCAAGATCCAAGACGAGTTAGAAACGCGGAACTTTTATCACGTGTCCGGTAAGGAAAACCCTGCCGATTGTCTATCCCGGGGACTCACCCCGATGCAAATAATGGACCACCCGCTTTGGTTCCATGGACCTTCTTGGGTTCACTTGGATCCCTCACAATGGCCAATAACCGATTTCGAACCTTCGTCAGTGTCACAACCGCCGGAAGAGAAGAGACACGCTCTAGTGGCGAACGTTTCGAGCGAGGTTTCTCCAATCATTGCTCTGGCGAACCGCTTGTCCTCTTGGTCGAAATTATTGCGTAGCGTAATTTACGTTTGTCGATTCGCGAAGCTTTTACCGCGACGTCCGTATGTCTTAGCATCCGATTACAACTATGCCGAGTCGCTAGTATTACGTGAACTTCAACGTGCGCACTTCTCTGAAGAAATTACAAGATTACAATCGAATAGAGCTTGTAGTCGCGCCTTTCAACGCCTTAAGCCATTTTTACAGGATGGGATTGTAAGGGTAGGTGGACGCTTGTCCAACTCGCAATTGAGTTTCGACCAACGGCACCCTATAGTTTTACCGCGTAAAGACCATATCATGAACTTATTAGTCGATTATCATCATAAATTGAACTCGCACGCTGGCCCCGATTTATTGATGTCGATCTTGCGCCAGAATTATTGGATTCTTTCTGCACGTAGTTTAATACGCAATCGGGTGCACAGATGTATAGCTTGCTTTCGGGCACGCCCCAAGCCGTCATTTCCGGAAATGGCGGAACTTAGATCTTGTAGAGTGATACAATCGGTAAAGCCCTTCACGCACACCGGGTCTGATTTTGCTGGTCCGTTTAAGGTCACGCTCACTCGCGGGCGTGGTATAAGATCCACAAAGGCTTACGTCTGCATTTTCGTATGTCTAACTACTCGAGCAGTGCATATAGAACTCGTTGGTGATCTAAGCACAGCAGGCTTTATGGGTGCATTTAAAAGATTTCTATCGCGCAGAGGCCCTGTAAGTAAATTATATTCGGATAACGGTACGAACTACGTCGGTGCAAAACGTATTCTATCGGAACTACATGAGCTCTTAGCTAGCAAGTATTATAATTCGGAGTTCGCTCACATTCTAGCCGAGAACCGCATTGAATGGTCTCTGAACGTCCCAGCCGCGAGTCATTTTGGGGGCAATTGGGAGACTAATATTAAAAGTCTAAAGAGCCACTTATACCGAGTAATAGGAGATCAAATTTTGTCCTTCGAAGAGCTAAGTACGGTGCTCGCTCAAATTGAATGCGTAATGAATAGCCGCCCACTTTGTCGGACGTTATCTAGTGACCCCTCGGAACCGCTGGCTCTAACTCCAGCACATTTTTTTGACTTTAACGCCTCTAAGGTATCTGCCCGCCGCGGATATGGATGAGAACAGACTTAACATTTCCACACGCCACAAATTATTAGATCGGTTAGTGCAATCGTTTTGGAAACGATGGAGGATGGAATACTTGCATACTTTGCAGTCTCGGCAAAAATGGAACACAGCGACAGAGCCTTTAGCTGTAGGAACCGTAGTTGTGCTCACTAAGGAGAATACGCCGCCTCTCCACTGGCCGTTAGGAATCGTCGAGGAGGTCTTTCCCGGTTCCGACGGAGTAATTAGGATAGCTCGCGTTAAGACCACGGTTGGGTCTTACCTACGTCCTGTTGTCCGTTTGTGCCCCTTGCCTCTTCCATAATTTAAATTAGCTTTTTAGACTGAAATTGTAGTTTAATTTAGGTAATCTTAGCGTTAGTTAGTTATTTGTTAGTCGATCTTAGCTCTAGTTGTTTAGTTATTTTTTTTGAAGGAAATCCTTCAAGGGCGGGGGAGATGGTTGCGCGGAAAACCATTCGCGTTTTTTATTTTTGACGGTAGGAATTTGTCGAATCATTATTCCCTTCCGAAACAATATCATTCGTACCCTCCTATCGACACATCGGGGTGGTGGGGTGGGAGGGGAAAGAAGACGATTCTAGAACATCGCGTAATCATCGGACCCGAGGATATATAAGACACGCGCGACCGACGCGCGCTCTCTTCTCCCGCCGCAGTCGTCGTTGAACTACAACCTCCTCTTCCCGCGCGCTCGTTTGGAAACACCTCACTAGTGGAAACCGCTTTGGCCTGGAAGCAGTCGAGCTCCAGGAACCCGCCTCACCTCGTGTGAGATATCGTCGCGCACCGCCTCTCTCCGGAGTGTTCCAGAAGTCGCCGCTATAGTGATCGACAGGAAGAAGAAACCCCGGTGAGTCAATACTCCTTAATTATACCTGCTTGCTAATAATTTAACCCGCTCCAATCTGTGTTTTTTCCTAGTCAAGCAGGATTCCTTTCATCGATTCGACAAGTAATAGTTTAGTTTAGGGAAGAGCGAGTGCATTGTACCGCATGCTATAGTAGTCGCTTTTAACGTAAGCGTAGAAGCAATCGCATATACAGTCCACTTTAGTTAATATCTCGCGTAATAGGTTTGAGGTTTGACCGGGGAACTAGATTTTCGGCAGCCTTAAACACGTGGCTCCACCAACTTTCTTTGCTTGTTTTAAGAACTTAAGTATATATAAAAAGTATTACACATTCTCCATTACTTGTTACATTAACACGTGCAAGCAAGATCAATAGATACGGAACTGACAAATGTGTTTCACATGCTTCCAGAGGTGCGTGCGACACGGACAGATTGACAGGCGGACAATATAGAAGTCTCACCGCATACGGAAGCTCGTTCATCAAATGGATATGCGTTCGATCAAATCAGATTGAAGTGCTCGATATTGCGGGAAAGGCTTTGGATTCCGTTGATTTAGAGTCCCACTTTATATTATTTATTTTAATAAAATGTTACTAAGTTACTCCCACCACAAGGAAAGAAAGTTATATAACAAAAGTAGTAGCTGCAGAGTTTCTTTCACCATTTCTTCCCCGGTTAGTCGAAGTTTATATTAAAATGATAGTCGACTAACAAAATTACCTCTGACAAACGAACTTTTATTCTCTTACGATGAAGAAAAAAATTATAGATATAATTTAATATATTACAATAATTAATTATAATGGAATAATAATGAAATTTTATCTTAAGTGTTACAGCTCCATAAAGAGACTATACTATATGAATACATTTCAAAAAAAAACTTTGAAATGTATACATATAGTATAGTCTTAGAGTAAACATAAGTAAACTGTAGCCCAATAACCTACAATCCTCAGCCTCTCAGTATCGTAGACTTGAATCTTAAAGGAAATATTTAATCCGATGTACCGATAACCATCTTGAACATGGTAGATCTAAAATATTAACGTGGCAATATTGGCAATAGCTCCCTATTATAGTAGTATTACTTATTAAGCCTATTGAACGACTTTTATGAACATTATGTATTTATAATGTGTTTTCGCTCTATTTTCCCTTATTTGATTTAAATTAAAAATACATTTTAGGTTTAAAAACCAATGTTACATATATACCTATCAACCTTCCATAGCTGGTCATAGGCCTCTTTACATCTCAGAAAGTTCTGGGTTATGGAAAGAATCCAGAACGCTGTCCCATTACGTGTTGGGGGAATTTTAACGTCAAGTTACGTAAGAAAATATATACTCGTAATTTTAAATTTTTAAAAAGTTGCATTCTTATAAAGCTTTAAACCCAATATCCTATTTCTTACCTACGAGTATATGGTGTTTGACACACATTTTATACGGTTAAACAAAGTTTTCATGAACAACTTTAAAATACTAAATTGTCGAAACAATTGTCCTGTCCATATTTCATCTAACATTACATTCACAATCACACTTTGCTTCCCGCCATTTGCATTTTTCTCAGTTTTTAGTGGAAGTTATATACACATAACTTTCTATTTTATATTGATATGGAAAGGTCTAACGTTTTATACTAGCCCTTGTAATCCACTAATAAAAGAAATTGTTACGAGATCGTTAATTAGTTTCGTCGGTAGGTATTAGTTAGATTCTGAGATTTTTTTCCTTCGTATTCACTAATATTTATTATTTTTATATTTCTAGCTCTAGTTAAAATTAAATAAAAATGTACACTACACTAGATCATGAAATTATTTTTTCATTATTTTTAATGCCTTTGTGACCTTTGCATCTACATATAAATAGCAATTTATGTAGGTTTGAATATACTTAATTTTCCTAAATACACCTTTTTATTTTATATTCCAAGGATGGAATAATTTATAATTAATTGTTATAAAATAAAGTTCAAATTTTTATCAATAAGCGCATCTGTGAAAATTCTAGATTTTCTTCCATTAAAAAGACTTCAACGAGATTCATATACCCTACTCAAATTGAAAATTTATCATTAAACGCAACTTGTTCAGTTAATACTTATAATATCTAAAACTGAGGTTTTATTCACAAATGTGAAATTTATAAATATTAAACACTTAAATTTAAGTTAATGAATGTATTTAAATAAAAAATATCTTATGTTTGGCGTAGCAAATGATCTTAATCTTTTGTTATTCCTTAATTTGTACAAAAGACAATTTTAGGAGCGTGAAAAGATATGTAAGATAAGGTGGGGTTGCGGGGGGCACAAAACGTTTTTCTGCTATGCATGGGGGTACGCCATATGTCGCCGGCGTCAGCCAACTTCTGGTAAGCAGCGATGTATTAGAGCGATAAAATAAATGTTTGATTAACATTTTGAATTTATAATTGCCTATTTACACATTTTATATTTATTATTGGCAAGTTTCCTAGTAAATACATGCACTCTAATATTATTATTTGAATGTAAGCCCAAACCATGGGATTCTTACTACACTAATATAACTACTAAGTGAAAATTAAATATACCTATATATTTATGGGTATACATGAAAAGTAGGTACTCGTACCATATTATATATATAGACAAAAATAATCAGTTAAGAAGGAGGATCATACATTGAAACTTTATTAACTTCCCGCTAAGAAAATTGAAAATTTTCGAAAATAGGAAAGTTATTGGTTTCACTCCAATTTTTGGAAATCGAGTTTTCATCAGATCTCGACCTTTCGAGATCCCATGAAGCTATTCTGAAATTAAAAATTAAAATTCAGATGCGTTGCCAGCCCTGAGAACTGAGATAAAATGCCTCGTTTACAGTAAAAAGGGTTTCCGTTTCTCTAAGCTTACCATACGAAACACAGCACCATTAAGCTATCTACTATTTTAAGCTGGTATTCTCTGAGAGCGTGGTCCTACCCAGGCCGAGCCGACCCATTCGTGCTGCAACCACAATGTAGGGGCAGCATGGCTCTACCACGTAAAAAAATCGTATGTTTGTCACCCTTATGTTATAAAAAACAAAATTATTACTGCAGCAGCATGACTTAACTCCGTAATGTATAATAATATATGTATTTATCATGATTCTTGTATTAAATACATATTGTAGGTGTGTACTTTTTTAAAAATATTTCTTTTATTATTTTTTATTCTAAACTCCCTTTGTAATTTTAAGCTCTCTTAGTAACTTCTACTGGTAACGTTATTCTGGTCATTTTCGACCACTGATACATCTTCAGAATAGTATCGGTACCTGACGATCAATTACGCTGAACATATTATAGTGTCGATTTACCGCGTGGCTGCGTCGGAGGAAAACCTCATTTTTCATTGCCAAATAAATATGTGACCTTGAAATTATCGAATATTTTTATGTAAGTTACGTTATGACAAATCATATTGTTAAATCAAATGCCAGGGTCTGAGATGCAAGCTGAGCGGAGTTAACTATGTAACTGTTTATACAACAAAAAATAACATTATATAATTTGTTAAACATTAAACATTATGTTAAATAAAACGTTATTTTTGTTGTGATTAAATAAATAAATAAATAATTGTAAGGAAATCTAAATGTCGAAATACGTTTAAAAAGAATGGAAAGAAGTGAAATTGTAAAAGGTAAAAACCATGAATACGGACAATCTTTCTTATATCTATGGAAAAACAGAAGAGACCTTTGCCCGGAATCGAGATTTGTCTAGTACCTACCAATGTTACCCTAATCTTATTTTATTACTTAAGAAAACGAAGAAAGTAATAACTAACTATTATCTACTTGATTGTTTCTATTAGTTTATCAACTTCTTAAATGAGTTCTCACTTACAACCCAATAATAGCATCGTAATCCGTTCATTATGAGTAATTTCAAGAATTACTAATTCCTTTTATAATTATATAGCCTTTTCCCACATAAAAATAGTATGAAGATCTTTTTGTTGGTTTAAAAAAGTGATGACAAAAAGTAAGAATAATGTACAAATAGGACCCTTTTATTGCAGGTGCCATGAGCTCAAGTGCACAAGCGATGCGAATATTTCTCGCATGGATTGACTGGCTCCCGGTACGTCGGTGGCGTGAACCATTGTTGCGACTGCTCAAAGATGCCGCCTGGGGCGCTTTTGCTTATAAATGAAAATCAGAAATGTGTTTTATAACTACTTGACATTTCCATCTTAAACATTAAAAATACTTGTCTCTTTAATATTTTTTTTTTATTATTTTGATATCGAAACTCTTAATTTACTAAGAGCAATTTATGGGGGTAACCAATAGTATCCCACTACTACCAATATGGGGTCGCCCTATGTTTTCGCCATGGATGATATACATATATGATATATATATATATATATATATATATATATATATATATATATATATATATATATATATATATAACACGGACATAAAATCACTGTGTGTAATATTATGTCACTGTAGGGTTATTTGGAGATAGTTTATAATAATTTAAGAGATAATGAAACTATCTAATTAGTTGTTGTGCTTCTGCAAGATTTTTAACGTGTATGAAGTCTTTGTGTGTATGCTTAAAGAGGTTTTAAGGCCTTATGTAAGTCGATCAAATGCGCAGTCAGGCGCATCACGAGGGTTCTACCGCCGCGATCCTAACAGGTCACAATAGTGTATGTTATAATGTTTATATTAAGTGAGACAACTGTGAAAGGAGATTGTTTTGATATGTGATCACCGAAAATGATAAATGTTTACCTTTCAGTAATTGATTTTATGTGAGTTAAACGTTATTTAAAATTTTTGATATTTATTATAATGTGATAAATATTCGTAAAGTTGCTTTTAAAATAAACATAATAAATTTCATTAAATATTAATTAAGCTTTATACCTACCATAGAATACCTAAATTATATCTATTAATAACCATAATCGTGGAATTTCAATAAAATATTCTTAGCTATAGAAGAAGTACTTGATCTTATAAAAGATTTGAAATAACAGCACATAGAAACTGCCGATACACGTTATACGTTCTGGTAAATTAAAATTCCGTTAGAGGTATTCAGATGCAGCTAGGTATTCAATTTGCTCAAAAAATTTACCTCTATGTAAGAAAAGTAGAGGAGAAATGCTTTATCGTTGAGGCCTTTACAAAATATTAAACAACCAAATCACGAAATACCTATAAATGGTTATGGCAAGGTTTATTTGTTACAATCTGTACTAAATCTGTACCTGCGTGGGAGGCCTATGTCCAGCGGTGGACCTTAATGACATGACAGTCTACATGATTGAATGAATGAACCTTCGCAAAAATAATATTTGATTTGGATGGTTAAATAAATGTAATATATGCAGTACAAACAAATAATATAAATTATTCTGTATAAATTTGGGAAAACATGTGGCTTACCAACAGGATTACTGTGAGTGCTTTTGCTGTAGGTAGGTACGGTACTTATCTGTAAACCCTCTCAAAAAGGAGCAGAGGCCTGTGCCCAGGAGTGGGATATACTATAGGCTGTACCTTTACTGGTACTTATAACATAAAAAAAAAACAATTTTTAAAATACTTGTCTGTCCGTTTGTTCCGACTAATCTCCAAAGCGGCTAAACCGATTTTGACGAGACTTACTGGCAGATAGCTGATGTTAGTGATGCAACAGACCTCTGCTTCTGTATCCGCAACTGCAGAAGTTCTGCACGCTTTTTGACATCTATTTCTGCTTCTGTTTACGCAACTTTTATAATGGAAATTTGATCGGAACGAATCCCCAAAGGTGCCGAACTCAAATTATAAATAAGATGATAACATCATTACAAATGTTAGAATCCATGTTGCACCAGTAACAAGAGTGACAATCTCTTTTACAGACGTAATCCACCTTCAGGAGTATGTGGTGGAAAAAAAATGAAATGCACATAAATATCGTAATCCTTTGACGTTAGTTCGCCAAAATTTATCACCAGTGAGTCACCAGTGAGCAATTATTTAGCGAATCTATTCTATACATGAAGAAAACTGAAACAGACTTCTAGATGTGAAAGCGGATAAATTACTTTTCATGCTGTTCCACGCGTGCGAAGTCGCCGGGAACAGCTAGTACAATATAACTTTAATTTCATACCAAACTATCAAATACAATAATTTAACAATACACGTGAACAATAATATAATTTATGTTATTATTATTATACTATGTACTTATTACAATGCCTTGTTTTCTATTCTATCCGTTAAAATTGTATTCGTTGTGTTAAATGTCGTAAGATAAGTCATAAAAACACAATCAAACTATAGGGCCGTGTTAAAAAGTGGAAACCACGGACAAACTCGCGCCATGCAAACATTGATACAGAGGTTCCGAGAGAGAGAGAATTTTTCACTTGGGAAGTGTTTGTGTAAACATAACAGAGTAAATAGACCTCATAACACTGTGAACTGCATGTGTTACTGTACATCATTAATCCAGGCGTCATTTGCACTGTCTAAACAAGCCGCCTAGAAAGGAATACAGTTAGCTGTAGACTGTGTCTCCACCATACAATGCTTTTCAGCGTGCTTGTTGATGCTTAAATATATCTTTGTATTAAATAACCCCTGGAGTGCGTATTATCAATTTTTGAGATGATAAATTACAACCGTATATTGCGAATGATATGTCTTAATATACCATAGCAAATATTGTGTTGTGAGCATCGAAAATATTTTACCTTGTAGCATTACAAGTCTTTTATTTGATAAACCCTTTTTGAATTTAAATCCAAAGCTATAAGATTCCAAATAGATCGTGCATAGTCGAGCACCGCTTACTTGGAGGGAAGTGGATTGGTAGGCGTTTCCTTTGATGGTGGTACACAAGTTATAGTCACGATTGGGCCCCGTGAGCTATAAAGATAGAAATATAAAAATGATGAATAATTATTATTTAGATTTTAACTAACATTGTCTTTTCTATAATTTTCTTCTCGGGGCGCACTGTATATAATAGTCATTACGTAACTAATCTAACTTTAGATTATATTTCAATGGTAGATACTTTTCATAATAAGATATATTGATTCAGGACTACAGAACTATTAATAAAAATGTATTAAAATCGTTAAACCTTAGTACCTATTTAAATTATTAGAGTTGCCTGCTATTTATTTCCTACAATTACATGTGTCAATTATTTTATAATCGACTGTTATTCTTATTGTAGTATACCTTATCATAAATTATTGTTAATAGTTTAAATTCAGAAGAAACTATTGATTTAGGCTGTAAGGTATTTCGTAAGAACTTATAAAAAATAACTTATAATAATAAGTTGAAGCCAACTTCAAAGAACTAAAAGGAATAAAATAATCCTACATTCTGAAGTCGGCATCTACTAAGACATTAATTCCACTTTATTGTTCGCCTTTTAATTTGATTAAACGTTAATTTTTTTTATCCCTTTGAGTGCACTTAAGAATATCACGATCTCATTGTCGTCGAAAAAATTACATTAAAAATCATACCCTATTTTTCCACTATTTGAAATGGAATTTTTTCTCCAAATTTTCAAATAACTGAGTATAAACTTTTTCATTTAAAAAATCTTCTAAATCGGTTCATAGTTGACAAAGATATCGTCTAATACACATTATACAAACAAAATCCAAACAGTCGAATTGTAAATATCTTCCTTTTCTCGAAGTTGGCTAATAAAAATGAAATGATTAAATATTTTTTGAAATGGATAAATTGATGACTTATAGTCAATAGAGTCCTCAGAAACAGTTATAGTAGACTTTTAATATACAAAATATGAAATATAACACAACACTTACATGACCCTGGGCGTCCATGGTATTATTCGTCAGCTTGAGCTTGCTAAAGGACACGGGGTTAGCCGTCCAATGATGTCCCGGTGCTGGCGAATCTGGGTGCAGCATCAGGCGCCTGGGGGACTGTGGCTCCGCACCACCGGCGGCTGCCCACGCCCCACCCGCCCAGCGCCAGCGTCTCCGCCCCACCAGCGACAGTTCCAACAACACGCAATATTCTTCGCGCGGGTCGAGACTGCTTAATGAGATGCGAAGGGATGGAAACATGCGGCTGTAACAAATAATAAAAATTTGATACAATTGCTTTTAATTTTTGAAAAGGTAAATTTTAGAAAAAATACCATTTCTCTTATAAATAATAAGATTTTCATTAAAATGTATATTTCAACAGACTTCAAAATGACGAGGTTCTCAACTTGTCGGTGTATTTTTATATAGTGATAATTATTTACGACGTTGTTCGATTTTAACGATTCTTTTTTTGTGGCCAGTGGTGGTCCCATATAATGTGGTCAAGTTTTGATGATGAAAACTATGGGAAAAATCATCAAACTCTTCAGTTTGCAGACGCGTCCGCACGACCTATGTACTAATAATTATTTTACTATATATTATTAAGTAACGCCTTAATATATATTTTCAATAATACCAAAATATTTTGTATTATATACTACAACCCAGCTGTTTAATTAATAAAACGGCCTATTAAATACTATTAAGCACATTAACTTTACGCAAAAGTTATTGTATCAATTTAAATAAAAAGCGATTGCAAAACCTTATAATGTACTTAGTAGTTAATGGATACACCATTAAGCGAGAATGAATTTTTTTAACGCTATCAAACAATGTCGAAATAAAATAAAATCGAAAATAGAGACACGAACAAACATAACAGACAATAAAAGATACCACTGTATCGGCTCTAAAACAAACGTAACACAGAAACAAAGAAGGCGATAATAAAATTATAGCTCCTATAAGGCCTGCGCTGCGCTCGTCTTTGTCACAATGGTGGCCGGGTGGAAGATGTATTGAACATTTTATCGTGATTATAAAAGCATGTGATAGGAGTAAATGTGTTGATCAACGAGGGCTTTTGGCACCCGTTTGTTCGGTCATAAAGCGATTGTGTCATAAATGTCGAGATACACATGGCGCCGGTGCTTATCGACGCGATGGTCACCGCCCGCCGGGGTCGCCGCTCGCTTCAATCTCAAGATACGGTTCTTTTCCTTTTTAATCTTGTTACATTCGCCAATAAAACATCATTGATGTTTTACGATTTACGTTGACCATAACTAGTTAGTAAATAAAAGATTTAAACACTTTTTGCGTAAGCCTATTATTAATAATGATAAGCATAACAACTCTAGTAATAACTTATATAGAATCGCCGCTGGTAACAATAAGGCTGGTACGCCTAAAAGCTACAAGGTACTCCTTTTACTTATTTTTGCCGGCAAATAGTAGTGTTTGTACTGCCATGTTCCGGTCTGAAGGGATTAGATTATACGTAGTAGAGCCACGTTGCGGCTATATCACTAGTATAATTGTAGCAGGAATGGGTCAGCTCGACGGGGGAAGAACCACGCTCTCACAGAATACCAGCGTAAAATAGCAGCTTAACGCTGTTGTGCTTCCTATGGTGAGTGTAGAGAACCGGAGAACCTTTTTACTGGAAACGAGGCTATCCATCTTAGTCCTCACGGGTGACAACGCATCTGCATTTTGATTCGTAATCGAGGATAGATGTAGATGTCTATGGTCCGCAGTAACCACTTACCATCAGGTAGACTATGTGCTCGTTTGTCGCCATTATCCTATAAAAAAAAGAGCAATTGTAATTACAGCTGTGACGTATTCCATTTTAGTTCGTATGGGTTATAGAATATGGGTGACAAACGCGCACAAAATCCATCCAACGGTAAATGGATGCTGTGAACATATACATTTACATTTATCTTTGATTAAGAGGATAGAGTAAGTCAGCTCAAATTCTAATTTCGCCCCCACTTCCCCCGCGCGTCGTATGCTATGTACCGACATGTTTGTAATCACTAATACTGTAAGTAGAAAGGTCGTTAGACACTTATTTCATTAGGTTTATCATATTTATGCCTGTTTCTTAACGCCAAGCCAGTCGCTTCTTATTTTTATAACGGTTATTTCCCATTTTAATTTTACATCTTCCTGTTGCGTAATGTGTATTCTGATCGTAAGCGACACAACTTCTCCCTTCAAAAGCCGGAGCGATACTAACGGTGCGACAGGAATCAAGCTTCAAGACGCCGATAGTTTAGGTAATTTCTTTTTACAGTGAAAATAATGGTATTTTAAAAAAGTAAATAACATAAACACTGCTTTATAGTTAGTTCAGTTAGTATGCAAAGTTTCATGATCTTATTTAAAGTATTTTATGAATAACAGCGGTTTATTGTTTATTTTGGAGGTAACTTTGGATTTTTTTTTTCTATCGAGAAAATTTTACGAAATCGTGTTTTCGTCTAACATAATCCTTAACATTAATCCTCAACTTTACCATATATTAATTTCAAAATTAATGCTGCAATATTTTCGGCATAACGAAGGATCTTGCTAAGCCATTTGACGTTATATTTCCCCTTAAGAATCGAAATGCAGATGTGTTGCCATCCCTAAGGACTAAGAGGGAATTCCTCGTTTCCAGTAAAAGTTATATCCGGTTCTCTACACTCACCATACGAAACACAGCAGCCTTAAGCTGCAATTTTACGCAGGTATTCTATGAGAGCGTGTTCCCACCCCTGTCGAGGCGACACATATGCGCTACAACTAATACAGCTACAACTTTGCCCTACCACGGATAAGTAATTATCTTATTTCCTATATGTTCTTGCTATGTGAAGAATCGATGCTCCGGGAAGTCTGCAGTCTGTGAACACGTACAGGATCGCCCCCGTCACTACATCAGATTTGATAGACCGCAGATCCTCGCTAAAGAACACCGATTCCTTCCAAGGATGATTCGCGAGGCTATTGAAATCAAAAAACATCCTAATTTCAATAGAGAAGATGGCTGGGTGCTACCATCTGCTTGGGACCTTATAATAAATAAAATTAAATCCCAACCCAAGCATACAACTGAAAGACTTCAAGATACCATAAGTTCATACTGCATAGATCGGAACAAAAGTTAAATTTTAATCTATGGTAACCGCGGTTAACTATGACATATGGACGTTGAACATCTCAGTCCTGCCCGTGACCATGAGTGCTGTAAAGCGTTCGAAACGTCGGGTATTTAAAAAGATAAATATACGCGATAAATTCCGTAAAAACTAGTATTATTTTAATATATGTCAGATGTAAACATCCAGACCGGAGACACCGTTAGTCTTCAAATAGTGGTAGCATCTAATTTATGACGTATTTATGAGTTAGATAAATGGGAAACTAGCAGATCAAACGTGGCAGTTGATACAAATCCCTTCCAAAATTAATTAAATTTTGTATTAGCAAAAGCCACCATGATTTATTATCTCACATTTATAGAGCTAAATAATTTTACTGTAGACATATTGATAGGTACATTAGCATCCACGTACTTTTGTCTGCGCGTCACTTTCCACACAATCCATTACTATCGGCGACTCCTCTGAGCGCTCCATCAGTCATAACAGGGCGCGCTGTTATCAGGCAGGCTGCGGCGGCCGCCGACCACGTTAATGCAACCCGCTGATAAGCCACGCCGACAGAAGCTCAATTAACAACACACTAAATTAGCCCCCATTTAAACTTTACGAGCGCCGCTACCGCCTTACGTGAGTATCGATCCGGTAGCGACTGAGTGAAAGATTCGGTTAGCTAAGGAAAATGTTTTAAAACATTAAAACAATTAACGTAATGCGGCCATAACATTTGAGATAATACTATTTCTTAGAGGATTAAAAGAAACATTATTAATTGTGTGACACTTTTTAGGTACTGAATTTAAAAGTTGGTTAGTTATATGAATATCTAACTGTAGACTAATACTCGGTTGCAGAGACGGATTTTAAATTTTAAAACCGACATTAGAGACTACTGTGGCAAAAATCATCTTCTGAATAAAATTTAATGCTTCTTTAAATTTAAATAATGAAATGATAACATTAAACTAAACAAATCCAGAAATTAATTAATTTATTATTACGTCAGCAGTTACGATTGTCTTTATGAGTAACATACAAAAGGTTCGCGAAAAAAGCAATTGCGTACGAGAAAAAAATAGGCTTGGACATTTAGGATAAAAATAATAATTTTCTATAATTTCGCACAATATGAAATATGATCTTATGTGCATAAATATTAATGGTAAAAATATGTTATTTTAGTTGAAATGCACGTAATTTGAAGTCCTCATTGATCTTACGAGTATCAGATTATATATTATATTATATAGTATATAATCTGGGCTATGAGTATTTACTTATGAACTTTAACAAATCTTTTTACGCTCATCTACAAACATGTCGAACGGTCAACTTAAAAACAAATATGTACTTTCTATGCTAGACTAGTGGCGACCTCTGTTTTGTTGACTGTACGAGAAATCCCTTCCAGGGCTACCGTCCGAGTCTTATCACTTACTGACCACTTATCGCCTCGTTTGAAGTCGCCGACAAAAACGTGACGTTACATGGGCGAAGTTTATGCGAATAAGGTTTTAATACGCGAACATAAAAAGCCTATAACAAACGTTCAAGCAGCCTACCAACGTTGGGTAGTGCGCGTGTGCGTGTGGTCCAATGAAACACGGTTTTGCGCATACTTGTACTCTCAGATAACACTAATTGAGGTAAGATCGGCAACAAAGTTTAATTCGTATTTTTTAAATAAATATTTTTTATCTACTAAAAACGTTAAGAGTTTACCGTCGTACCATACCATACCGTCGTCTCACGCTACATCGTATTATACTACAAGTACGAATGGGTCTTCGAACGTGAAATAGGAGTATATTGCTCCTGTATTGCATATAGTCTGTGAGGATTCAAAACCCGGGTCGGCTCAAAATTATTAAATTGGCTTTTCTGTCAATAAATTCTTAGGAGTCACAATTTGGTAGTGTTTTACTTCGGCAAGCATTAGCCTCGGAAAGCACGTTATGCTATTGGTTCTGCGCCTAGCCTGATCTCTTTCTGATCATGTCGGATTGCTGATCCATCGGATTATAAGATTGAGGAAATAGAGAATACATCTGTGTTTACGCACACACTGTCCTACGCAGTTTCCTAGTCTCCCTTGAGACTGGCCATCGTGACTGACATTCGGTCTATAGGACATTAATTATCTTTTACTAGTAACCGGGCATTCAATCTTTTTTTATATAGAATAAGGGTGACAAATGAACACACAGTCTACCTGATGGTAAGTGGATGTTGTGGCCCAGAGATATCTACATTTATCCTCGATCAAGAATTAAAACACAGATGCGTTGTCACCCCTGAGGACTAAGAAGGAATGCCTCGTTTCTAGTAAAAAAGGGTCTCCTGATCTCTACACTCACCATACGAAACTCAGAAAGATGTATAAGAGCGTGGTCGTTCCCCCGATCGAGCCGACCCATTCATGCTACAACTGCAGCATGGCTCTACCACGTAATCTTAGTTCTCATAGGTAACAACACATCTGCATTTGATTCTTAATCAACCACTTACCACTAGTTGGACTATCTGCTCCTTTGTCAAACTTACTGTTATAAAAAAAACTAGTGCTACTTATTATTCGTAACTCGTAAATAATAACATTTGTGTATAGGTGATAAATAACTTATTTGTAATTATTGTTTTATTAGGTGATAGAACTCATTTCTCTGTAGTAGTTTGTTAATAACATTTGTGCATAGGTGATAAATAACTTATTTGTAATTATTGTTTTATTAGGAACTCATTTCTCTCTAGTAGTTCGTCTAAGTACAGCGCGGCTTCTAGTAGGTACTGTTGCTTCTGTTTAAAGGGTAAGAGTGTTAGTATAATAACAGAATGCAAAGCATTTCATCTTAGTCCTCAGGGGTTTCAATGGATTTAAGATATGTCCTTGTTGTTTCTTGCAGGCATACGTAGATCGCAGTAGACACTTCACTTCATCTGATAAACTGTTAGCTCTTTCATTAATCTAAAAAGTTTTGGAATCGATATTACAAACAAGAGAACACATTTTCAATGTAAATATAATACTTAAATGTGATAGTTTAACGATGCGATTTAAATGTCTATGCAAATGAAATAAGGAGCCTATAAAAACGGGATGCCATAAAAGGCCTCTCGAGGCAACGCTAAGCTCATGCTCAGCCGGTGGGAAAGGACTTAGTCGAATACAATAGGACCACCAAAATCGCGTCGAATAAACTTTAGAGTGGGTCGTAAATCGGTAACAGCCCGCCAATTGCAGCACGGAGGCGCTAACAACGAAGTAAGAAACCGTCGCATCCGCTCTAACATCCGCACTCGAAATTTCAACGCGAAACTTTCGATGCCGCCAATTTTATGAGCTTGTTTGTTTAACGTTGCTTAACAGTTCGTAAAGCCGCAGTCCCGGACCTATCCCTTTCGAGAGCGACATATCTTTACTGCTGATTTCATGGGCTTTTTATCGCTCAAGTTCAATGTTGAAGCAGAAGTTGCCTGTTAATATGACAGTCGCGCCCTTGTCCTCGTGACATCTGCCTTTCATTTACACTAGCGTCCTACTCGAATGATAAACAGTCCTCTCTAATTCCCGAGGCGAGAGTAATACTACAAGAATGCGTGTAAAGCCCTCGCTTACCCGCGCTCATTAGCGCGCACACGAGAGGTCCGGCCGGTTTTTTCGTCCGCCCAGATGTGGGCCTGGGTAAATACACCTCTACCATTGTCTGGACGCATAAAAAATTGGACACCTGGAAGTGTCAAATTGTTCACTCGAGATGTGTGAGCGGCCCGAGTGAATCGCAAATCCACGTTCTCACGGACGCGGTGTTTTCATTATGATTAACGTTATATTGATATAACAAAGGCAAAAATTTCCCGTATTATAATATATTATGTAAATTAGATTACGATAACATTTTATTTAAAAACGCTTCTATAAACGGAGAACAATTGCACGTTATAAGATATTAATTTAACTCTATACTTTGATTTGTTTTAAGCGAACAATAACTAAGGATAGCGAGTTTATCCCCGCTGCCACCAAAGAAATTATTTATTGCAATTTTGTTATGTGTTAAAACGTTATGAAGCAACTTGCATATATGAAGAAAAAATATTTTAAGGATATAATGTGAAGTCATAATTGCATGATTTATAACCTGCTCAAAACTGTCAGGACATGTTTGTGACATTTATTATATTATAAAGACTGTAATTTTTTTGATAAAATTAATTCTGTTACATCAGAAATTATAGAATAGCTTATAGCGAAAGTTTAATCAACTATTAAAAAATAAAAACCGAGTTAAAAATAAAAAACAAAATATTTTTTGCAACATCAGAAGCTATTAAATTATGTGAGAATCATTTAAATATTTTAAGTTTTTAAGTTGTTTTTTAAGTTTTATCATTATTTGATCTTTTTCGAGGACTAAGTAATATGGCAAGCTCTATGTAACAGCTAAACTTAAATAGTTTATTTTTTTATAAAATAGGGTGACAAACAAGCACACAGTACAGCTGATGGTAAATGGATGCTGTAGCCCATAGGTATATATCTACATTTTACGCTGGTATTCTGTGAGAGCGTGGTCCTATCGAAGTCTAGCAGACCCGTTCGTGCTACAACCATAATATGCAGCGTAGCTCTACCACGTGTACTTCATAAAAGTTTTTAATTTCCCTATTTTCCCAACCTGGCGATAATTTTTTTTAAATTCATGTGACAAAACTGTATGTTCTATAATCTACAATATATGTTCATTTAATTAAAAAAAAATATTAAATCAATTCAGTATTAGCGAAGATATAATAATATGTTTAATATTATTTAATATTATACAAAAACATACAATCGCATTGAGAACCTCTTTCATTCCTTTTGTAAAAGTCGGCTAAAAACAAATAAAATTTATGTAAATTCGCCGCATTGTGGATGAAGATTCAATAATTAAATACTTTTTAAGTGAAGATACCTCGTTTAGAGCTGATGCGGTATCAGAGGTGGCTGAACTAAATAAGATGAAAGATGATACTATGATGATACTATGTGTGCCATTTGCTGTAGGAACTATCGATCCGTGGAGTCTCGTGCGGTGAAGTTCCTAAAGGAATTGTAGCCGGGATTTGTCGTTGCTGCTAGTGACAAAAGGGTTGGTTCTTTATTCGCTCAACGGCTATATATAGCTATTCAGTGAGGAAACGCAACCTGCGTTCTCGGTACTATTCCGCGGGGAATTCGCCGATAGTGATAGCGCCGAGAACGCAGTTTGAAAAAAAATTGTATAAATAATGTATACTTAAAAGTTATGTAAACAAATAAAAGTAAATTCTTGAAATGGTTAAGAGTACGGACAATGAAAACGAGGTGCGAATCTGTCATTCACAAACCGCTATAAGTATTTATATTTTTTTTAGGTTAGTTGTCGCTTTACGGGAACACTAGTAATATTTAAACAGTTACTATTATTTTTTTAAATTAAAAAACTAACAAACGCTAGGTTTTGATACGTAAACGAATATACAATGCGGAAAAGTCTATATTTTATAATACCTATGTTTTTTTTTCTTTTCACAAAAAACGTGCTAAAAAGTCACCAACGAAAGAAGTACAAAAGAATTCTCAAATAACATATAAAGCAGTCAAGCAATGACGCTAAGCGGTCGTTGTTTTGATTGCAAAGTTATGAACTGTTAAGTAGTAACGATCAAAACAAATGATATAATGCGAGCGTGCGTGCGGCCACAGCACGCAATGCCAGATGTAGAATTACGTCATCGCCCGGATAGCTCGCAAATTGATCACAAAACTAGCCTTCAATTCGATTCAGCGAAGTGGGCTGAAAGAGGAACTGGTATTAGTGCAGCAAATATTATTTTATTGCCACGCAATATTTTGATACATGTTTGAGGTGGTTCCAGTGCTCTCTATTTGTAGCTATAGCGATATACAAATAGCATGTTGTATTCAAATATGAACAACACGGTGTACACCTACATACTTTTATATGGTTAAATATCGCCTAAAAAGGCCAATGTGAAAACTACTTTATTAAATTTTGGGATGGGGAAAAAGCACTGAACTCGCGTGACCGTCCCACGTATATTATGTATCTATATCTATACAAAAATAATGTTTACAAGTTTGTGAAGTTTTCACTTCTGGCATGCAGTCCTAAGCCTGACAGTTTTTTGTTGTTCGTATTTGAAACAGATGAAATGTTTCGTAAAATGTTACATACCTAACTGTTCCTAAAATAAAACAAACTCATTCCCAGACTATTCCGTATGTTACGAGGTCGCTTCTGCAAATAGAGTTCACTCGAAAAGAAATAAGCTAGTAACAAAACAAATAAACCAATTGTGGAGGAGTCACAAAAAACCTGTGGAATCGACTCGAGCAGTATCGTACCGTATTAGCATATTGATGGGCGCCGTCTATCTGTTGTTCTTTGTTTAAAATCAGCGACAGAATCTTCAATCATAACGATTTTGACAAAAAGTAGTTTTATTTTATTAGCAGTTTTTGCCGAGTGCGGCTGCAGGTTGCCACATAAAAAATAATGCTTTCGGACAATATCGTTTGATTATAAATAACTGCTTTTTGTTTATCGATGATTTATAATCTGTTTAATCTGTTCTTTCGTAAAAACGACTGAGAGATCTTTCACTTTAGACAGTCCGTATCTTATAAAATTTAACTGAGTTTTATTAATAAGTTGTACACTCCTATTGTCGAAAATAAAGGTCATCAGTTTAATATATTTACATTTTAATTTTGCTTTTTTAAGATAATTTGATGAAAAATAGCTTTACTATCTAGAAGATCTGGAGATCTAACCATCGTCTAAAACTGCACGCGCCCCCTTGTATTTTTGATACAGTAATAAGTATTTTAAAAATCTGCACAGCTTTTCCTTATTGCGTTTAGGTAGTTTTTAGCATTCTTACTTTTTTGAATCAAAAGTGCTAAATAGGCAGTTTTTAATTAGACGATCTGTACTGAGTTGATAACGTGTGACATAATAACACTGGGCCAAGATGGCCCGTGGGGCACCTGTGAGACATGTTTATGCGCCACTCCGCGCCAAATTTACAACCAGCAGTCGTGCGACGCCGCTGTGCGGAAATTGGAAATTTTTAATCACCGAGTCGGCTCCTTTGTTAATAAATGTGGCCTCATCGGACCGCGCAATTGAATCCTTTTTTGTAATACAATCGCAGATTATAAAATTGTTCTTTGTAAGCGCCGCTGCTATTAAATCTCATTTTACTTACGCATTTGATATTCATTTTATTACAATTATACTCAGACACATATGATACACAGTGTAATCGCAGCAAATTTGGTGCTTACATTTCAATATAAGAAACAATTTATCGAGATTGGCCACAAGTCACAACAGTACTTAAGATGATGTGGGCGTCAAAAGCAGATTTTTCACGTGCAATTTTTTGTCATTAAAAACTACGAATTCACATTTTTTATATTCATTATGAAAGTTAAAGATTTTTCTTAGTGAATTATGGTGGCCGAAACACGATTTACACATTTTGGCTTGATAGAAAAAGATCGCAAAGTTTCCTCAAAATCTACAATTTTAGGTACGTCCACTAAGTGAAAAAGTAGTTTCATTGAAATGTAATGAAATCAATTTCAATTAAATTCAGGCTATGTGTTACCAGTAAATACGTGTGTGAATTGTGGATTTATTTTTAGTAAAAGAGTATATATCATTTTAAAAAGAAATATCAAATAAATATTGTGCGATTAAATAGCGCGCGGGCCGACCAACAGTCCATATAAAGCGTGAAAAATCTGCTTTTGGCGCCCACTTCACCTTAAGATAACAAGTTTTAATTTAGCTGAAAACTAGTCAAAATTATATTTTAAATAGTGACATTGTATGTTATACTTTTGATTATACATAATTTTACATTACATTTCGGATATGCCTGTGTCTGGGTACGCGAGCAAATAATATCATCCATCCGTGGTGCTAACAACTCAACTATAGTTCGAATTGCACTGAAATCATCATCATCATTACAGCCCTTTACAAGTCCACTACTGAACATAGGCCTCCCCCAAGGTATGCCACAAAGCACGGTCCTGAGCCACCTGCATCCATCGACTTCCTGCATGTCGTACCAGTGTCACTCCATCTAGTGGGGTCCACCCTATACTTCGCCTCGTACTTTAACGGTTGTGTTCTTGAGCTATATAGGTTGTTTGCTTATGTTGGGCTATGTTGGTCACTCTGGTTCTACTGCGGATATACTCAATTCTAAGTTTATCACGCAGAGAAACTCCGAGCATATATAGAGCACTGAAATAGATAACGGCAAATTTTAATGCTGGTATACTTACTACATGCTCGGCAGTGATAAAACGGTGACAGGCAACACCAAAGGTACAACGTGTTGAGCTGTGTGTGTAGGTAGGTATATGAGGTATTTGGTTCTCGTTAAATGGTAATATAAATGGCATTTTGGCAAGGTTTATATTAAGCACTAGACTCCAATGACGATGATGATGAAATACAATATTACAGATTCTTTGGTAACTAAACAAATGGAACAAAGTGTTCTGTAAATGTTAACGTATTAAACGCTGAAACGCCGGCGCCGCTGTATACGTCTCAAAGTACAAGTTCGTAAATTGCAAATGTAAGGGCCGACAAACGCGCAGTAATTTAGTTGACAGTTAGTGCGGCCGGAGACTGGGCAGGACAAAGCTTATCGTCGGTCGCATCTAGAGCCTATTATGCGGCTTTTGACGCCATTCACTGTGGACAACAGATCGTTAAGATAAAACGCTACAGGTTGTACAATCTTTCTGATTTAGATCGATTTGACATGCACACTGTAGAGATCAATTTATTTCATATAGAGTAATTCATTTGAGTTTGTAGCAGTTAAATGTATAATAAAGGTTACATAATATGAATATGTAATAAAGATAATTCCAAATTTGAAGCCAATAAGTTCATGAAGAACAGAACTTTTCTTATATCAAATTTATTACACTAAATAGATGGTATACTGAAACGAATTAATCGGCTGATAAATATGTATAAATAATGCTTATAATATAAAATTGATATTTATGTCATATTATATTACTTAATTACTTTAAATGTTAGAGAAAAAAAAAAACAGGAAAAACAAGAATGATCCCAGTCAATATAAATGCCTAGTTGGTTGGCTTTTCTGCAGAAGTCCCACTTTCCGAACCAGTGGTAGATTTTGATGTTTACATTAAGAGCTGCAAATAAGCCAGAATTGAATAAAATATTTTGAAATTTACTTTAATTATTGAGAAAATTAAACATAAGTACTAATGATAAATCTTAAATAGACATCTTTTCTCCAATAACTTCATCGACAACATAATATGCTGTTTTTTTTAACTAATAAGAGCGATATAGTTTGTGTTAAATGTTGGATTATTCGCAGCTTCCCCGTCCCAGCCCCGTACCGTCTCGTCCCAGAGCAGTGGCGATCGCTCGTTAGCTCCCGACCCGGCATAAATCACGCCGTTTTATGAGAGCTCACGATTTTTTAACATTGGAGTTAATGAAATGCGAGCGCAGTATGGGATCCGGCTAGCGACATTAAAAACGACAAACCGTAAGCACGGACAGTTTCTAATTATAATCCTGTCAAAGCTGGGATATAAGGAAAGAATTGATGATCACCTGAAACGCGGAGATTTTTATCTAAGAAGACGATTGTTAAGATAGCGAGCAACCTGTGTTTCTGATATTTCATATTTTAATTGGGATACGAATCGCGTATACGAAAATAATATGTTTTTATCGTATAACATATGTAGATAGGTACATCACTATAATATAAATATCGTTAGGAAATATATTGGTTTTCAAAAACGTTAAATTATTTTCTAATTTTTTTTATCGCTGGTATTAAATGTCGCGTTTATTTTTGTGTTTAACCAAGTTTGATCTAACTGCTTTAGAATTACAAATGTGATGTTATAAGCTTATAAGATTAAAATTTTATTACTAATATAAGTTAATAATAAATTTTTATTAAACTTAGAGATCTGTAGGTACGAGTGATAATTTGTGAAACAAGTTGTGAATTTGAATTCAAAATTAATTTTTTAAGATTGAAGACCGTCTATTTTGATACCAAGTAACAAAAACGAACAATAAAAAAATTACATGTGAAACAGTTAACATATAAATTTATATCAACGAATAAACGAAAAGTCTTTACCAAGCCGTGTAGTAGGTAGCAACGTAAAAGAGTCCATTAGCCGATATCATCCCGTGGGTGTCGTCGGAGGCGACAGATGGAGACTGAACTTGTATACTTAGCAGCTACTTAGTACTCAGAGTCCGTAACAATAAACATACATCAGAACAGATCACAGAGATGAACAATTTCCATCCATCATGCGCAGGATCTTCGCTCGTCCTACCGTGATGCCGTACGTAGAAGCGTGTTAACTGACATGCAGTGTAATTACAAACGTATGTCACCGGACGTACAGTTCACTATCCTTCAGCGGAAGTTACACAGTCGAAGGCGCCTGTATTTTAGGAAGCTTTTCGAAGAAGCGAAAGATGTTCGCGAATTAACGCTGGCGGGAGAGGATCAGAGTAGCCGACAAAGAGGCCGCCGCACGCGAACAGCGCCCGATTCACAATTAAGACAGTGTGTGTTAATTGATATTAATTCGGTTTGTATGGCGTAAGAACTTTGCTACTAGCGTATAATGTATGAAACATCAAAGAAAACGAATAGCGAATACTTGGAACTGTTTTTTTTTTAAAAGAATAAGGGTAACAAGCTAGCATATAGTCCACCTGATGGTAATTGGACGCTGTGGCCCATAGACATCTACATGTATCCTCGATTACGAATCAAAATGCAGATGTGTTGTGAGGACTAAGATGGAATGCCTCGTTTCCAGTAAAAAAGGGTCTCCGGATCTCTACACTCACCATACGAAACACAGCAGTATTAAGCTACTATTTTACGCTGGTATTCTGTAAGAGCGTGGTCTTTCCCCGGTCGAGCAGCATCCGTACTACAACCATAATATAGCTGCAGCGTGGCTCTACCACTTATGAATTTAATGACTTTTTTAAAAGACTATTAATTAATTTGCAATTATTTTTTAGAGTCACCGTAAGAGAACCCAGTATCCTATATCACCCCGAAAGCCGAAAGAGGGAACTGAAATTGAAGTTGGGTAGCAGAATGTTATTGATAGTAACTCAAAGTACCTAATAAAAACTACGGCTGCTAACTATTGTAAATATTTTATAAGTCATCTATGCGGAACGACTATATTCTGCTGTGGACTATTGATAGATAGATACTAGATTTTCCACGTGGTAGAGCCATGCTGCAGTTATATAAATAGTATAGTTGTAGCACGAATGGGTCGGCTCGAACGGGGAAGGACCACGCTCTCACAGAATACCAGCGTAAAATCGTGGCTTAATGCTACTGTGTTTCGTATGGTGAGTGTAGAGAACCGGAAACCCTTTTTACTGGAAACCAGGCATTCCATCTTAGTCCTCACGGGTGAAAACGCACCTGCATTTTGATTTTTAGTGGAGGATAGATGTAGATATCTATGGGCCTCAGCAACCACTTACTATCAGGTGGAATGTGTGCTCGTTTGTCACCCAGTCCTATAAAAAAATGATTACCTAGTAGGTCTAGTGCTCGTAATTTGTTGGCGACGTTTCATCTCCGTGCCTCAGAAAGCATATAAAACTTGCCTGATCTTTTACAGTTGTGTCGGGTTGCTCTTATTTCACAAGATAATCAGATAATAGATTCTCTAATGTGCTTGCGCACACACTCAAGTACTATAATCCTGTCCTGTGCAGATGAATAGTTTCTGTTGAAATGCACCGCCGTGGCTAAAATTCGGTTTGAAGAACAATATTAATAAATGAATGATTAAATATAATTTACACCTATTAGTTATTTAAACGTTTGTTGACTAGTAAGTCAGTACTACAGTATTATTCGTAGATTAGTTCAAGATTTTCTAAATTAAGAAAAAATTTAAATTAAAGTTAGTGAATAGATTGCACTTGTGGTGGTAAGTCAAAGAAAAACTGTTCATTTCCAGTTAAATAACAATCTTTATTGAAATATTAAGGTACTTTTGCAATTCAGTAGTTAGACACTCGCTTTCAATTTTAAAATCGTCCATCAACATTATCGTCTGAACATGGACCTCTCCTGTTTAGGGAGAGTTGCTTTAATCGTCACGATTAGCACGTGGATTAACGGTTGCAGAACCAGACGTCTCGCACCTTTGACTCTAGTGTCCGTCACCGCGCTGGGTATTTTATGTCTGGCGTAAACGACATATTATGTCAGGAGCTATAAGATTTTTCGGACGTTTCTCATAGGTGCAACTCACGATATCCACGAGACGAAAGGTGATGATAGATTCCTTTACGCCGTCATACCTGACACCACCTCCTCTCCTCCTGTCACTAAATGATTCCAAATAAAGTAGGCTGGTTCGCAATTATTATTTTTGAGTATAAAGTGACAGCAATGTTTGACGACGGCCTTGAGCTCTTTATAAGGGCAAGGGGAAAATATCAACGATGTGGCTCTTAAAAGAAAGAAAGAAATTTATATTATATTTATTCCATTACAGCCTTTAAAAATTCCACCATTGGTGGCCATAGTATTCACCCATAGATTGTCTCATAGGTCACTTGATTTGTTATCAGATAGATATAATTTACACCTACTCTTTCTCCTACAGGATTCTGCTGCACATCTGTTTCGGTTTCCTACTTTGTCGCCTCTTACGACGATATGGGGTATGGAATTTTTACGCCGCCATTTTTTATAGGAGAGCGGGCAAACGAGCAAACCAGGGGAATTGCAGATGCACGGTTTGCTGTGGTTATTACTACAGCATAACACTGAGTCGGATACCAATTTGTTGCTACATTAACGAGTAGGTAAATAATATATATAAATGTGGTGCAATTATGTATAATGTAGCTTTAAATAAAGATGTCTTTTTCTGATTAAACCTACTTTTACGGATTTTATCGCGTTTAATTTTAATTATTTTTATTTTTAATATCCGACGTTTCGGGTGCTTTCCAGCACCCATGGTCACGGAGGACTTAGGTGACTGACGTCCCGATGTCATTGTTAAACCCGGAGTACCTTCAGCTTTTTTAATTATTGTTTATGGTCCGATCTGTGCAAAATTTAACATTTAGTTGGTTTAGCATATAAGACTTGACTTAGTATATACGAGACTTTCTACCTAGCACATTTCAACCCGCTGAACTCTCGCACTAGTACCACACAGAGGATCGTACCAGGAATTGCATCAAGGCTGTTGGTAATGTGTCGAACACAAACGCGCCGCTCCGTCCACGTCACCGCAATTAGAAGGCGGGTTGCGACATCCCACTTGCGCTATTGACATTGAACAATTGTAACATATTTCACAGAAATGTGTTTTGATGTCGCCTCGTTAGATAGATGCCATCAATTTGTAGTTTCCGTCTCGTGAAGCATGGCACGTTAATCACTATATCTGATAAGATGTATTGTTAACTAAGAATCTAACGTCATAATTTAGCAGTATTGTATTTTTTTCTATTCGAGCATTTATAACCGCTACAGCCTATTAATTTCCACTGCTGAACGTAGCCGTGGCAGCTCAGATGGTTAACGCTCGCTGTAAATATATAAACAGAACGCGAGTAACCCGGTTTCGATTCCCACCGGCACCAATGAAATTGTTAATTGCAATTTTAAGTGTTGATTTACCACGTGCTCGGCGGTGAAGGAAAACATCGTGAGGAAACCTGCATGTCTAAGGAATTAGAAAAAAAATATTTCGAAGACATGTGAAGTTCGTCAACACGTATTGGGGCACCGCGGCGGGCACTTCCTTGCCCTAAAACCCTCTAAGAAATGAGGGAAGGCCTGTGTCAGCGTTGGGACGTATACAGGCTGTAACTTTACTTTTTACTTTTGCTGAACATAAGCCTCCTCCATAGATTGCATCATATTTGCCATAGTTGCCACACTTGGCAAGCGGGTTGGCAAAAGCAATTTTTTTAAATTTAAGGAAGATGCTGCTGCCCATCTCCTGATTGGTTTTCTCTGTCGTCTTTTACGACACCCACGGGATGATATGGGGTAGCGGATATTCCTACATCGCCTCTACACGGTTTTAACCTGTATAAGCTCGATTAAAACATTTCATAAAGTATTAGCTTTTTTGTTAAGTATTAGACTTACTTCATAATGTGTTGTTATATTTCAACAACATAAATATTATAACAAAAATAAACTTACTTATAATACAACAATCATTACAGTTGGTCATAAACTTACGCCATAAATTACTTTTGACTTTGTTACCTTAAAAGTAATAAAAAATTATTAATTGCTTCATTCTTACAATTATTTCTTTCACACTTCTTACATAGGTTACGTATTACTATCATTTATTCCGTGCAGAGGTGGCCAAAAAAACAAGACTTTAGGAAACAACTTATGCTCAAAGTATGCATCGTGATAAAACGTCATGTTCTAACAACGAGTGGGCAGAAGTGACACCAATGCGACACTTTTATTTGAGAATCGTGCATCATTCGACTGCACCCATTATGTTAAGCGTACGCACGTCAACGAACGACATCAAACTTGTACCACCATCGGATGATCTTATAGGCGGTAATGTTTTGTTTTTAAAGACTTATATTACTTTGTATGCGGTTAAAGTCGGAGTAGTCGTGGTGGTTTCCAGTAGCATGATGATAGGGATCGCGGCGTCACGTTGTGGTACGCGGGTGAAGCGATGTCGCGGCGATGTTATCACGGCCCGCACGGGTGGCTGCCCCCACCCATCACCCACTTGACGTACTCACGGTTTTAGGTCTATGAACTACGACATGATGCTTAATTTCCTGTACGAGCACTTGCTAATGTGCTTCAATAAACAGTGGTATTATAAGAATATAATCCCAATAGCACACCTAATACCGGAGTAGGTGCCACACTCTCAAAAAATAACAGCTTAAAATTGCAGCTTAATGTTGCCATGTTTCGTATGGTTAGCATGGAAAACCGGGGAAACTTTTTACTTGAATTGAGGCATTCCATCTTATTTCTCTAGGATGACATCGCATTCGGAATTTTGATTCTTAATCCAGAATAGATGTAGATGTCGATGGACCACAGCATACACCTATCATCAGTTGGACTGTGAGCTTGTTCGTTCTTTAAAAATATGCCTAAGTTTACTATAATTTAAATAATCGAAAGCATTCGTATTTGGTAAATAAATAATTTTCATTAAATTAAATATTTGTAGATTTAGAGATAAACTATTGCTGGAGACCACGAATAAATAGAACATATTTAATAAATTTCATGATCTAAATTCAAAAACGATATCGCCGTTGAAAGGGTCGTATATTTATATGATATATACCGGCGCCAGCGGGAGCATTTACATACAGTATTGTATGGGCACGACGCGACTGCCTACGCCGGAGATCTTATACGATATCCTTCTTTTCTTCTTCTTTATTTATCAGATTCTAAGTAAATTGTGTACACCGCTGCCAGATTTTAGCACAATAATTAAAATGCATTTGCAAGTAAATTATTTGAAACCTATATTTATATCAACTACTACATTTGATATTTAACAAAATATAAATATCAATGCAGTTGCTATTTGACTTTTTGCTTATTGCTTATCTGACTTGTCGTTAATTCCTTTTTGCAGTTAATTTTTTACGTGTATTTGTCGCGTACTATAGAGTTAATGTAGGTAGAAAATAAAAAAAGTTGGAACTCAATAAATAAAAATTGATTATCTGTATTGAATTATAATTATTCTACGTTAATCTGTAGAAATATCTTTAAGATTAATTTAAGTAATAACATATGATACTTATATAACAAGTGCTTTTGTATAAAAAATTTATAATGTCAAATTTCAATAAGTTTATTAAAGGAAATAAATAGCATTTGAAAAAAAAAATCTTTGTAATTACTCTAATGCAATAGATTAGTGTTTTATACTAAATCCCATATGTTGCGTGAAATATGACAAATTTACATCTAAGACATGAATTTACTCACGCTAGATGTACGTGGTTAAATTTTAATGATTGTTGTGAGTGACGACGCACCCTGCTACGTCTGAGAGGTAATGGCCGTTTGTGGGAGACGCTTTATGGACACGTAGCTTTGGACTGCCCGAATTGTCCGGGATCTTATCTTAGTTTCTAGTTTTAGATGTGATCAGACTCCTACAGTTCTAGCGACTAAGAGAAACATGTATTATATTTCGAATATGACATTTGTATTTGACTACTGTTTCAACAATGATATTGAAAAGTTGTAAATACTTTCTTTACATTTATTATATTCGTTACAAAATATAATTTGTTTGATTGGTAACTAAAATTAACAAAAATTACAGTCTTTTTTATCGAATATCGAATCATATAATATCTGAATAATCCAAACACTTCGCGAAATTTAAACGCCTCGGTAAATCTGATATCGAAGTAAAATATTTTCGCCTTAAAACGCTAAAAAAATGTGACATGCATCGCTGGCCCACATTACAACTTGTTAGCAAACCGAATCGGAGCCCGTGAGAATAATTCCCGAGTTCCACGTAACATGGGTTAAACGCTTGTATCAAGAGATACCGATCTAACCCGCGCTGCTCGTTGGCGCCATAAAAACAAAACATCTCCACGACCACTTTCTTCCTTAAATTATTCGAGGAATTTACGACGATTCGACGGACAAAATGTTATAAGCTAATGAGAAATTATCATCAGAACCGCTGTCTTTGGGCAAAAAACGAATCGTGCGTCGCATTGCACCAGTGATGGGGAATGCGTATTTTTTGTGTTCTAAATTCAATTTATCGTTTTTGTGTTTATTTTTTGATCCATCGATTGTTTTAGTCAGGACGAGGCAAAAGACACGGGAGCCGTAGTGACTACGCACATTTCAGTATCTTTAATCGTTAAAATTGGGACTTTGATGAAGTTTACGCGCAGAACTGAATACATTGCTGTTAGAAGAATAACACTGTCGAGTCAGCTCGGTAAATTGCTGCAATGGAATTCATGTTGTTAATAAGGGTGGTAGCTGTTCAGTCCCTGGGGTATTGCGATATGATCGCTCAGTGGCGACGGCGTAACGGCGCGTGCTTCGGATGCCTCGCCCGCTGCTGTCTCGATCCGGAATTACCCATTACTTTCAATGACGTTACGCTTTTTGTTATAAACGACAAAAGCTTTTGCGTCACCTAAGCCTTTACTAAGTAAACGTTTTCTATTTTTTTTTTTAATTGTACAAACAACACTACAGATATTATAGACAAGTAAAAAGTAGTAAAACTGAACTATTACAGTGAAAACTGTAATAGTTCCGTTTTACTACTTTTAACTTAAGTACTTTGTGCTTCAATTGTTGAAATATTGAACTTTAGAGAAATTGAAATTTAAAATAACTGGATCAATAAAATGGTTAACCATAACAATCGCTGTTTTTATCAAATTCATCGCAAATCTTGAATTAAACGAAAAGAAGCTATTTAGTTAAATGAACGTGGACTTAATGATATAGATCTACAGACACTGGTTCAAGAGAAATTCTAATGTCAAATTTTTATAGAAGGGTGAAGAGTGACAAGGTAAGGCATGTTGGTGGATGAGGAGCGATGCGTCGAGGTCGAAGCTGTCATAATCTGATTATTAGAGCTGTGCTGGGCGGGGCGCGCGGCGGGCGGCCGGCGGCGCGGCAGGCGGTCGGCGCCCGCACACTTTCCTCTCGCACATGCGCGCACGCCCACTAGTGCGACAGAGACGGACAGCGACCCACGCAGCACGCAGGCGACAAACGACCCGTGGTAAAACAAAAGGAATGCTGCCCGAGACGCTTTGAGGCGCCGGCGCCGCTCCCCGCGCTCTAATCACCCATTTTAATTACGACACAGATCAAATCAATTAATCGGTATTTCTCTTAAAGTAAGCGCCCCAACAACTTACACACGATGCATGTAAAATAGGCGACGTGAGATCCAAGATGCGATTACACCCTTATCTCACGACTTGTAAACGTAAATGTCAAAGAAAGCACAGCCAACCATGGAATTGGGCGCCGCGACATTACCAGGCAACGAAATTAAAGAATACACAAGCGTTGCGCAGACTCAGACGTTTTTAATTATAACTTGTGATTTTTTCAAGCGAATTCGAGCGCGCCCTACCCTTCGGATAACATGAAAATAAATAACGAGTTTTTGTGTTGTATGTTTGTTTTTAAAATGGCGGGAGGTCCGCGCGACGACACGCGAGCGATCTGCGCTTTCGTGCCTCGCCCATTTGTCATATTTCGGTTTAGAGAAAAAATAAATAACCAATTCTATCCTAACCGATGTTTGTTTGCTTGCGCGATGATTATTGAAGCCTCTATTATCCCTCGTAGCGAACAGATGAACTTTGTCTCACTTTAAAAATTCAATGTTTGTTGTTTCAACTAGTTATTACCTATTTATTGTCTTAGTCTTTAAAATATTATTATGTGTTTCAAAACAACAGAAAACATTACTTTCCTTGTTCCCTTTCTTTAGTCAAACCTATAGGTAAATATTTTTTTAACAAATGCGTATCCATACATTCTAGAATAACGTGGACTCACTATGTAGATAGGTGTGCTTTTGTAGAATGTAGCTATTAACAAGTGTGACCAGGTGGGAAAATAGGGAGGACTATGGCTACAAAATCAAAAACTAACACATAGAGCTTGCATGGCGGGCACAGCAGGTGTTAACCTCGACTATATACGTAGCACGGACCTGCTTGCACAAACGAACCGCCCAAAACCCACTGTTTGTTCTTCCAATTCACTTCAAACCTAAGCCCCTCTCCAGTACCACATTTTAAAAACTTATTTGAACAAGAGCTAAAAGCTTCAAGCTACGTTTTAATTTGAATCGTTTCGTGGTGCGCGAGATGCATGCTAACGTCTTGAATAACTCAATTACTGACGGCGCAAACAAGTTTTACTAGGTTCCTGTGAGGGAAATAAATTAAATATTTTTGAAGCATTTCGATTCGTATGGCGCCATGAACGGCGCCGGCGCGCCCCCGGCCTCCTCACGCGGCATCATTAATACAAAACAAACAAAAGTGACCTCTAGACGGGCGCGTCCAGTTAACGAGATTCACCAACCCGCCGGATAAAGTGGTAAATTATCGGGAAGTTAGCGGTTGCGCGGTGGTCTACGCCGGGGGCTATACGAAAAAAACATGTAGGCGATGTCAGGAACGCAGATTATCCCGGCTAATTATCGGCGAGAGCAAAAAGCTGGCGGTGTGCGAACGGCGACAACGGACGCGACATCAATCGCTCTCGAGTGCTGCTCGCATACGAAATCAACTTTTTACCTTTTATTCTTTAGAACAATTTATGTAGGGTAGGTAACGTGGTTTGATAGAAAAAGCGGACGTTCTAGTACAAATTTTCACTCCCATGCTTTTATTTAAAATACTCGCTTTATCTCATTTAATGCCATTTTTATAATTTTATCATTTTCAAATTTGTGTTATTCACACGTGACTTCAAGTAGAGAAAAATTTACAATCCGAAACTTTAGATCAGGTAACACAGCCATTTCAAGCTGTGATTACGAAAATTAAAAACTATTTTCGGTGTTTTTAACAACTGGAAATTTGTTACCCAGGCATTTTGGTAATAGGTGCAGTCGGTGTTGTCATACATTAATAATAAATAAATATATAAGGTAAGAATATATTACCAGTGCAGAATTAAATGGGAAGCTGTGGGCCCGTACAGGAAATCTCGAAGGAGCTCAGTCCACATGGACTGTTATTTCTTCACTGCATGTCCACATTATCGATGATGAAAAAAATAATTGAAGGGGTACCGTCGTAAAGCAAACAAGCTTATAATAAGGTGTAATTTGTGCCCGGCCATTTAGAGAAATGCACAAATTACCAACGAGGCAGCTGTTTGTTTTGTCTATGACGGAGGTCCGGACTCCGAAATTATGCGTTAACAAGCCCCGCGTCAGATTCGGCAGCCCTAATGGGTTTTCGTTAAGTTTTTTGTTATAATCCGAAATATTTATGGGTATCGTGTAATGTGTTTTCTTGATTGCGAGTCTTGGATTGCGACAGCTGCATCGTTTAATTGACTGTACATTACTAATACAACTCAGTTTTTCATCGGTTCAAGTTAAAACACGGTAAGCTCGTTAGTCACGTCGGGAAATCGACTCAGGGTTCGATAATTAGTTAAGATATAAACGTGTTATGAATCTTTTGCTCGCTAATACTTTGATATGACCGAACCTACGTGTAGTTGGTTTTTGAAAGTATTACATGTTTTGTCACCGGTAAATGCATGTATCTTCAAGTATTGTGTACGATTTTTGTATAACGTCACGTAACTACGTGTTATTATTCAAGCCCACATATTCAATTGTTATCAAATTGTTGTATATTATATATAAGTGTTATATAAGAATAAAATAACAATATTATTACACTCTCTTGCCCGAAGCATCTCATGGGTATCGTGTTTATAGAACATTTAATTTCAATTCATTTAAAAATGTTATTATTTCATTTAAAAATGTTGGTTGGAAACGCGATTGCTGATTATGACGTCCTGGGTTCAAATCTCGGGTCTGCCAAAAAAACAGTTTATTGAGTTTTTCCGTCAAAAATTCTCAATAGCTGCCCGGTGTCAGGAAGTCGGCGGTGTCTTACCCCCGTGCCTCGGAAAGAACGTAGTTGTTGGTCCTGTGCCTTATCTCTCTTCGGTCGTGTCGATTTATCCTCCTATCGGATTATGAGCGTGAGGGAATAGAGAGTGCACCTGTGCTTGCACATACACTTGGGCACTATAATCCTGTCCTGCGCCGTTGGCTAGTCTCCATTGAGGCTAGCCGCCGTGACCGAAAACGGTCTGGAGGACATTATTATTATTGTTAATATTATAAAATTTTCTGATTATGTATGAATATAGCAGTTAGTTAAAATTGATAAATATGCCTACGATATTTTTAACTTAAATTTTTTTTTTATTTCACCCACAAAGCTTTTCTTTAAAATTCCTTATTTTAAAATAATTAAAAAGACAACGGAAAACATAACTCGTCTGTTCGTATTATCTCGTATCTAAATCTAAATACGTTGTATATAAATATTTACCTATCGAATCTACATATCTCCTCCAATATCACATTGATCTTAATTTACGTATTATTTGTGATCGCTTACAAAAATGTTCAATCTGATGAATATATGGGCGTATATTAATCAAATCAAAAAGAATGTTAATCACTTACCATGTCTAACGAACTTACAGTTCACCTGATGGTAACAGGCTTCTGTGCATTTCATGGACAACTGCAGCCAACTTAAAAAAAGAAAGCTGCAGATGCGGTGTCACCTCTGAAGACTCACATGAATTGCCTCACTGCTTGGCGGTTGTAATATGGCGGAGAAATGGCCAGGGTGGTAACTACTCAGAACAGTCAGAGGGATTAAAATTGTTAAGAATTACCTTACACATATCCGATCAATAAAATAAAATGATGTGTCTTACCTAGTTTGAAGAGCACCTCCCGCCCTCCCTCAATTGCGTGCATTAATCCCGTCACGACTAATCCCAGCACCACTACTCCCAACACCACTACACTAGGAAAGACACACCATCGACGATAATATACTCGAGGAATCCTCAGGTGATGTAGGCTCTGCGGTGGCTGACCGCTTAGCGAGGGAGCTTAATTGAGCGAGGACGGGCGGTGCTCTTCAAACTAGGTAAGACACATTTTATTTTATTGAGAGGATGTGTGCGAAGTAATTCTTAACAACTTTAATATAACGGATTTCTGCAAAGTAACGCCTGATTCCAATAGTGACAACTCAGAGGGATATATTTTTCTACATAACATATTTTTATTTTTTATTGCAGTTTTATGTCCGTTAAAATAACATTTAAATAGAAATTTCTACTACGTGAAGCGCGTTTCCTTGCATACACTTTTATAAGAACTTTAATTTAATGTTGTCAAAAATTACTTAAGATCTGAATTATTTCTGACAAGTACTATGAAACGTTCTAAAGCAAGAGTTGGGTACTCGTGAATCGAGTTCAATCTCCGATTTATCACTTACTGTTTTTTTCTGTGGTGCGGTTTCAATTAAAGTAAACATCTTTGATTTTAACAGGACTTTATTGTGTGCCAAAAGTTACTAGGAAACGCGGCAGACCTCTTAATCTCGATAGCTCTTTCAAAAAATAAGAAAGACATGTGTTCAACAATGAAACCATAATATGTAGATTATTATTTTTCTTTACTTTTAAATATTGCAAGATAACGCTTAAGGCGAGATATCGCAATATTGGCGGGATAATATTTATCTATATATTGGATAGGGTGACAAACGAGCACGCAGTCCACCTGAGGATAAGTGGTTGCTGTGGCCCATAGACATACGAATCAAAATGCAGATGCGTTATAACCCGTGAGGACTAAGATAAAATGTCTCATTTCAGTAAAAGGGGTCTCCGGTTAAACTGCTATTTTACGTTGGTATTCTGTGAGCGTGTGGTGTGGTCCTTCTCCGTTTGAACTTATTTGTGCTACAACTATATCAGTAAATAGCTGCAACTCTATCACGTAAAAAAAATAAAAAAACCTCCCCCTAGGATTGCCACCAAGCACGGATTAGTAAGCTGAAGTTCGAAGAACCGACCATCGATGGGAAAGATAGGTTCTCGAGTGGCAGCCTCACACCGGTAGACGAATATTAGATCCCCCCCCCCCACCCTTCGCCCACTAAATGGAATAATATTAAAGGTATTGAAATATTGGAAATTAGGTTTCATGTATTTAAAATATTTACTTTTAGCACGAGTATAGGTATATTTTGGAATAAAAATAATTTCTCGAGGTAGGAGGATTAGAACAAATATTAAATAAGACAACAATGGCTACCTATATGTTTCATTAGAGAATTTACCGACGATTCGCTAGCAATTTGACGGTTGAAAAACGCTGGGGAATGTTGATTACTAAAAGAAATTAGTTGTAACATTAGTATAATACTTGTAGTAGTAAATATAAACTGTTATCGCAAAGATAGCTACTTGTTGTGTGGTATCTGTTTGGAATCTGAATACTTGACCACAGAAACGCGGTCTTATTCAGAAGATTTGTGTACTCGTAAAAACAAATATTAATGTTGAGTTCTGAATTAATGTAAATGTATTCTTCTTCAAAGTTCTCCCAATCGTTTCAATTTGACTTGAAGTAAAACTACTTATGACCGTACGTCCTTTTTATGAATACTTCAAACTTAATTTATAATTTTATCATGTAAATATTACTGCCATAATTTTATAATCAACTTTAAATGGATAAAGTACTAACTTTCAAAAATATGAATACGAGTTACACTACAATTTATGATTGTGAATCAGTATTAGTAGTTCACAGTATTCTAATATACTATTTTATATTCACAACGATTTTATAGCACAAAATTTTGTTTTGGTAAAATATTCAACTATCACAAAGGTTTCCTGGCTATATTTGACGTCGCAAATGACGACATTATCTGTTGGAAACAAAGGTAAAGTGTTGGACTCACCGGCCCCCCTTGGTGATGATCATTTCAGTGCCGATGTCGTGAAAACGGCGCCACAGCTCGGCGTTTAATAGACGCGCCTCGCACGCCGGCGGCTCAGCATCAGCGCCCACGCGGTGCTCTGTGAACAAAGTAACATTTAATGGTCGTTGATTTTGGAAGCTTTTAATTTAACGTATGTGAATATATTTAACTTGTAAGGGGCGTACTTGTGACTTGAGTGAAATAGCCGGAAAATCTGTCATTAGTTTCTGTCACAGGGATGTAACCTTTACATTAAATCACATAAAATATATAAATAATAATAATTAGGAACTTATTGCGTACTGTAACTGTTAACAGATAAGTAATGTGGCAACACTTTTGTGAAGCCTATGTCCAGAGTTGTCTGCTTTTGTTTAGATAATGTTGATGAATACATTAAAATATTCCCGTATTTTGTAAACGTTTTACTATAATAATTTATATTCAAGTTCACAGAAATATAACTTACACAAATACCAACCTATTGAAGACATCAGGGAATCCTACATGTATAGTATGTTAGCATATACGATACATAGAGCTAAGAATATATAGACAGCCTTAGCGCTCGAGCCGTGGTAGCTCAGTGGCGAAGAGTAAATTTTAGAGTACGCGAGTAAATCGGTGAAATAAGCAAATCATATCAAAAATAGAATGGTCGTCAACGTCCTCCGCTTTTACACGTGGGAAATTAGTTTTATTTACTAATTATGCGATGCATGATTCTGAACAAACGGCAAACCGTATCATATTACTGTCACATTGCTGTCTATCCATCTAGCTACATGTCAAGGATTTCTAGCTCGTAAACGAAATAAGTTTCAAACCGGAAATTTGGGTATTTGGTGTGGATTTTTGACCCAAAACCGAATATTTGTGTAGTTAGGACCGAAAAAATTAATTCTAACCCTAGGTTGTCATTATCTAGAGCTCATTGAGTAGACTACAAGTATATATTTGATTCTATTTTATCTTAAAAAATAAAGAAATGAAGGGCCTTCAAAATTTTAATTTTAGACCATTTTGTTGCGTGGTCTTAAAAACTACGCTATATTATATATGATGTACCATATACTTTATTCAAACAACAAATACTGAAAAGATCGACTCATAATATATTTTGAAAGGTGTGACTAAAACAGACGAACATTTTTACAGAATAAATGTTAAATGGTTATGAAATGTACGGAACCCTAATAGAGCGAGGATCAATTCGCAATTAGGTGGTTTTATTAAAGTTCTCATTACAGAAAATATTTAGAGAAATGGCTAATACAATAAAAACCATTACCGTGGTGTTTGTACTTTGGCAACAATCTATTTTTGTCACGGAATGTAAGCTTAGGAAGCAATGAAATTGAAAATTAATGAGTCCTGTGAACAATCCACACCAAATACCCAAATTTCCGGTTTGTAACTTATTTCGTTTACGAGCTAGAAATCCTTGACATGTACCTAGATCGACAGACAGCAATGTGACAGTAATATGATACGTTTTGCCGTTTGTTCAGAATCATGGATCGCATAATTAGTAAATAAAACTAATTTCCCATACGTAAAAGCGGGGGACATGTTCACGGACTCATTATGATAGAATTTAAAAGAATTTTCGTTCGGATGTAGGTTGTATTTACTCATTGACCTAATTTGGTTTTTTGAAGATTTTATAGATTCAATAATTAATATCGTATTAGGAAAAAAAGTCTTAAATAACCGGAGGCAGTAAATATATACATAAGGTACGTGAGGGTAATATGGCTTGGTCATATAATTGGCTATGACCTTAAGAGTTGCCGCCCTACAAAGCCAAAACTACGAAGTGGACAAAGACAAAAACACAAAATGGGATATTATAACTAATATATTAAGAAAAAAAAAATAGTAAACAAGCTTTGGCAATTATTAGGAACACTTCGAAAAATGTACCTAAAAAAACTAACTATACTACACCATACTAAAATCGACGAAAACACTTACTATAATGCTATCTGTCAAAATGGCGTCGATAAAGTAGCGCCCTTTTGACTCTTTATTATTCGATTTACTGATGAAGAGCTATCGCATCACAAAGCTATCTATGCAAACAAGGCTGTAGTTTTTGAGATATAAAAAAGTAACCATATTAACCTTGATACTTAACCAGATGGACTTCTAAGCAGAAAAGAAATGCTACCACCTAGAATTGAGGGTGAGCTTTAACATTGCAATAAGCTTTGCTTTATATGAGTGAAAAAATCTTCTTTCTTTACTTTTATCATAGATATCAGATGCGTTTAATAAAGAGCTTATGAAATATTACCACTTTATAATAAGTTGGTAATTTTGTGAGTGCAAGTGATTGGAGTAAAAAGTGCGTGCATTTTAATATTACAAATATCCTTTGTATTGGCGGGGTTCAACTTTGGGTTGTGACTAGTGCAATTTCATGTTATTTTTAATGATTATAGGATAAATGGATCACTGTTAACCTTTTAAAGATTTTTTTTATTTTAGAATATGATTAATTTAATATGATTTTCACAAACATTGTGGAATGAATTGTTGCTCATTTTTCGTCCTATGCTCGGTCAGGTTTTTACTAATATTATTTAAATTCACGGTAGTGTCTTTACCGTGCTTATCATTAATGTATTGAAAACACATCTTTCCGTTATTGATCGGTATTTTTGATGGAAAAAATGGATTGCTCAACATAATCGTTTAAATAAAAGTTTATGAATTTCTATCACTTTACTGCACCTATTGTCACGAGGTGGGAAGCTGAGGTGTTCGACGTCCAAAATTGGTACAAAAATTAGTAATTTTTAACCGCCTAAAACATTGGGACGTTGAACTCTTCAGTCCCGCCCTCCCCCTGATAATGGGTGCTGTAAAGTGCTCGAAAATTCGGAAATATAAATTTATAATTAAATAGATTGAATTGCATTTAGAACCAATTACTTTGTTGTCAATATATTACGTACCTACGTATCAGGTGGACTTGTGGAAATATCAGGTTAAATGAAAAATAATTTTGCGTAGAAAATTCTTGCGATTGTAACATACATCTGTTTTTTTATAGAAATTCATTAAATATCGTATAATACAGATAGAGCACAGTCCATTTATTTAAATAATTTCTATCAAACCATACAAAAGCATATTTTTTAACAGAGAGTTCGACATTAAAGTTTTACCACTGCGTCATGAAAAAGACTTCAACGGGTTATTTATATTTTCTGTTTTATTTTTGGCGTTTTATATTTAATAATACGAATTTTGGTGAAAAGATCATTTAAAAGGAAATTTCTAGATTATAAAATATATTACAAAAATCGCTATATTACATCTATAGTTTTTTTAAACCACAAGTTTATGTATGTTAAATACATGAAAAGAACTATCCTAATTCGGGAATGCAATTGATAAAATATAATAAAATTCCAGTGCTATACATGATAGTGACCCTGCTCCTGAGGGTGCTCACAAAAATGATGTAATAAAATAAATATGTGAGGTCCATGGATCTAGGAAAAGCTGGTGCCAGCCCGTAAACTGTCTTTTGCTAGATCAGATCAGAGTAAAGGCTCAAAATATAAACAATCATTGAGAATAAAGCGTTACAGTATCTAGCTTCTTCTACAACGGGAAAAAACGAACTACAGAGTTTACTTTAAATTTAATACTCACGTAAGCCACTAAGTGAGGCCGCATGCAACATTTGTTGCCTCAGCAAATACTCTCCAAAATGCGCCTGATCCATCATCATCCTTTTATGAAATATGAAAAAAATATCTACCCAAGAGTCACTTCACAAAATCATTTTACGACGAGTAGTCTTAATTAAAAAAATACAGTTCGAAAATCAGCAACACAAACACGGCACGCTCAGAAGAAGTTCATAATTGGAAACAAGCGAAAGCTCGAAGGAAATATCCTGCGTAGCGTCGATACGACAGCTGAGTGTACACTGAACCGGTCCAAACGCCCGGGCGTCGCGTACGCATGGCCACGCCTTATAATTCCCATTGGTTGGAAGCTAACTAATGGCAGATAATACCAAATCCTTTCTGACTTTACACACCTTTGTAGGAGCTTTCCGCCCGCCTTCAACTTGAGAAGTAATCGGAGTCCAATTGCTACGAATGAAGTTCAAGTTTTGTGCGTAGGCGCATATATCGATAGAAGCTCATTGTGACTTTGCTCATAGATGTAATGTAGTTTAATATCGACATGGACAACATCTCACAACAACAACGGAACAGGGTGCATGCGCAAAAGTACAATTACTAACTATCCTGGGTTATAGGAAAAGATTCATAATTACACAAACATATATCTAGTGTTAAACAACCTGAAAGTCATTTTATAATGGTGCCTTTTGACGGATATGTTTTTACCGACCTAAAATGTACGGTAAAAACGTAATTTACCATTGATTTGCCTATTGTTATACGAATATATAGTATAGTTAAAATTAATTTTTAAAATTTTATTCGTAATATGTAACAAACAGTTATCAACAAGTATATTTAGTTATAATTTTTAAGTAGATCTTTTCTTTCTGCTAGTGATTTCTTGTTTATTTTTTATTTTTTCGGTCGTCTATCTCACGGCTAAATATAAATCCGAACTTTTTACTATAAAGTCTTATTTCACTAGATGGTAGGATAGAGTGTTTCTACCTAAAAATTTACCTGGGTTTGGTATTACCCTCTGACCTATTTCTGTTGTTAAATAGAAGAAGCTCCTGTGTTCCGATATGAAGTGTAAAAGAGTCTGTAAGATCTTCTTATTCAGAGGTAAAATGAATCTGTGACTTTCTACGTTTACAGTGATTAAGGGCAGGTAAACATGGCAGACAAAGACAAATAAGACAAAAAAAGTCGTGAAGGTTTCCTCACGACGTTTGCCTTAACTACCGATCGCATGGTAAATGAAAGTTTGAAACGCAGTTGTGCCGGCGGGAATGATACTCGACGTCTAAATATAACCCGAATTTTTAATTACAGATTTATAAAGGCTTTTTAATGTGGTATTTTTATGATTATCAAATAAATGTAATTAGAGAATCAACTTCAATTTCTGTAAGTGACTTCATTTTTAAAAAAATATGAAGACACTTCCAATTTTAGTAATATTATTATTGATCTGAAGCAAACTAGCTGTTATTTACCGACACAGACATTCCAATCGAATCAAATCAAATCATTTATTTGCAATCCAAGTGTACATAATTGGCCTCAAATTAAACATGTGATTGTAACTGAGACGCCTTTTTCAGGCACTGCAAATTATACGAGAACACTGCTTATATACATAAAATATACTTAGAAGCTACATAAATTTAAAATACATAACAGAATTAATTTTTATCTAAATACTAGTTAAATTGAGAAGAAGGGGTTTTGTTTTAAATATTTATTGAGGATTGGTCGAAATTTGGTGATTTTTTATATGTTTTTTTGTTTCCTGTGGTGATTTATTTGTTTGCGACTGTGGTAGGTATAATTTATTTTGTTACGTTTATTTATATTATGTGTATTTTCTTGTCTTCGTCTTCGTCTTGAAAATAATATTATTTTTGTGGACAAACAGGCATAGATCGTAAATGTACATACAGGCTGTTCAAAATACCACTGATGAAAATAGGGCTCCTCCTTAGATTGCCTCATGAGAGAGATAATGATATTGCCATGCCATAGTTGCCACGCTTGGTAAGTGAGTTGGTAACCGCAGATTTTTATTTTTTACTTGTTATGAGGAAAACGCTGCTGATCCTCTCCTGGCTTGTTTTTCTCTTACCACAGCTATGGACAATACTGAGTGCCCAATGGATATTCTTACACCGCAACCACACCGCCGATTGTTTGAATAGCATGCCTGTTCGTCATTACATGAAAAATTTATTCTTGTTTCATATTTCAATTTAAACGGTGAAGTGATAGTGTAAGAATATCTACTACCCCATTTCGTCCCGAGGGTGACGTCAGAGGCGACAATGGGAAGCTGAGACAGGAGGTACGCAGCAGCATTTTTCTGATAACAATACAAATATAAAAAACTGCCGTTGCCAACCCGCCTGCCAAACGTGGCAACTATGGCAAAATCAGGGGGTTTTCGCCATGAGGCAAAGATGGGGGAAGCCTTTGGACTTTTATATGCTGTTATGAAATATTTAAAAAAAACTTTAAATTGTTTGTTTACAAAGAAACATGAACACATCTCATTATTTTATCAACATAACGCATGATTCTCCGAGTTGGATACCGATAAAGATGCGATTGGGTAAAAACAGTCTGTGCATATTAACAAATTATATTTCCGACGTTAAAATCGAAACACAGTCGTCATCGGCTTGGTTGTAAATATTATTAGAGGTGCGTTCGTACAAACTTTTTGGAATGGCTGCAATTCCAGATATCGACTTTGAAAGATTTGAGCCTCTCTATATTCCATAGACCTTGATACCTGTCTTATGTATATATCTTGATATCTGTATTTGTATCTGGAAGAAAACAGGTTTAAAGTGATGAAGCAGTAATCACTGCAGGTACTTAGGTTGAAGAGTTCTTTAGGAAGGGAATTGTAAACTTAGACGAGAAACATTCTAAGTGTATCTATTACACTGAACACGGATTCTAATTCTTAATTTATATTGAATGCCCTTAATAACTTGGGCATGTAAACTTCTGTTAATGTGTTGATGATTAGATGTATCTATGTATTTTATGCTTTTATATGTATGTGTGCGTCACACACACGTGTGTACAAAAAACAGGATTCTAAATACAGGTAAATGCCATTTGAGCAGCAGCGTAATCTGTAAATAAAAATACGGCAATCTAATGTGGTTTGTTATGAGAAAACGGCATTGTTATGGCAGGTTTATGTTCAGCAGTAAAATTTTATAGACTGATAGATTAATGAACGTAATAATTTTATGGGTACGTAAATGTATAATTATGGGTTTGTAATATTTATTTATTTAACATCATATACACTCTAAAGTATATAGGCGGACTTAATGTCTGAGGCCGTTATCTACCAGTTTACCTTCTAAGGTATTAGGTATAATTTGTCCTTTATCTCTGCACTACTCTAGTAGTGCAGAGATAAAGGATATAGATGTAAAAAGAAGTACAGAAAGTCTGATATGTTATCACATATCAGACTTTCAACAAAATTTATAATATATCACAAAATTTGTTTGCTGTAGCCCTTTATTTTTATTGTATCTCTTAGCCAAACAACTACGTATAAACTCCTTATTCACCCTACACCCTATCTCAAGTCCACTGCTGATCATAAACTTCCACCCTAGATTGCCACAAAGTACGGTCCTGAGCCACTTGCATCCATTGACCACCTGCATTTTTCGTGTTTCTTCTTAACAGTTCGTCACAATTCGTGGCTGGACGTGGAATATTAATTTTATAAGTAATTTAATATAGCAATTTTTATAGAATTACAATGATAAACAAGCGCACAGTCCACCTAATGGTAGGTGGGCGCTATAACCCATAAGAATCTACATCTATCCTCCATTAAGAATCAAAATACCGATGCGTGAGGACTAAAAAGTAGAAAGTGTTTTTTTTTATAGAATAGGGTGACAAACGAGCACGCAGTCCACCTGATGGTAAGTGGTTGCTGCGGCCCAGAGACATCTACATCTATCCTCCATTAAAAATCAAAATGCAGATGCGTTGTCACCCGTGAGGACTGAGATGGAATGCCTCGTTTCCAGTAAAAAGGGTCTCCGGTTCTCTACACTCACCATACGAAATACAGCAGCATTAAGCTACTATTTCACGCTGGTATTCTGTGAGAGCGTCGTCCCTCCCCGGTCGAGCCGACCCATACGTGCTACAACTATACTACTAATATAACTGCAGCATGGCTCTACCACGTAATGTTTGCTCTCTGTCAGTAAAAAGGATCTACACTCGTGATATAAAACAGCAGCATTAAGCTGCTATTTTACGCTGCAATCCTGTAAGAACGTAATCCATTCCCCGTTAAGCCAACCCATTCGTACTACACCCAAAACATATCACAACAACACACAACGTCTACCACGTGTAAAATAGCTCTACTATTTTGACTAAAAATAATAAAATAAATTGCAGTTGTAAACCCGCCTGACAAACGTGGTGTCAACAGCAAATATCCTCTTATGGGACAATCTTTGGGGGAAGCCTAAGTATAGTAAAGGACTTTGATTGGCAGTGATGAAGATGATGATAGTTATTTATCTTAAAATCTACTCGTTTAGAAACACTATTGAGTTAGTTAATAATATTGCTAAGATCCTCAAGAGATTCTGCCACAGAGATTAAAGTTATTTTAAGGGTAAAAATAGATACTTTGAAAATTGCAACATAAGAATGTATACGTGTCAAGTTGGTTAAAATTTAGTAAAAATAGCAACTTTAGTATCAGTAAAGTAAAAAATAAAGTTTACAATTTAACAATAGACAAATTTTATAACAGTAACGTAAAACAGATTATGATTAGTGGGCAATAAATAAAAAGGTAAAATAAAACGAACCAATGTTTACTTTATTTACTCAACTCCACCGAGTCAGTAATTCATTCTTGGGACGATGTATATATACGCTTTTACAACAAAATCCAAGAAAATATACAAAATTTGACCAGCACAAAGTTCAAAAACTTTATTAAACTAAGTTTGTATAAAAAAGGTTATTATAACAGTAGGAATTTACGGATGATAATAACACCTGGGAAGCGTGATCGCTACCAAGCTATTTCAAATTTGTTGTGTTGTTAATTGTAACATACGTGATTGTAAGCTATTTTTTAGTCCCGCTGGGTTTGTTGCTGGGTCTTCCCAGGACAGAGCTTTTTTCGGAACCAGTGGTAAATTTAAAAAAATGACTTTCAATAAGTATTATTTATAATCTATATTGAATAAAAAGGTTCTGTTTCTGATACGCATAAGATGCTTCGGGCAAAAAGACTGTATTGTTATTTTATTCTTATAAAGCACTTATATATTATAATATACAACAATTTGATAACAGTTGAATATGTGAGCTTGAATAATAACACGAAGATACGTGACGTTATACAAAAATCTTTTACAAAAATCAAAAATCCAACCAAATTTCACATACAGTCACCTATGCAATCGCACTGCGATTTCCTTATCACTGTGACTCGTCTTTTGTACCTCATATAATCACGCTTGTCGTTATCACCCCCATTGTCTTCGCAGAGCTTACTCATTGCGCTTTGACCCTAATCACCGGAAGCGGGCGAGTCGCGAAGTTTTAAAATACTTAGTTAATGAGTTGCAGCTAAACTGCGGTCGGTCTACGAGTATCATAGTGTGCCGTGTGAAGCTAAAGTGGTCGAGGGTTAAGAAAACGACAGCCACTTAAAGCTTTACTTGAATGCAATTAACTAGATTCAAATTCCTATTATGTATTATTACTGAATGATAATCTGTCTTAAATTTTATAAAACTCAAATAATCAACTTCTTACCTTTCCAATTGTAAGTTTTTTAAAGAGTTAGTTATGGTGCGTATTTAGAATTTCAAAATATCTACACGTTTTGAAGTCACTAAGGTTCGATTTTAATAACAGAAATACGAATTGTACCTACGTACCTATTCATAATACATGAAAACATCCCATTTAGAAGCTATTTTCACCAAACTGCCAATAGTCGTCAAACAGGCAGCAACATGACAAATGGTACACTGAAAGACCTGAGTACCTATGTTCCTGTTAGCCTCAGAAAATTTCTAGTATAAAATACCACTATTGGCGTGATTTCTTATGTTTACGCGAACACTATACATTTAAATAAAACTAGTTTTTACGAATTATAAAGCGATAAAATCCGTAAAAACTAGTTTTATTTGAATACCATTATGGTGCTAGTGACACGGCATCATTGCAATTACGTCACCATATAACAGGGCATGAACTCCTTCTTCTTACTTAGGATATTACTTAATATAGTATATTAACATATATTTTAAAAGTGTCGTATAATTATACCTACTCGCAAGTAATGAGTAATCGTTTGCATTGAAAGAACATAAAAATATTTACAATAGTTATAAATATAAATCATTAGTTAACATTTTTTATTATTAAAGCCCTCACACACTAGAGCACCTTTAAACAAACGAACCACAAAAATCCCTTTCACATGTTTCTGTTGCTAAGAAACCGCGGTTGGACCAATATTGCGCTCCAGTTTGACGTATAAGACACCCACTATGACAAGTATGTTTGGCGTAAATATTAATATTTTATAAGCATACAGCTAAGCTAAAATATAATATAGAGGTGTTTTAAGCGAAAATGTTGTTGAAAGTTCATCTTTTACCTAGTGATTTGAAAAATGTACACGAGAAAATAAAAATGTAATAAATTCCGTACCGTCACATATAAAAAGCTCCGGAGCCTTAGTTACAAGTAAAAAATGGTAAATTTTGATAATTGCTTTAAATTTACCATACTACTTATGATACTATACAGGTTGAATTATTGAGATCGGGCAGAACTACCTCCATTTTGGAAAAAATGCACACCTATGTTATTTTATCCTATGTTATAAAAGAATATCTAAATATCACTTTTTATGCGCCCTATCAACCTTTTACAATATCTCACAGGGATATATTATTACGGTCTGTAGTTATATTTGATGGTATTTATGCAACACTGTTGCCTAAATATATTATATACGTTTCATTAAGGGCCCCTTTTCCCGAAAGTTTAGGCATTTTACGCTCTGAGACGGCTCGCGCCCGCGTTGCACAGGAGCCGGCGCGATATGAACTTGGGTGACCTATGGAGGCGGGCGAGCACGCCACAGTATAAATAAATCAGTAGTTCGATTTTGTTAGCTATCCTAGGAATGTTGTTGATAAATAAATTAACTACTTATCCTATACTATTAAACGAGCAATATTTGTATATTTATATTTATATACATATATATATATATATATATATATATATATATATATATATATATATATATATATATATATATATATTTTAAACGTTACCCCTACACTAGGATTTTCTCCTGTATCGTGGGGGGCAGTTTACAAACATAAATTGCACAAGTACAAACATCCAGACCCGGAACAATTATTTGTAGGCCATACAAATACTTGTTCCGTGCGGGATTCGAACCCGCGACCCCCAGTGCAGCCACTCATTGCTAAGCCACTACGCCACGGAGTCGTCAATATATATAAATATATATATATATATATATATATATATATATATATATATATATATATATATATATATATATATATTTAGATGAGTTCTCGAAAACGGCTCTAACGATTTCATGAAAGTTTCAATTTAGGCGTTTACGGGGACGAAAAATCGATCTAGCTAGGTCTCATGTATGGGAAAAATCGTTTTCGCCCGTTTTCGCCCTATTTTCACGCATAAAGATTTACCCGCGCAGTATGTTTCGTAATTTCGCCGCTATTGTTACGTAGCCAAGCGGTTATAGTGTCGGCCTATGAAGTCTACGCTGAAGAAAGGTTCGGGTTCGAATCCCCATGCAGACTTTTTTGTTTTCGTTTGATCAATTTTTATTTAGTTTTTTTATTTGTACATTTTTTTTGTTGTTTATTGTACTTATAATTTTTTTTTGTATTTTATTTTTGTATAGAAACGAAATTCACAGAATACATCTACCTACTAAGTTTCAAATATGTAGTCCGAATAGTTTCGGAATAAAAGGCTGTGACACACGGACGGACGGACGGACAGACATACATGATGAATCTATAAGGGTTCCGGTTTTTTCCATTCGGCTACGAAATCCTAAAAAAGCTTGAAAAGGCTTCTTTATAATCATTTACAAAAAAATATCCCATTTAGATTGCAAAGGGCCTTGGAGATCGAACCTGGTGATCCGAGGAATTTGGGCCGTGGTATGGGCATAAGAAATCTGACAATTGAAGAATACAAATATTAATAATAGGTAAAACTGGAATGGAATAAATAAATTTACAAAATTTCAAAAAGCAAAAAAAATTAATTACTAGAGTTAGTAGGTATGCAAAAAATATAGGTGAATATTACTATAGGATTTAAAATTCTTGTCATACTGACTTCGCTAGTCTGTGTAGCTTAGCTAGATTACAGTAAATTATATTGTGACGAATCCACCCACTAAATAGTGGAACATTAGAATACGAAAATAAAAATTGTCATACTGATTTAGCTAATCTATGTCCCTGTTAAAGTAGATATCTAATTATTCCAATATGTATTTTTTTATTGTAAATGACCTGTTGATGTTACGCTAGGGCTAGGTTATAGGAACTTACGAGTATAACCTAGCCCTAGCGTAAGTACTTACGCAATACACTTTCGGATCTTCTTCACTTTCACGACAACGTAGTCGCGAGCAAAAATAGCACAAGTCCTCCCTCGATGACGTCCGGCTGGACACTGGCGGCACTGGCGTGGTGCGCGCGAGTCGCTTTTTACGTATTTTATTTTATATGGAAAAAAATAAGTGCCAAATTATAAATCTATCTAATAATATCCCTGTCAAACCTGATTAGTAAATGAAATATAAAATTTTCATAAATATAGCGTTCCCCTAATTCTCATAAAACTGAAAATGCTTTCAAAATCGATGTTACTTCTGATTTTTTTTTTATCGAGTTAAATGTTTAATATTGTGTTTTTATCCAAAAAAGTCAATAGATCAAACGTTTATCTGTACTATATATTTTTTTAGGTTTTAAATATGATGGTATTTCTTTGAAAACAACACGATTTAGAAACATAAATTTGGGAAAAGGGGCCCTTAAAAAGTCATTAAATTCATACGTGGTAGAGCCACGCTGCAGCTATATTATGTTTGTAGCACGAATGGGTCAGCTCAACCGAGGGAGAACCACGCTCTCACAGAATACCAGCGCAAAATAGCAGCTTAATACTGTTGTATTTCGTATGATGAGTGTAGAGATCCGGAGACCCTTTTTTACTGAAAGCGAAACATTCCATCTTAGTCCTCAGGGATGACAACGTATCTGCGTTTTGATTCTTAATCGAGGATAAATGTAGATGTCTATGGGCCACAGCATCTACTAACCATCAGGTGGACTATGTGCTCGTTTGTCACAAAAATAATATATATTAAACTGTTGCAGCAACAATCTATTAAAATATACCTATTAACTGTATTTATGATTATATTTTTCTAATTTGGACAAGACATCACAAGACGCAGTCTAGGGACGTAAGCTTTGAAACAAATTTGAAATAATACCTTATTGAATTAGTATTCGTATCAGTCTTCTTGTATAGTGTGAGAAAGGTTAAGTAATTATTACTGTTTTAGACAGTTTTAAAAGACGTCTGATTGGCTAGGCAACTTAACTGATTTAACTACTTAGGTACTTTTACTTTTTACTCTATTAATAGCTTCCAGTTTTTATAGTCTCTTTATTATTAACACTGGGCCCATCTTAAATCTTGAACCACTATATTCATGACCTTTTCGTCGGGTAGTGGGGAAGGACAACAAATTCTTTGTGTTTGATTTACTCAGCTATAGAACTTATTTGTAAAACTGACGGTGTTACCTAATAGTCATAGCTCCTAACTACTATTGTTTGCTATTGTTTCTTTTTAAATCTACACGGGTACATCACTTTTAATTGAAGACAGATAATTAAAATAACAGATATATAAAGCCATGCGCGTTAATATTTCGGTGTCTATGTCTGGCTGGGAGCCTAAGCTCGAGCTCCATGTTGCCTTGATGTAGAGATGAAGCTGTCTAAATATTTATATAATATTCTATTTTTTCTCGCTTTTCAAATTTGTATCTGTGTTATTCCATTTTCACAGACTAAACTCACAAGTATAAGATACGTATAAAAGAAACCACTTCATATCATGATGTGAGTGTAGTAAGAGGCGACAGAGGGAATCTGACACAGGAGAAGGGCAACAGCAAGCCCCCATTTAAAATTCAAAATTATTAAAAAACCGCTGTTGCCAAGCAGCCTGCCAAGCTTGGCAACAATTGTAAATTTCCCCTATCCCATTGAGGCTTCTATAGCGAAGACGTATGTTTAGCGATGAACTTTTAATAAACTGTAATGAAACGCACAAGTAATATTATTACATAACATGTCATGTAATATATTTTCGTAAGGTAAGAAATTGTGATTGATTCTCTGCTCAGTGAGTCGCAATTAATTTGTCCTCCATGGTACGGAGAAAAACTCAAGCTAGCGCCGCCTGTTCGGGTCGAAATTATAAATTTTTCGTCGTTATTTTATCATATTTTAGTCATTTCTAAACTAACAATTTAAATATCATAATATTAAAAATCGCATCGGTTATTAAAGTTTCATCGGACAAATATGCATGACGTAATTTTTTACCTTTGTCTTTACTATTTCTTGGTAACACTCCCTGTCCCTTTCCTTGCCCATACCTTAGTCAAGAGCGTACGCATCTAGGCAACCTCACGAATACGGGTGCCACTAATTGAAAAACATTACCTTGTCTGATTCCTTACATTTTTTTTTGTCGGTTGCACTGGAAATCATACTTTATTTCGATCATTTAACATTAACAACATTAAGACCAAATAATAAGATTATTTAAAAAAAAACGTGAATAACAAACGAATACTCCTTCGATAAAAATACAAATGGATTAATTTGATATATTTAAAATAAGAAATAGGTAATGAAAATTAAAATACATGTCCGTTCTAATATTAACAATAATAATTTCAGAGATAAATTTCTCATATAGTTGAACCACGTGAAACAATAATCATGCGATTGGAATAAGTTCATTAATGACATAGGTAGACAAAAAAAAACTCTCAAATACAGCACCATGGTCCTTAACTTTTTAACTGCTTTATGTGTCATAAACCGTTTGATATATATTGTTTAAAGATTTAGTAATTGTTGTGATTTAATAAATGAGTTTTTCGTCTGTTTTCATATATAACTATCTTTTACGTACGTAGCTATGCCCATGTGAAGGTCGGAAAAACATCATTATAAAAATCGTAGCCTGATTCAACTTAAAACTTATATGAGCCGTACAATTTCTTTCGTGTGGAAGTCAAATTTATTGTGGTATGACACATATATCATATCGTTACATTAATACCTGAAGTTGGTTGTTTTATTTAGCACTAACTTATCAGGTAAAGAAAAGAAAAAATTTAAATGGTTGAGAAACTAGACGCCATTTGAAATTGCTCACGCCAAAGTTATGGGAGGAAGATGAGCAAAAGTACAATACCACGGAGTACCCAAATACCCCCTTTTTTTTAATGGGGAAATGCCTACGCATACCCGCCTCGCGGGGGCAAGGACGGGTTATGTCGGACTCGCACCGACTAAAACCCCATGGTGTTCCACCTTCGTCGCATATTGGCAGGGCTACGGGAACGCTTTCGCACACTTCCGCGGCCCTACCAGCGACTGCCGCCCCATGGCAGCACCTCCTCGGGAGAGGAATATTCCTCCCCGTTCTCCTTCCCAAGTAAGGCGCACCAGAACACATGGCGCGCCTTCCTCCACGGCCTCCAATTGCATCTACGCAACAGACGCCCCCGCGTCCGATGCGCGAAGGCCATGGGGCCAGGAAAAACGAGCACTTAGAAGTGCTAGCCTTCCCGACCCCAGCGGCGGATCTGGTCTATGGCTCCGCCGCCAACCAAGCTTCGGCTGCGGAGGATAGGGAGAGCGGCGCCTCGCAATACCGACAATCCTCTCCCCCCCGTAGCCCCATCACCACCGCATCAACGGTGCGGCCCCGTTTGAGTCGCGGAGGATAGGGCGAGTGGCGCTTCGCCATACCAACACTCCTCTTCCTCCGCGGCTCCACCTCGGCTGCAGCGGTAGAGGGTGCGGAGTCCCCACTCGCTGCAGTCCACCAGCACACATCCGAAGTGGGCTCCCCAAGCCCACTAGGAGTGGCCACCTCAGGCCGGCCCTCCACCTCGGGCCAGCCACGTGGGTTCCTCTTTGTTCACCGTGGGAGACCAAGCCACGGCTACTAAGCCCCCCGCCACGACAAGGCGGGAACCCGTTCGGGGGGGACTCAAATACCCTCCGAGTTTAAATTCAGGCCTTGTATCTGGTATCCATGACTATAGTAAATTCAAATATGCATGTAAATGAATCTTGTTAGATCAGGGACTTAGCGCTCGCTGTACATTTCACAGTACGCGAGCAACCCGGGTTCAATCCCCGCCGGTACAAATGAAGCTGTTACTTGAAATTTTAAATGCCGATTTACCACGTGCTCGGCGGTGAAGGAAAACATTGTGAGGAAACCTGCATATATGTATGAGAAATAAGAAAAAAATATTTCGAAGATATGTGATGTTCGCCAACACGCATTGGGGCAGCGCGGCGGATATTTCCTTACCCTAAAACTCTCTTAGAGATGAGAGGCCCGTGCGAAGCTACAGAATGTACATAGGTTGTAAATTTTTCTTACAAACTGCTAATTTTTCTGTTCATGAACATGAACATGAATTATATATCATTTAGTTATATTTTCATAAGTTACTATCTTCTACTAGTCTTATATCTATTTAGAAACTGAAATAATAGATAAATACGCTTAACTTTTTGTTTAATTTATTTCTCAATCGTAATATGAACAATTCAGGACCAAGCCTAGATCGAGTAATCAATCGAGAAGACCTACATTAATCAAATAATTTGTGATGTAATGAGTAAATAATTATGTTGAAGTTATTATCTGTATTTGTTATTAAATATTTTTTGCTAATAGTAACAGAATTAAATATATCTATACATATATTTCACTAAGAACTATAATAAGCTTTCACAAATCTCGTAATGCGAACGCCTATCTATTTGCGACGGGTGGCGATTATGGAAAATCGGCTCATTACTTTTACAAATGATGAAAATGATAAAAATGCGAATATGGGAAGCATGTAAAGGAAGACTACGACGAAAATCTTCTTTCTTTCCTTTCAGCAACGTTCTTAAATGATTTTATTTAACTATGTATTAAAATAATGGAAACATAAAACAAAACAAAATTATAGAGTACGTGTTACCAGCGAGGTCGCTCAGCGAGCTATGTATAGGGCTATGCTCGGGGTTTCACTGCGTGATGACTTAGAAACGAGGGTATACGTGTACATAGTAAAACCAAAAAACGGCCATATAACTCGAAGAACCAACAAGCGAAGGCGAATAAAGGTTCTCGAGTGGCAATCTCGTACCGGTAAGGGAAATGTAAAGGGGTACCAGTTAGTGGAATAACAACCTGGTAAGACATTTGTGGCTTTCCTGAGGGTTTTGTGTAGCAATAGGACTTGTGAAGATTATGATGATGATGATGATGAAAATAAATCCATAATAATTTGATATACTTTTTTGTTTATTCATAAACAAATAAGCAAAACCTTTACAGCCATTAACATTAGCCTAACCCATATATAGCCTTATAGGGGCGATTTTGCCATAGTGACAGCGCTTGGAGCGCTAGTTGGCGACCACATTTTTTTTATTTTCTAGTCGTTATTATGTTTGTTTCCCTCTGTCGAATTTTACGACACCCACGGGGTTTTATAGGCTGATAGATATTCTTATACCGTCACTACATGGATAGTTAATAAGAATTATTACTCACACATTATCTAATTTGACAAAATTATGTAGTCATGCCACCGTTAACACTTTTTTTTAGATTTCTTACTACTTTAATATATGTATGTATTAGATGGGCTTAGTAGATTATTTTGCAGAATTTCTATAGGTTTAATTTTTTCAACTAATGCATCTGTGTGGTGGCGGTGCAAGAATATCACCTATCCCATAATATCACCCCGTGGGTGTCGTAAAAAACGACAGAGGTAAACAAATCAGGAGAGGGGCGGCAGAATCTTCCTAATAACCCCGTTGCGAACCCGCTTGTCAAGTGGGAGGCCTATGAATAGAATAAAACATAGTGGAACAGAATAGAATAGAATAATTTAATAATAGAATAGAATAGAATAGAGTATTATTCTATTCGGGTTACGAACCCGCTTTCCAAGGGGGAAGGCTTATGATCCGCAGTGGATTTTAGAGGCTGTAACGGTTAACGAGTAACGATTAAATGCATCCAGATAAAACGCGGAATTCCAAGTTTATGTTTCATGTATCGTTATTACACAATCTTATAATACTACTAGCTGCCGCGGCCGATGTTGTTCTGCCCTTTCCGATAAGTGGTGCAATGCGCGAATTTACTTCGGACTAATTACAGTGTAAATGCAAAATTTTTGGATAATTTAAGCACAGCGCCACCTATCGGACCTAAATTTTACAGTTTTATTTTTTGACTCTATACCAACATGTCTTTGGTAGGTGGTAGAGCCACGCTGCAGCTATATTATAGTTGGAGCACGAATGGGTCGGCTCAACCGGGACAGGACCACGCTCTCACAGAATACCAGCGTAAAATAGCAGCGTAATGCTGCTGTGTTTAGTGTGGTGTGTGTAGAGAACCGGAGACCCTTTTTACTAGAATCGAGGTATTTTATTTTAGTCCTCAGGGGTGACAACTGACAACGCATTTGCATTTTGATTCTCAATTTAGGATAAATGTGGATGTGTAAAGAAACTTTTACTCATCCTCAGAAAGGTCAAGTCGAACTGAAAATATTTTTTTAGATTAAATTAAATCATAGGTAAAATTATGTTGTAAATTTTAGGTACCATTTATTGGAAGTTGTTTAAGAAAATATTTTAGGCTACATTCGGATTGGGTCGACCTAGGCCATCAAAAAACACGGTTATTTCCGTAATATCTATATTTTTCGAATTGATTCAATTAAATTATATGGGCCTAAAAAGCAATATCAGTTCTAAGTCAATGCTATTCGTTGATTTGCCTAGCTATATGGCTATAGCAATATCAAGTTTTCTAAGCGACTAGCAAGATGGTTCGTCGAACGTTTGTCTCCGAATTTTCGTCCGCCTTTTCATGATAGTATGGCGTTAGTCTGGCACATTAATAAATGGCGTAAGATCATTATGTGGATAGGCGCATCTTGATCTGCCTAATTCGCCTGCATTTGCCTCACATAATATTCAAAAATGGAGAGAAATACCTAATAAATGATGTTTTTTGTGGGTATGAGGCATTGTTTGATGGCAAACTGGGGTGACTTACGGGCGGACAGGCTTGCGGCCCGACCTGCAGCCCGTTTTTTGTCGAGTGAGACCACTACCGTACCACGGTAATTTTATCTATAAATATTACCGTGACCGTACTCCCGGCGCGCGCGAATCGACGCCGGGCTGGATGCGATGCAGAGCGCGGGCGTCATCGAGCCCGTCTGGGCAACCCCTCTGGTAATTGTGAACATGGTGCTTCGCGAATATGTGCCACTATATGGTAACTTTGAATAGAGCGTTACTAGTCGATAAGTACCGCGTGTTAAGAAACATGTTTTATTTTTATTTACCATGTCGGAAATTAATAAAAAATTCAGCGGATGAAGGTAAGGAAAAATAAGGCTTATTATGCCTTTAGGCCGGACACATACATTTAAAAATATAATTATACATATAGGTATATAATTATATTCAATTGAAAAAATTAATTGTCTAATCAAATAGGTTCAACTGTCAAATGAAACGGTTACATTTATATTAATTTAATTATATAGACTGCTTTTAATTTTGGTATAGTAGCCGTTGTTCATTTACAGAAATGTTTAAAAATCAAATATGCATTATGATACTTGCCAACTAGATGGTGTAAGAAGCGATAAAATAATAACAAGAAAAGGCTATTCAATATTTTCCTTAGATAATGAAAAGTGTGTGGTGATTTCAATTTTAATTGTAATATAATATTTAACGCGAATACCTTTTTGGACCTTTATTTATCGTAATATCCTCAAAACTGAACTTCCATCAGGGACACTAGTATCACCGGAGACTAGCCATCTACGTAGGATAGGTTATGTTAGGTAAACAGGGGTATATAATGTACGTTTGTGTGCACAAATACAAATACACTATTTAATACAAATACACTATTTAACTCTGGTAATGGTAATCCGAAACGAGCTATACTTATACTGTTGTCAATTGTGACTGCTTACATTATATTTGTTCAATAAAAATGTCATTTTATTTATATTACTTTTTTTTTTTTTTCAGATGTAAGCAATATGTTAAATAAATTGTGAATAAAGGCCTGGCCACGTACCAATTGAAAAGCTTCAGTGAAACATTGCAAATCCGAGGATTTAAACCCAACTAAAACGAATTGTTATTCCATCAGTGGAAAGCGTCCACAAATATGTGTATTTTAATTAGATTTGCCTGGTTATAAATATTTACTGTTTTCTATAGATTCATCTACGAACATTAGCTATATGAGCACTAATTTTGAAACCGACTATTAGTAAATTGTCTCTGCGAGTAGTATGTACATCTGTGACTCTAGCGATTTATACATAGTGTTTGTTACATTTGAAAGCAAATTAATACAATCAGTGTTAAAAAAATAACAATATTTTACCCATTTAAAAATAAACTAACGTTAAAAACAAACATCCAGACGCAGACTATTTATAAATTTAATAGAAGAGAAACGCTGTTTCAGTGTGGTAACGAATCCTCGGTCCTGCAGTGCCGCATCCAAACCACTAGCCACTGCGCTGCGGAGTCGTCATTTATTTTTTTACTTAATTAGTTATTAGTATAATCGTGCATTGATTTTATACATATTTTTGTAAATAATAATTGTAGAGATATTAAAAACAAATTGCTGTGTATAAAATACATTGATTTCTTATCCTAATTGTCATTTTTACTCAATCTTTTATGTTTTATTTATTAGTCCGGCTACCTTCAGTTTTTTTTAATATTAATTTTTGGTCCGATTTACGCAAAACGAGCTTATAGTATCATGAAGTCTTGCAGTGGTAAGCTTGGGTTTGGGTTTAATTTTGTTAATTATAGGATCCCAAGGAGATGGTAGCACCCAACCATCTTCTCTATTGAAATTTGGATGTTTTTTTAATTTCAATAGCCTCGCGTATCATACTTGGTAGGAATCGGTGTTCTTTTGCGAGAATTTGTGGTTTATCAAATCTAATGTAATGGTGGGGACGATCTTGAACATGTTCGCAGACCGCAGACTTCCCGGAGCGTCGGTGCTTCACATCAGCTATATGTTCCTTCACGCGGGTTTTTATAGATCTCTTTGTTTGACCTATGTAAGAGAGACCACATTCACAATCTAGCTTGTACACACCTGCATCTTGTAGAGGAATATTACATTTGATGGATGGTAAAAATTGACTAATATTCTTCAGCGGCTTGTAGTATGTCTTAATTGATGCTCGCTTCAAGATGTAGCCAATCTTGTCCGTGACTCCTCTGACATATGGTAGTAGAGCAGGCGCGCGCTCGACTGTGGCCGGCTTCACTCGTTCACTGTGACGTAGGCGCGAGACCCGAAGCTTGTTGTCTTGCAATACTTGCTTGACGTGCTGAAGCTCCGCGGCCAGATGTTTTCTGTCACAGATCCCTCGTGCTCTCTGAAACAAAGATTTACCCACGGTAGCTAACTGTGAAGGATGATGAGCGTTTGGTTTGTGTATCTTCGGTAAAAGGTTGTATGGGTTACCGAAGATATAAACGATAATAAACCAAACGCTCCACTACGACCCATAGTGAGCCAGATCGATTCACCAACTTATAAGCTGGCACAATACTTAGCAAAAATACTATCACCACTGAGAGGACATACCAGAGCACACACAAAGGATTCGTACCATTTTGTGAGTGAGATAAAAGACCTACATCTCGCTAACAATGAAACTATGGTCAGTTTTGATGTTCATAGAATAGGGAGTGTATCTGTATCATGAGGATACTTGGTGCACTTTAATATCTTCGGCGTATTTGCTTGTCTCTGTTAATTTCTCTGCCATTATGTTTTTAAAATTTATGCAGCTAACATGATAATAAATTTATTATTACTTTTGATTTTTCAGGCACAGGTTAAAGAGTAGCCTCATCGTACGTCAATCGTGACATAACTCGTCCGCCTTTGAAGTCACAAGATAAAAAAGAAGTGATCAACTTACACCAAGAAAAAAATCTTTTATCAAAAAACGAGAAATTAAAACAAAAGCTGAAAAAAAAATACGTGCTTAATAACAAAAAAATAGTCCCATTGCAAAACGTGCTTAAAGAAATCCATTCAAGATCGGGATTGAAAGATCACCAATAATAATATCACTATGGCATGTAGCAATGAATTGATACAGAATTTAATTAACAGGTTTAATGATAAAAAATGTGGTAAAATACTGTCCATATCTGCTATCACAATACATGTCTAAAGTCCAAGGGCAGATATGCGTGAAAAATTTGATTTGCTTCTTCCACACGTTAACACATTGCGTACCTGGTATGCCAGACTAGACTGTGAACCTGGTTTCACTCAAGAATCTTTAAACACTAAGAGAAAAATGAGAAAAATGAAGCCTGATCTGAAAATATGTCTCACTTTTGATGAAATGAAATGAAATGAGTACACGTGAATACACTGAATGGGTAAGCCAGAGGCATTATGGGTTTGTAAATTTTGGTAACGATTTGGCTGTGGATGGTGCTGAAATTGCGTTACTTAGGATACTTTCCGTGTAGAGGATTTACGGTCTGGGAGGTCACAAGCCAATCTTTTAAAAATATGCCTGGATTTATTACACCTTACTGGATGTGAAGTCATTTCAATTGTATTTGATGGCATTGCTTCAAATCTGAACATGACCCGGCTATTAGGTGCCGATTTTTCTTTTGGATCTAACTTTAAATCACATTTTGTTCATAACGGTTGCAAATATTTTGTATTTTTAGATTCATGTCATTTAATAAAACTGATTCGCAACTTTTTCGGTGAAAAAAAGAGTCCTCATCGATGGATTGTTTAAAAAATTAATTTTTGTTACATAAAAGCTCTCTACGAATTGCAGAAAGAAATGGGCCATCACTTAGCGAACAAATTAACCTTCCGTCATATCAATTACGTCAAACATAAAATGAAGGTTAAACTAGCATCACAGTTATTATCACGTTCATTAGCAACAGCAATAGAGTATTGTAAACAGAATTTAAAATTACCAGAATTCCATTTAATACCCAGGTTAATGACTTATTTGACATATTTAATTCAAGATTTTTTTTGAGTTATGGCTATAAAAAACCACTTTACAAAAAATAGAGATGACATTTTCAATAAGTTAGACGAAATTTGCGATTATTTTTGCAACCTTAAATTTGAAGATTGTTCATCAATCATTTGTTCACCGAGAAAACTACGGCTACTTGTATTTTTTTGTTATTTATTTGAACATAAAGTCTCTAAAATCCCTTTGCCCTAATTTTATAGAAAAATGTGCATTGAAATTTATCTCTTTTATAAAATGTTTCAGGACCACCTGGAAATGTTTTTCAGTGCTGTTAGATCTTCAGTAGATTTAATAATAATTCTACGCTTCGAAATTTTATGTTAGCTTACAAGCGTTTAATTTGTCACAATGAAATAAAAACTTCTGAAAGTGGCAACTGTCTGGCTTTAGAAGATATAGCCATTTTATCTAATTCGAAGTTGACTACCGAGCAGCAAATTAATACATCTTTGATTTACAACAAAATCACAAAAGAATTTTGCTTATCTTTGGAAACCCATAGTGACATCGATTTTGATTTTCTACATCTGCCTTACAATGTAAGGGTTTGTAGTCGGTTTGTAGATTTTTCATCTAAGATCAAAGTTATTTAACATATCCTTCAAAAGATGTAATTCACCTTTGTCTAAAATGTGAAACGTTTATTCGAGAAATCAATAAAATCACTAAAGCTGTCGGGAAGCCTATACTGAAAAAAGCTGTACTCCTTATATTGTGAGACAATACTGACTTGTTTTTATGTATGGTATACCACAGTTAGGACCAAGATATTTTAAGTGGACACGGATATTTAATAATAAAATATATTATAGAATTTTATTTTGACATTCGGCTTAAATATGAATGTAAACTTAATAATTTAAGTAAGGAAACTTGTCGGAAACAATTAAATAAGATTGTTCTTTTTAAATGTCAATAAGTTATATAAATAAATAATAAGTAATACTTAAATGAAAAATAAAGCAGTCATTATATACTCCGTGTCTCCGTTTTTTATTTCACCGGCTAAACATATCAAAAGGATAACTTTGAACAAATTAATTACAGTTAACTATTGGCATTAAACAGAACAATATAATTTAACTGATTTCTATAAGTTTCCTTACTTACATATATTATTAAATTTACTTTCATATTAAAGTCGGATGTTAAATTAAAGATCTATAATATACTTAATTATTAAATGTTTTTTTTGTAATTCTGCTAAAATGTTTTTTTTTAATTCTGTGTATTTATTAATTATTTAATGTTCTTGTTTTTTGTTTTTGTTACTAATTCTATTTTGTAATTATTAAAAGTAATATTTATATAAAAATCAGGCAGTCATTATGTACTCCGTGTTCCCGTTTTTTATTTCACCAGCCAAACATTTTATAAAATATATGAAATACAAATAGGTAGATAATTAATTAAGTACTTGATTAACATTATGTTGAAAACTTAATTTCGAGACAACTGTCCATGCTTGAAAATACAACATTTGTACGTGGTAGTCATGCTGCAGTTATATTAGTAGTATAGTTACAGCACGAATGGGTCGGCTCGACCGGGGAAAGACCACGCACTCACAGAATACCAGCGTAAAATATGTAGTAGCTTAATGCTGTTGTGTTTCGTATGGTGAGTGTAGAGAACCGGAAACCCTTTTTTACTGGAAACGAGGCATTAGGATCTTAGTCCTCATGGGTGACAACGCATTTGCATTTTGATTTGTGATCGAGGATAGATGTAGATGTCTATGGGCTGCAGCAACCATTTACTATCAGGTGGACTGTGTGCTCGTTTGTCACCTTATCATATAAAAAAATACGTTCCGATCTAATTCTTGGGGAAAATTGTTTTGGTTTATAGGTGGACTCACCTCTTCCGAGATTATTGCAATTTTGTACATTTTGAATTAAATTTCAACAAAAGGCAGGTGGTGGCAGTGACGGAATATCCACTAATGAAGTGAGAGAGTAAGAGGGAAATTAAATGATGGACAGCATCAGCAGCATCTTTCTAATAACAACTCAAAATAATAAAAAAACTGTGGTTGACAACTCGCTTGCCAAGCGTGTTAACTATGGCAAAATTCCCCCTAGAGGTAATCGATGGGGACACCAATGTTCAGTCATTTTAGATAATCCTTGTTAGTAAGATGTACATCCCTAACTAACGCACACAATGACAAATCAAAATTGGTCACGTGTTTACGGGCTGTCAGGTCGTCTATACGCCAATAGATTCTAAGACTATGCTTTATACTGTGTCAAATATGAGAGTAAGTACACTAGTATCTTCTGATTTACTGGCAAAATTTTTATTTTTATGTGTGACGTTATTCCACAAGATACGACGTCTTTAATTAATAGTGATTTCAATTTAATTAATAGTGATTTCATTCGTAATGTTAGCAACAATCGACATCGATGTACTCGTTTTTGTTTTTTATTTTTATTACTTTATTATATGTCTTAAAATATAAATAAAATAAGACAAGACTTATTATTACTTGAACGATGAATTAAATAGTTTTCTAAATCAAGTGATGAGTTATTATATTAAATTGCAAATATTCGTTTGGCAAACTTTAAAAACTGGTAGTTACGGAGGTATGAATACCTAAGTCTTGACAGACACAGGGTACATACGAGGGCGGCACTGAAAATTTCGGGAATCAGGGAAATGACACAACATTACTATTTAAAAATGTATTTATTGCTTTTCGAAGTATTCTCCGCGAAATTTGACACATTTTTCCATACGATGGAACCAATAATTGAAGCAACCATTCCATTCGGAAGTTGGGGTCTCCAAAATCGCCTACAGCTTCTTCAGGTGATGAAAATCTCTGTCCACGCAATTTATTCTTTATTGTAGGGAAAGTATAGAAATCATTAGGGCTTAGGTCGGGGCTGTACGGCGGATGGTCTAATGATTCTATGTTTTCTTGCTCTAAAAACTCTTTTGTTCTGTGTGCGGTGTGAGAACTTGCATTGTCGTGATGGAGGATGATGCGGCGGTTGCAGTTCTCTTTACGGAGTTCAGAAACGACCTGTGGCAAACAAATGCTAGCATACCATTCTGAATTAACCTTTCTTTGTCCCTCAAGAGGAATAGTCGTAACATGGCCGGTTTTGGAGACGAACGTGGCCACCATTTTTTTTTGCAACACTCTGTGAACGAACAATTTTTGTTGGCTTTAACTCATTTTCGAACACCCAAACTCGTGACTGGTTTTTTGTTTCGGGTTCGTCCGCGTATATCCATGATTCGTCACCTGATACGATGTTGTATACTGCATTTAAGGATCCTGCGTGGAATCTTTCGAGAGTTCTGACGCACCAAGTAATGCGAGCCGCTTTTTGCTCTTCACAGAGCGAATGCGGTATCTATCGGGTAAACAACTTTTTTACACCTAATTGTTCATGCAAGATTATTTGTATTTGACTCATGCTAATGTCTAAAGTTGCATGAATTTCGCGGTATGTCACATGTTGATCTTCCTCAATCAGCTTACGCACAGCATCAACGTTTTCTTGGGTGACTGCAGTTTTTGGACGACCTTGACGGGGATCATCACTGAGCTTGACACGTCCACGTTGAAATTCAGCAAACCAGCGATAAATTGTGGTTTTGGATGAGGCTTCATCACCAAATGCAGAAATCATCCGGTCAACACACTGTTTTTGTGTTAAACCACTTCGAAAGTCATAATAAATCATCGCTCTTGAATTTTCTCGAGTCAATTCCATTTTCTCAACGACTAAACGAGTTTGACAAAACCTTGTGACAAGCCCGAGAATCTTTTTTTTAAATAAATAAATGGTATTCGATTTTTAAAACCACGGAGTTTTCAATTAAAAAGATTTTAATATGTCAGGAACAGTGGAAATATTCCATTCCCGATACTTTTAGTGCAGCCTAGTAACTAAGTTGGATCCCATTTGTAATCCAAATTGACTAACAAGCCGCCCCGGCTTCGCATGACTGTTCATCCAAATCTTGGCAACAGCTCCAGTTACCGGATCCAATTATGAGTGTTCATTAAAATCAGTCCAGCCGTTCTCAAGTGTTGTTCTTTCATACATGCAGCAATTGAGTTTTCTTTATATAGATTTACCACTTTCTTAGCGAAAATAAAATCATCGACCATATACAAAAAAGCTTTATCTGTTTGTATAAAAATATTTCGTAATCATGAAGTTAAGGCAGGATCTTGATAATGCCGTGTAGCGGCGGCGTAAAAGAAATCACTATATATTATTTATTTCTATATTATTATTCAGAAGCTCTAAGACTTCCCATGATAAGACATACCGTAAAAACGACAGAGGTAAATGAAACAAGAGATAGGCAACAGCGGCTTCCTGATAACAACTCCAAATAATAAGAAATTGTGATTGCAAACCTCTTGCTAAGAGAGGAAAGTACGGAAAACAATCGTCTTACCTTCAGTAGTTGCCTTTTGATAGGCTGTAATTATTGAATAAATGAGGGATAATATCTTGAGGGAGCAAAGAGGAAAACGGGTAATACATTTGTAATCGATTTATTGGTAATTATGATCTAGCCACAAAAGAGTTGCTGCTATTGTACTATCGTAGCAATACCCTCTTTGTACATTCCGTGGTAAAGTGTTGATTAAACAAACACAGTTATTATTACCTATAAACCCCATGAGAACTATATAAATAAGTATTACGAAACGGATTAATAAAAATCCTTGATTTTACTCAGTCATAGACTAAATTAATTTATAGACAACGTTTTTTGTTTTGCTAATGTCACGTCAATAGAGGATTCTATGGAATGGGAGGACGGCTACAACCTTTTAAAAGAAAAAAAACTTTTGCTAAATACAAATGTGCTTGCCTTAAGCACTCATGTTATATGTTAATTTTTAAAGTATTTTAAGTACTCAAAATTTTTACAAATGACCTTATTATTATTATTTCTAATTTTTCGATAATTTTATGTCAAACATCAATAAAAACAAAGTTCGGAAAATACAAAATGCACTACTAATATTACTCATATGATCTTGAAAAAATGTAGAAAAAAATTCCAATCAATAATAGATTTTTTTTAATTTTACTACAGTAGAGTCCGTTTATAATGACTTCGAAAGGAATTGACAAACACGTCATAATAAGCGGACGTCATATAAAGCGTTATGTGAAATGAAAAACTTTTTTTATGTAAATATGTATGTATTTAAGTATTTTAATACAGAAACATACATAGTACATATGTAATTACATATGTATGTATATATACATATTAAACCAAAATCAAAATTGCACGTAATCAGCACATTATTATAATAACACATTGTATGTACAAGTGTATTTTTTACTGTAAGTAATCTGTAATTTTTGTCTGCTTTTGTTTTTTCATTTTATTGTAAAAACAGTCTCTAATACTATTGTGTATAGAAGACATAGCTATGATCAAATTATCATTTTCAATATTGCTGTGAACAAATCGTGATAATAATTCTGCAGCTTTTAATGCCTCTTCTGCGGTAGGTAATGGTGCTTCCTCGACTTCCTCTTCCCCATCACTTTCGAGTTGTTCCTTAGCACTAATGTTCTGTACGATATTTTCATCGGTGGGTTCTTCGGATGTGAGGAGACCGCTATCGATGTCAACATAATCTTCCCACATTTCCGGTGCTGCTAAAGAATCTGAGTTTAGGTTTCGTGACCACAAAGATAAAGGAATGTCATCTTCTTCATCGAATTCATGTTCTGATATTTGAATAGGTAAACCGTTGTGGCTTTCAATGAATCCTGCGTGTTTGAAACAGTTATGAATGGTACTTTGAGACATTTTATTCCAGGCATCATTAACCATCAGAATTGCATCTAGCGCCGTTACTTTTGTAGAAGAGTGGTTTTCATTAGCATCAAGACAATTAATCATTTTGAGCACAAGGTTCTTCCTAAAATTCGTTTTGAGTGATCGTATTATTCCCTGATCCATTGGCTGTAGTACTGATGTTGTATTCGGCGGAAGGAAAGCAAGTGTTATAGACTTTAAATCAGTAACATTTGGATGCGCCGGGCAATTATCAACCAGCAATAGAATCTTTTTCTTTTTCTTCACCAAATCACGATCCCAATCACGAAGTCATTTTTCAAAAAGTTCTGACGTCATCCAAGCTTAATAGCATAATCGACAGGTAATGATTTGACACCTTTAAAACATCTTGGTTTTTGTGACTTTCCAATAATGAGCAATTTCTTCTTCTCTGTGCCACTCATATTCGCTGTTACCATGACAGTTATTCTATCTTTCGATAACTTACCTCCACTACAATTTTCACCTTTAAATTTTAAAGTTTTATACGGCATTAATTTGTAAATAAGTCCAGTCTCATCAGCATTGAATATCTCATCATCAGAAAATTGTCTTCGTAAATTCGGCCACACAGATATCAACCAGTTTGTTGTTGAATTTTGATCTACAGACGAAGATTCACCGACAATTTTTCCAGCCACAATGTTATGTCGAACTTTAAAACGACTGATCCAGCTTGCAGAACAATTGAAGTCGAGAATACCAAAACGCGCGGCAAAACCATTTGCCTTTTCCTGTAGCATAGGACCGCTGATAGGTATTCCTTTGTTTCTCATGTTTTTAAACCACTGAATTAATGCTTGATCAACATTTTCTTGTCGTGATTTTCGAAGCCTCTTCGGTTTCAAAACATTTGAATTGAACGATTCCTTAATGCGGTTCTTGTTTTTAAAAATCATTGAGATTGTCGAATGACCCACGCCAAATTCCTTTGCGAGACATGAGTTAGATTCTCCATTTTCTAATCTGCATATTATTGCACCTTTCTCCTCAATTGTAAATGCTTTACGTCGTTGAGATGACATTTTTTTCACAGTAGCAAACGAAAAACAATGCGTGACCTTCAACCGTCAATTACTCCCTGAGAATCAAAACAAAAAAAGCCACGTGCCGAACGTCGTCGGGAATCAACGAGCAATACCGAAGGTGTAAAGAATCGTGTCGGTCATTATAACCAGACATAATTTATTAAAAATGGGTCATAATAAGCGACATGTCACTGTAAGGAAAGTCATTATATCCGACTTTGTTATAAAGAATTTTATGTGAAAACCAAACTTCGTAGTGCAAATACGTCATAATAACCGGCTGGTCAATATAGGCGGAGTCATAATAAACGGATTCTACTGTATGTTATTATTATTGAGAATAAAAAAAATTTTTTTGTTAATTAAAAAAATTAACAGAAATATCTTAAAATGATCAGTAATCTATTTTATTATTACTTTAATTTTTTGGTATTGGTACTCAAGAATTATCGTAAAAACTGGTCTTTTCCTGACTCGTTAATTTATTTTTCTCGTCAACTTTATTTCGTTTTCAAAAAAAAAGGTCATCTAATCATAACCAGTAATTTAATTTAGCATACTAAAGTACAACTTCAGGTCACTCTATCAAGTCCGGAGGTAAGATATCTTCTAGTAAAGTTCTAGTAGCAGATACCGAAATCCACCTTCAGGTCACTCCATAAAGTCCAAGACATATAAGTATATTTCAAAACGTTTCGCATCTTGAATAATACTTTTATTCGCCGATCTGGGTATGCAATCATAAGCGAGGTGGTCATACCGTCATCTAGGTTTTGGGAATATTTCGTATTTCTACAGCGATCGATATTTTTCATCACGAGCCGCTGTAAACAAGCGACACTGTAATCCACTAACGACGGTGGGCGAGCTTGGAGTGAGTCAAAGTGTAATTACAAGGCTGCTCAAACATCGAAAATTTCAAAATTAGTAAGCCGAAAAAATTAATTATAACTAAAGAAAACAAAATTTAACAGCCAATTACATTCCATGGCTTTCCACATGATAGATGAAGAGATTAAAAAATAGATTTAGTTGAACAATTGATATTTTCAAAAGTTATCGTGTTTACCCTTCCATGCGGACTTAATAAATCTACACCATAAGCCACTAAAACTACTTTTAAATCTTTATAATCGATATTTTACATCAAGTAAAAAATCGATTTTAAAAAATATGTAATAACTTCAACAATCATTTGTCTTTTTGACAATGTGTTTTTATATCGTTTATACTAGCTTGCCAGGCAGACGTTGTTCTGCCCTTTTCGACGACCCTTTGTCATGTCCTATTAAAAATCCTTAAATTCGAAAAAAATATTTGGTTCACTTATGGGCAAAAAAACTGCCCTATTTAAGTTGAGTCCTAAACTATTATATTATCAATGAATTTATTGATATTAATATATATTTATATATATATAAGATATTTATATATATATATATATAATATGTTCAATATGATTGTTAGCTACGTTTTATGCGACAAAACGGAAAAAATCGAGAATCCAATTCTTAATTTTTAGGCGCTAGTGGAACATACCTACGCACTTTACGCTAAAGGCATACAAAAGATGAGAATAATAGGGTTACCCTAAGAAACCCACCGTAGGGTGGATACTTGGAATTCAGTGTTCGTTTATCCACCCCAGACGGAAAGGATAATCGGAATTTGTATATTATTTTTCTTCCGATTTTCCCCATCGGCTGTCTATAGTCATTTATAAAAACATTATAGAAACGAGACAAAGATTACTTATTAGATATTAGCATACTTATAAATACAAATGGTATGGTACTTATAGAAAGGAACTAAATAATGAAATTAGTGTTGGTCATTTCCTGGACAAATTGCAGAATGTATCAATTATTTATTATTATTTAAAACAAGAAAGTTTTATTTCATTTAATATAATTTTTGTTTAAGTTTGTGCTTATTAAAAATTATTAATCAATAACATGTTAAAGTATGAATATATATTTTCTGTTAAAGTGTACTTAGGGTAGAAAGGCGAAACAATAATCAAAAAGTGAATTCCGATTATCCACCCCGTCTAGGGTGCATAAACGAACACGTGTTTACGAGTATACACCCTAGGGCGGGTAAACGGAATAACCCGAATAATATAACCAACTTTTTTCTACCCTGTAAAACGTCACGTTAAAGAGTTCCAAGCTATAAGAATAAGCTGTAAGAAGTTTGTTCTTATTTTAGGACTTTCTGTATATATTACTCTACTCTATGTTTAGGACTCTCTATGCTAGTAATTACTCTGATCTAATACCGCAGTAAAAGAAATGTAAATATGTGTGGCAAATTGGGATGAGTAAACGAAAAAAAAATATCAATATATATCGTGTGGATATTTAAAACAGTATTAATATAATTGATAGAATCAGGATCGATTCATGATCAGGATTAATTTCCTTGACTTAACAATAACAAGAAAAAAATCGTTACATGTTTTTCAAATTTATAAAAAAAAAGCCAACTAATACCGACACGGTCATCCCAGCGTCATCGTGTCATCCATGGCAACATAAATTTCCCGCTTTTTATTGTTACATCAACCGTCTGTTAACTGTTCCATTAAGTAAAGAAAATTATTTAAAAGAACTTAATATAATTTATCAAATTGCAGTCTCTAACGGTTTTTCAAAAAATCTCAATAATCTTATTAAAAAGAAACAAAAGCATGTTGTTCCCAATTCTTTGTACGCGATTAGATCTCAAAGTTTGACCTACTTAGGCTCCATATCGGAAAAACTAGCTAATACTTTACGTTGCATTCAAAACAAACAATTCGCTTAGGAATATTTGTAATAATAAAGATAAGTTAAATATTAGTAAAAAATCAGATGTTTATAAACTTGTTGTGACGAATGCCACGCCGTTTACGTGGGTCAGACTGGTTGCAATTTCGGGATGCGCTATAAAGAGCATTTGGCCGCGTACAGAAATTGCAATCCTGATAAATCCCATTTTGCTATACATCTCTTGGACACTGGGCACAACCTAGCCAGCGATCATTCCTTTGAAGTCTTACATACTTGTAGTAAGGGACTGCGGCTGTGTGTGCTGGAACAGTTGGAGATTTAAAAAAATAATAATGGTAACAATGCACTGCTGAATGAACAAACAAATGTTTCTAATTTACCTTTGTTAAACATCTTTAAGGCTTATCTTTAATAATAATTTTAAAATTAATAATAATAAATAACAATAATGATATCAATAAAACGATAATAATATCAATAAAACAATAATAATATAATAATATTTAAAAATATTAATCATAAAAATAATGATAATTAGTCGCTGGTTTGTTATCGCACGGCGCGGTCACTCGCTACTTTGGTGGGGAGCGGATGTGTCGGCGTGTATAAATAGCAGCTGTTTCGGCTCGCCGCTCAGCATTCCGCCTGTGGCATCGCTTCCGAGCGGTAGCATCCAGGTAGTCCGCGCTTTCGTTCCTGTACGGTAGTGCTCTCCCGCTCTCGCGCCCCCGCTGTCCCGCTCGCGCTGTACAGCGCCGACGCAGTGCTCGGTCCGCCGGCGGCATCGTTCTCGGACGGTCGCCTCCTGGTGGTCCGATCTCTCGTACAGTACGGTAGTGCTGTCTCGCTCTCACGCGCCTCCGCTGTCCTGCTCACGCGGAACAGTGTCGAGGCTGCCGGTGAGTCACTTTCACGCTACAGTTCTTGCCCCCCTGTCTTCGGGCAGGGAGGTCTGACTGACTTCCGCTTTTCATTTTCACTTTTCATTTTCATTATCATTTTCATTTTCATTATCATTTTTTTTGTACTGTCTCCTTTATTTTCTTGTTGTTCTTGCATTACTATTACGTGCATAGTGTGTCGTAGTACGTCTCGCGATCTAGTCCCTGTTCTACCGAGAACAGGGACCCGTCCTCATCTTTACCTAGCGTAGCTTACTGACCCAAAATGGCCACATCCAGCTTCACTGAGTCCCTCGCCGCCCTCATTAACCAATTCGGTTTAAATGGCAATGAGACGGTCCTCGCCGCCATCGCCAGCCCAGGCTCCCCTCCCTGCCCTTCAGGCACACCATCCGCCGCCGGTAATCGCGTCTTACCTCGAAACGAGGAACTCCTTTGCCCCCCCTTGAATCTGCCCCCTTAGAAATGGAGGGTACGCATGCTCCGAGTCCTCGGCGCCGACCTCCCGGAAGAGGCCCGCCACTACTTCAGGCTCCGGCTCATCGGAGTCCTCTGACTCCGACGGAACCGGGGAGTCCACGTTCATCACCGTCACCTCCAAGCTCAACGGTAAGCGCGCCGCGTTAAAACGCACCCCACCTATCTCATCGGCCCCTGCCGCTCCTACAACCTCAGCAGCCCCCGACGCTGCCGCCGTCCCACTCATGTCACTAGACATCCCCACACGTCAACCAGCCTCTCGTTGTGCTCCAGTCCTTGCTAAGAAGCAAGTCCCGCCGTCCTGCCCTGTCTTCCTAAGAGACAAGGCTAAATTCACCCAGTTGTCAAAAACCTGCTACAACGCAGGTATAAAGTACGATCATGCTGTCAGCCTCGGGGAGGCGATCAAAATCATCCCAAGCTCGATCGAGGATTTCCGTCAAATCACCCGGCTATTCACAGCCGAACGAGTCTCGTACCACACCTACGCTCTCCCTGAAGAGCGCAAAGTCAGGGCCGTCATCCGAGGCGTCCCCTTTGAGTTCTCCAACGAGGAAATCCTTGAGGACCTTAAGTCCCAAGGTTTCCTCGTAGAAGCAGTGCACAAAATGCACAGTAGGACGGGCAAGAGATTCAACCTTGCCCTCATAATCCTAACCAACGTACCGGAGGCAAAAGCCATCTTCCGGCAGGTACGCGCAGTGTGTGGCCTGTCGAGAGTGAAGGTCGAGCCTCCACATAGGCGCGGTTTCCCGGCGCAGTGCCACCGCTGCCAACTTTATGGTCACGCGGCGGCCAACTGCTCCGCCCCACCCAGGTGCGTTAAGTGCCTCGAACCTCATAACACGAAAGAGTGTCCCCGGCCCAAAGACGCCGAATCCCCGCCCGCTTGTGTCCTGTGCAACCAGACAGGACACCCGGCTAACTACAGGGGTTGCCCACGCGCACCTCAACCTCGCCCCAGTAGGCAAGCTCCACCGCCGGTGAATGACCGCTCATTCCCGGCCCTCCAACAACGGCCCCGTCAGGGCCTTTCTCAGCCCATCCAGGGCTTCTCTCGACCCTCTCAGGGTCCCCCTAGGCCTCCGGGCTTCTCCTAGCCAATGCAGCCTCCAGTCTTTCCCTGGGGGCCCAAAAAGGCAGACCCACCGCGGACAACCTCGTACGTACATGAAGCAGAGCCCACACCTGACTACTACAACACACTATATTCCGCTATTAGGAATATCGATGTTAGGGAAATCACCGTAGTAGCACGCAAACTGCGCGCGGCGAAGTCCCCCCAAGAACGTCTCCTCGTTCTTGCAGAACACAACAATCTTCTATTAGCGTTGTAAGTTAAGTTAACTTAATTAACTTAACTTCAATGACTGAGCAAATCACTCTACCTAAATCTCACGGTCGTATCAAACCTAAGGGTTTATCGCTTGTATCATTTAATATTCGCGGCTTGCGAAATAACCTCCCAGAGCTTAAGCTCTTTCTTCGGAATCGTGAAGTCAATTTCCTCCTCCTACAGGAAACTAATCTCAAAGCTAAGGACACTAGAGGCCTTTCTATTAAAAACTTCTCTCTTCTTCGTAACGACAGACCCGACCGCCGAGGCGGCGGAACGGCCATCTATTACAAGAAGACACTTCATTGCTCGCCCATTTCTACTCCGCAGCTTACCAACATGGAAGCCACGGTATGCAGGCTAGCTATGACTGGACATCAGTCCATCCTCATAGCCTCCTGTTACATCCCTTCAGGAACCTATCCCCTCAAAAAAGATTTTGAGGCCATTTTATCTTTAGGCAATTCAGTCATTATGTTTGGAGATTTTAACTCCAAGCATACTGAATGGACATGCCGCACTACGTCCCCTAGTGGCAAGATACTGCTCGATATCACGCAGTCTCTTGATATTACCGTCCATAGTCCTCTCGGTGTTACTCACTTTCCCGATAACACCGATCACGCCCCCGATGTGTTAGATTTTGCGTTACTCCAAGGAGTTTCTCTCAACCTCAGAGCAATCGAGACACTAGACGATCTAGGATCAGATCACCGACCGGTCTCCCTCATTCTTGGCCATCAGCCACCTCCCCCAACACACACGAAAACCTTCACTAACTGGAAGGGATTCAAGGAGTCCCTAGCTAAAGCTTTGGACTCACAGGACTCTACCATCTCCCTACCGTCGGACTTAGATAGTCCCGAAAAAATCGACACCGCGGTCGATTCACTCTCCACCCTTATTAAATCCTCCCTTAAGGAGAACGAAAGGGTCGTCCCGGTTGCTAACAATAGTGGGCTTCCCCTACATATTAGCAACCTATTAAAAGCTAAAAAAGCTGCTTTCCGGAGAGCAGCAAAATATCCCACCCCCGAATATAGGCGCGCGGCCAATCGTCTTCAACGAGAACTCCGCTTCCGCCTCTCTGAATTTCGAGACCTCGAAAAGAGTAAGCTCATGGAGAATATCTCTCCATCTCACACAGCGTACTATCAGATGGCTAGAGCCCTCCGCATAGACGCTATCACCCACACTCCCCCTCTCTCCCGTCCCGACGGCACGGTTGCCTTCGAGGACGAGGAAAAGCCTGAGTGCTTTGCAGATAGCATTGCCGCTCAATGCTCTCCTAGTTCTCAACCCGTCGACCCCTCTCACGTCCAGGCAGTGGAGGATGAGGTCCGCCGCCGGAACTCACCCCCTACGGCCTCCGAACCTATCTCTGTGTCCAATGATGAGATTTCATCCCTCATCAAAGGACTTAAGCCCAAAAGGGCTCCGGGCGCGGATGGCATCTCCAACCAAGCCCTAAAACACTTTCCTGAGCAGGTGTTAACCTTTTTATCTATTATCTTCAACGCCTGCTTCAACCTCAGTTATTTCCCCACTACGTGGAAAGAGGCAACTGTGATTGGAATTCCCAAGCCAGGCAAGCCTCTCAACCTCCCCCTCCAGCCATCGCCCCATTAGCCTCCTCAAGGCAATGGGCAAGCTCTTCGAAAGAGTCATCCAAACGCGTATGAGGCGCTATCTGTTTCCCACAGACGGCGACCCTCTTATCATTCCCCATCAATTCGGTTTCCGAGCCAAACACTCATGTCCCCAACAAGTTCACCGCATTGTGGAATATATCCTCAGCGGTTTCTATCCTCGTCGTCATAAGACCATCGCGGTCTTTTTCGATATAGCTAAAGCTTTCGATAGAGTCTGGCACACAGGCCTCATCTACAAGCTCTACAAAATAGGTCTCCCCGATCGTCTAGTTCGTCTCGTGGCCTCCTATTTAAAACATCGTACCTTTCGTTTTAGACACGAAGGCACCCTATCTTCACAGCGAACTATCAAGGCTGGTGTCCCTCAGGGCTCAGTACTTGCTCCTCTGCTGTACATCCTGTTCACCAACGACATTCCCATCCCGTCGAAAGGTGTTCAACTCTCCCTCTTCGCAGACGACACTGCCATCTACTGCAAAGGTGTCTCACTACCCTTCATACGGAACAAGATCCAAAAGTCAGTTGATGACCTAGGAGCTTGGTTCAAAAAATGGCGCATCGATGTGAACCCGGAGAAGAGCTCCGCCGTTCACTTCGATTATAAACGACGCCGTCTCAAAAACACTCCACCAATACGTATGCTAGGGACCCCTGTCCCCTGGCATACGTCCGCCAAATATTTAGGTGTCACTCTAGACACAGGGCTCACTTTCAGGCCCCACGTCAAAAGAGTAACCCGTCACGCACGGTTTTATCTGAGTAGGCTCAACAGTATGTTGGGCCGACACAGTAAAATGTCCCTTCGAAACAAGCGTACCCTTTACAAGGTCTGTATACGACCAGTCATGTCCTACGCGGGCCCCGTCTTTGCCCACGCAAACCCTAATATTATAAATGAACTCCAAATAGTTCAGAACCTCTTCTGTCGTCGAGCTGCGAACGCACCTTGGTACGTCCGTAATGCCGACCTTCATCGGGACTTAGAGCTCCCAACAATTCAACAATTTCTTAAAAAACTCTCTGAGAACTTCTTCAAAGCCTCAGAGTCGCACCCAAACCAATTAATTCGTGAGGCAGCTTCTTATGCAGCCCCACTCCCCTCTCGCTATCGTGTCCGCAGGCCGAGAAACTCTCTCTCGGACCCGCCTAATAAACTGTCAAACGACCTGAACTGTCTCCTGGCGGCTCAGGCCAACTCTAATTAAATTAAATTATTGTATTAACTAACATTAATTTGCCTTCGTAGGCACTCCCTCAGCGGCTCTTAGCCGCCTGCGCCCTCTTTTCCCAAAAGAGGGTCGCTCATGATAAGGCACAATACAGCTTAATCAGCCGGCTGCCTGTCCCCAAAGGCGGTTTTTAGAGGGTATCACTTAGGGTCCCCGGTAGGACAGTGAGCCCCTCATAACCACGATAGACCGGCTATCGTGGTATGCGTAATGCATTTTCCGCCTCCCTACGTATAGGGTAGCCCTTTAATTGCTTCGGGCGCAAAAAAAAAAACTTAGGGGTCAGCCGCTGTAGAGTCTCCATCACCTCAGGATGCCTCGTGTACAGGCGAAACACGTTTCGTATTATCGTCGGTGGTGTGTCTTACCTGGAATAGTGGTGCTGGGACTAGTGGTGATGGCGGAGTTAGTGCATGCAATTGAGGGAGGGCGGGGGAGGTGCTCTTCAATCCAGGTAAGACACATTATTGTATTTAGCTAGCGGAAGGTTGCGAAGTAATTTTATTTTTATTTAGTATTAATAAATATCGATATGTCGATATATCATGTTTTGCTTGATATAGTATGATATGGCGCAAAAATAAGAATTTGATAGTCCAAAATAAATATCGAAATCAGATCTATCGCGATTTAAAAATATCAATGGTATACACATATACCGATGTATTTTTAAAATATCGACATTTCGATATAACGATATTTCTTATCCAAGCCTAGTGTCAAACTGTCAAAAGATTTCTTGCTATCTTCTCGGCTTTGTAAAACAAATATAAATTTTTCTAAATGGTTTGAACGCAACCCTATACCAATTTTAAAAACATGATTGTGCATTGTAGTGTCGTAAATCCTCATTTCTGGGTTTAGAGATAAGCTTTGAAAATGTTATTTTTACCACAATAAACTCCAGATTCTGCAATGTATTGGATAAAAAGTCTTTATCTTGACAACAAAATAAGGAAATAAAGCCTTTGGTGTATAAAATAAAAATATAAAGATTAAATATGTTTTCCAAGTCTTTAACTAGTAAGGATACGTTCCTTGTGCAGACCAAAGCAGCGAGAGAAGAACGAGCATTGGAAAAAAAGCGCGAGCAATCCGCTATTAGAATTCAAGCTATAGTGCGAGGTTGGCTCGCCAGACAGAGATTTGTTAAACTTATATTGTAAGTTTTCTTAAAATTTATGCTAAATTTATCACTACATAAATTTATTCGTAGTAACATCCAATAAATCTTAAATTTTTGTTACTTTATCTTACACTCGTTTTGTAAAACTTTGATTTCATGTCCTATAATAACATTTAACTATAGTATTGTGTTCAATTACATCCATTTTATTATGCTTCCTTGGGTAAAATATTTAAATTACATGTCTGTCAATCATTCATTTCTTGCGATGAAATGATTCCAATAAAAAGTAAAGTTATAGCCATATTATCACTTCAGGACACAGGTCTCTTCTCATTTCTAAGGCAATAGGATGTAATATAGGTTGTAACTTTTTTACCTTACTGTATTGAGGTAATAAATAATTTTGATTTGGTTACAACTATTTTAGAAAAGAATTTGATGAATTGCTTCCTGAATCTATGCCACATGGGTCTCAAGATGAATCTACACATCCTGTTGAGCTTATTCCAGCTCTGGATATATACAGAATCACTTGCCGTTTATTTCTGGTATTTAAACAACCAAGGGACAAAAAGAGATTTGAAAAGCTTTGCAAATATATAGTACAAAGTTTGCATTCAGAGTCTGTAAAGTTATCATATGTTGGAGTGTTCCTAAACAAAGAGTACAGGTAAATTGCTTTATTCATTTTTAATATAATATTTCTAATTTCCCACTATGAAAATCAATGATTTTCGAAATCGCTATTCTGACTATTCCTATGAGGATGTCCCATTATGTGTATTGTTTGTGTGTGTGTGTGTGCGTGCGTGTGTGTATATATACTCATAACTTTTGAACGGCTTGACCAATCGAAACGTGTTTCACAGGATTCTTTATAGTTCTATTGCCATTAGATATCATGTGATTTTGAATCAATTTGGTTAAGTCAATTTTGAGAAATCTCAAAATATACATTTTCAAAAAAAAATTATTTTTTGTGATAACTTTAAATTATTATTGATCCATTCAGTTCAGTTCTTAACCTTAAAAATCAACGTCAATTGCCGAAACCTCATCAAAATCAGTTTATTGATTCAAGCGAAATCATTGCTGTAATTTTTTGACAACCATTCATCAACACTTTTTGGTAAAACATAAATTAACCTTTAAAAATATGGTTAGTTAAAGGCTCTGTTCGGGCTATGTAATTGTAAATTTGTTTTTTTATTATATTGTAATATTATAACTTACAAATAATATCTACTTTCTACTTATTTACCATACATAATGGTGAAAAAAAAATAGGTATTTCACTAATTTCATAACTGTTATTATTTTAGGTGATCGTTTCCCTATACTTTCAACTATAGACTTAATTTTTTTTATTAATATAATGCCTATTTGAAAATTTCCTATTAAAATAGTTTAGTTAACTTTAGAAACCAAATACAATTTAGATAGTGTGTTGAATAGTGGAGTGAGAATCCTCCCCCTCTGAGATACTTTGTTTTTAAAAATTAAAGTGTTGTGTACTCTGGTGTAAACCCCCTGAGAAAGGGGCATCAAAATTAAAATCTCTACTTATTTAATTCACACTAGTAAGCACTCCTTATGTATTCTGCTAAGAAACAAAAGAGCAAGGCAAAAAAGGCTGCTGTTGGTGATTTTACTTAAGAGAACAAAATCAAAGTAATTCAAAGTTATTTTTATTATAATTTTGGACTTTAAAACACCTAGTTTTAGATATTATTGTAAGTGGAAATAATCTAACATTTACAGACCAAAATCGCAATAAAAAATGGAAATGAATATTTTTTTAGCATTTCTATAATAATTTTTTATTTATTTTTCGAATTAATTACATATTACAATATTAGAAAGAGACTAATTTTACCATTGGTAAATTGGTATCTATCTCTTCTATCATATTTTCCTTGTTAAATATTTTCCTCATTAATAACAAATGCTATGAATATAAATTTCTTGAAAACAACATATTTCTTATGTATCGTACATCAATTAAGACTAAAATCCTCAACAAAATGATACTGCAGCTGACACTAAAACCAACTGATGTATACCTTGTGTTTATTGCAGTGATAACAATTTCAGGTTCTGAAATGTTCTACCTAAAACTCTAGACTTGCTTATTAAAATAGTATTCTAATAATATTATTAACAAAATTCGTAGAAAGCTTCCTATGATTTTATTTATTCTCAATTGATACTTTAATAGCAGAGAGAATGGGGCTAAAATGCTAGTGTAATATGAAATTTTATGCATATTTTCCTAACCATTGAGTAGTTTACTCTTTTGTTAAACATGAATTAAAATAATTTACTTGATTTAAAAACCACAAGCACTTCTAAACTGTATAAAATTAAAACTGAATTACCAGTAAGAAGTGAAGTTTGCCAACATGCATTAGAACTACCTGCGCCTCTCCTGAAAACCCTCTCGGAGGTGTGAAGAGGCTTGTAATCAGCAGCGCTACGTGTGTAGGCATAACATTACACTTTATCAGTGGAATTATTTTAGTTTCAATCTGACGTGCAAAAATGTTTGTGTTAATATTCAACTTTAATACTTTCAGTCTCCAGTGGATGTTTGTGTTAATATTCAACTTTAATCCTTTCAGTCTCCAGTGGATAGCCCACATAAAGGACCTTCTTTACAAATGCTGTTTATATCTTGAAGAGTTGAAACCTGAATCACCAATAGACATGCAGAGTATACTTATCCATTTGCATACACTTATAGCTTTTACAGCGACCAACACTTGGGCTCTGACAAGGCTTAAAAATTTTGACAAACTTAGGGGTGGGATGACACAACTATGTGCTAACATTATGGGGTCATTATTCCATAAAGGTTACTATTTAACATTGAAAGTAAGTACTAACACATCATGTATTCTATTAGAATGAATACCACGCATCATTAATATTGTTATTAATTCACCAGTCACTCCTACTTCGCGGTTTGTGTCGTGAAAAAGTCAGCCTTAAGAATATCTCATTAACAGCAATAGTGACACTGTCTCTGCGGCCACTTGTATCAGCCCAATTTTCAGAGAAACTTCTCACTATGTATATAATACAGATTTTGTCTGTGCCTACACTCGTGTTCCACATGCAACAAATATCGCCAGAGGTATGTATCTCTAGCATATTCATATTTTCTAAATCAATACTATTTATTGGCCTTTTAAGCTTTTGACTACTGTGTGGACTTGTGGTTAGCTAACCTAGTGGTTAGTAAACCTTATTACGTCGTTATGTCGCTTTACTTGGATTTGAATCCCAACTAGATAGATTGTTTGCAACAGTGTTAGCTTGGATGAAATTATTCTTGTAAGAAACTGGTACTTATTTTATTTTTATTGATTTCCATAACTTTTACTCCTGTGTGAATCTGCTATTTAAACAATTAATGTTATAGATAAAGAAAAGAAAAAAGAAAGAAAGTTAAAAAAAGAAGTACTGTAGAAGACGTATCTCCTCAAAATAAATTATATTTTTTATCTAAGCAACATATTTGAAATCTCACAAATATTCCTAATTCATGCTTAGCTATTAAAATCTCGCTTTTATCCTTAATAAGCATAAACACAGAATAAATAATAGTACTACATAGCATAAGGCCTTACACCATTCATTTTCTAGGTTCAAAAATGGTGTCTAACTTCCACTTCAGCATACAAAATTCTGCTATTTTTAAATTCTTTTCATTTGCATATCAATAAACTAAACTGACCTCTATTACTTTTACAGTCTATATCAGCATACCGTTCACATTCAGTGTTTGACAAATGCCTGGAGTTTTTGAGTACTGATCAAAATATGCGCATTGTATTCAACACCTTAGAAGGAAATTACGCATTATGCTTACTTGCCAACCTGGTGCAGTTGGCACACCTGGAGAGAGAACATGCACTGCCCGAGTCCTACTACCCCACTTTCGTGGTAAGTGTGATTCACCAGGATAATAAATCCCATGAAGAATTCCCCAAAAGAACTTGTAAAAATGTAGCACTTATGTCTCCTCTTTGACCTCAAATCAAATCTATTTGCAAAAGTGTTATATTATAAATGTTTTGGTGGAGGTATGGTTTGTCTAGAATGAGTGAGTGAGTGAGGGAGCGAACAAACGAGCGTGGTGCGTACGAGCGCGCGCGTGCATGTTTGTGTGTGTGTATGTGTGTGTTTGTGTGTGTGTGTGTGTGTGTTTGTTTGTGTGTGTGTGTGTGTTTGTTTGTGTGTGTGTGTGTTATGTTTAGTGGACAACCGTTATTGCAAGACAAAAAAAATGAATTTTTATGAATATTCAGAATACCCAAGTCATTATAACGTAACCGGGATTTATTCAAATTTGATGTATTTTTATTCTATTTATATTATCATATAAATAGTTCAATTTATATTATATATATAATAACTATTTAATTTGTTACCCTCAAATTAAATAGTTATTATATTAAATAATGTTAAAAAACTAAGCTAAAAGGCATATTATTATTTAACAGTTTCCCTATCCGCAAAACAGGCAGAGTAGTTAAACATTTGAAATGTTCATATATGATTCATGGGCCAGGAAAATGGTTAAAATAAACAATTTATTGAAGTAATGTATTATATCGTTATTTTGCTTTCAGCTAGTAGTGACAAGATTTTTAGATTCTTGTCAGCAATATGTTGTTTGCAAAAAAGGTAATCTTAGCAACTGGCATCCCATACTTGGCTGGTTTTCCCAAAGCTTTGATGCTTACTTGCCCCCTACGATGGGAAACCTACGCAATCAATTATCACTGCTATGGGGAGCTCCTTTGTTGAAGAAGATAATGGCAACGCCACTTAAAGAAATGGTTGATTCTGGTGTGAGTGGGGAGGAAGGAGCTGGCCCTTCACAACCATCAACTCCCATTCAAAGTAGTAACCCAGCAGCGTTTATTAGAAGAGCGATTGAAGCCAGGACAAACAGGTAGGGTAAATTAGTTACTAACCAATCAATTTAATTTTATATCAGTCTTTATTAAATAGATTTTTACTATATAGAAAAACAAAAATATTTTGCTTTTTCTTTTTGTTGAACTGTTATTATATCTGAAATAAAGACTCTAATGAATTAAAACAAGTTTATGTAGACTTTGAGGTCATTGTGTTGGCATGTGTAATGTCGCACCGATGATAATACTTAAATTAAAGTTGATATCTTAAAGCAAACTCTTATTGCTCCTAAAAGTAAGTTAAAAGTTACTGAGTGTGGGAAATGTATGTTTTAGATCCAACTCCCACAAGAATTATAGAAAACTGGGCTCGCCTGACTGTACTAAAACAGCATTAATTTGCTCTATGTACCACACGGCACTACAAACCTTGACGCAAGTTAAATTGGATATACTTACAGGTAAACAATATTTATTTTTCTTGTGCTATACATGACATTATATGAAATAGAAAAAATGTCTTGAAAATTAAAGAACAAATTGTGTTTGTATAATGTAAAAATGATCCTTTTATTTGTATATCTAAAATATGCTTTGTATTGATGTCTTAGTTTTTATTGTCGAATCATCATATTATTTCTTCTTAAATCCTAAATATCTAATTATGACATAAAATGGGAAATCAACGAAATTTTGACTCACTTAAAGTTAAGCAAGTGAAGACTAGTATCTGACTTGAGCTGACTGGCTGGCTTGCTATACGCGATAATTTGTAACACCTTTCCCAGGTCATCATTACTCATGGAACAGGCCTCTTCGGCCCATGTTTTATTGAATACATTTAAAATAAATTACTAAAGATGGTTAAGAATGCAGTGCCGTTGTGATTGTTTGTCATGGTACTGTTGTATACTATAACACAAGTATACCAACTTCTATTAGACATTGTTTGTGTCATACAAATTACAAAAGTCCACTAATGTATGTATAAGTTACAGATTTTTGTATTAACAAAAAAGCATATCTTTTGTAGGTCTGTGCAACCAAGATGAAATTCTGTACTCGCTGTGGCAGTTTCTGTGCACATTGGGTCAAAATTGCGGTTTAAAGTCATTCCTTGACCTCTTAGCTGTAAATACAAAGACATCTGCACCGGAATTCCAAATGTTGATACTCTTTGCCGATTGCATGACGCACTATGTCACGTAAGTGTTTCGGTAACTTTAGAGTTATCATTTAATAAAATTGTAATTATAACGTAGGCTATTTTGGCGTTCCGGCTCAAACCTTGAATTTTCGAGAGACAAATGGAGCAAGAACTTGCCCACCACTGAGGGTTAAAGGACCTTACATATTATGTTTATTTTGCATACATTCGGGTTTTTTCTCAGTGTTTAAATAATATCAGAATTTATGGATGATTGCAAGCATTTTAGCGGAATTTCTGCGTCGCACGACCATACTGTGGAATTTACTGTCGCCAGCGGATTTTCCGTACCATTTTTGCTGGACTTATTTTTTACCTAGAGTGAAAAAAGCATACTCCTTTCTAAATGGCCGGCAACGCACCTGCAATTCATCTGGGCGACGGTGATCGCTTACCATCAAGTGAGTCGTATGATCGTTTGCCTCCTAAAAAAAGATCTTTCTGGCAATCCTGAAGTAGCTTCTTATAACGCTCACAAGATTTTTAAAACCGGCACCAGACTACGTAACTAAAATCGTAAAAAAAATTAATGCCAGCGAATTTTCATAAATAATTCAGAAAGAATTATTCTTAAGGATTTCCTAAATATATGTATCGTATTCAAACATTTATTATTGTTCTATTTAGAAGTGCTTGTTTAATTTGTTAATTTATAAAGTAAATATTGTAATGTAGTTAATTTAATAACTTATAACAATTTGTATTTTGTCATGCTACCAAGCTGAATACATAACAATATTCAACTTGTGTTGTATTTAATATTCTGAACATATTAATGTGTATCTTTTATATTAAGTGCACATAACATAATTATGTAATAAAATTTGTTTTTCAGTATTTTAGATGATATGGAAATGTACGAGCAACAGGATCCATTCAAATTGCAAGATTTCATTGCTATGTCTCAATTTTTAAATATGTTTGTATATAAAACAATTATGGGACAACTGTTCGGTGAGTATTTCTATTTATATTTATTAGGTATATCTCAGGGAATGCAAAAAAAGACATGTAGGTATTACATCAAGATAACCTCCATGACACAATATTACAAACAAACTCACACATTGAAAATTCTCTTGCTGATTAGTTAACAGTTTATAGTTGCCGGCACTATACGTGAGCACAGATGAACTAGGGTGGGGGTTGAGCCAGCGTAAGTACACTATCGGCCAAAATTATTAGGTACTTTTGTTATTTCAATTCATAATTAAATATTTTCGCTGACTTTTTTTCGAAATTCTGAGTCGTTAATTCCTTTAACTGTACGCCGTACAGTAGCTACGTAGACATTAGTCGCCTCAACAGTCTGTTTATAAACGTCTATCATGTTTTTCGCAATATCTAATTATTTCATGTAACAAAACACTGAATAGACCATTTGTCGGTATTGTCTATTTAACACCGATTTCTTTCTTCTCTGTATATTTCGACCAATTTTTATAACAAAAAAATAATTAACGACAGGAAATATCGAAAACAGTTAAAAACAAGAAATACACAAACAACAATTAAGAGCGCATATTCAAATATGTCCAAGACGAAATCTACGCGATCGCTTTGGATCGGCGTAATATTGACGCACACTACAATGTTATCTATGTGTGCGTGTCAGGGCGAGCGTGAGGCTATAAACATTAGTTGCCTAACGACGACTACGAATCACTTTGATCTTTGATTATATACCTGTCTTTGACACTATTGGAACAAAAATAATAAAAAAATAATTTCCATATAATGGCTTATATAGTGTATAGAAATCGGAGGCTAATATGTGGAAATTGTTTTATTCTTTTAGTAAATTGAAGTCGGCTTTACATTTTCACCCTATTGAGTATATTATAATATGTATATGTTCTAATTGAAAAATATGTATTGTATAAAATATATATCATTTGATAAACTTTTATTCTGTTTCATAATGTAAACATAATTCATCACAAACTAACAATTTCATTAGTGTCGGCGGGGAGTAATGTTGCCAGGTCTAGCAAGTAAAATTTCGGGACGGAAGGTAAAAATAATCGGGGATTTGGTTTTCATATCCGGACAACTACAATGACTACAAAATATAGGTTTCTTTGTAGCCTTTTTGAGCTTTATTGAGAGCCGTGGTAGCTCAGATGGTCAACGCTAACTGTAAAGTGTAAATATCACATGCGAGTAATGCGAGAAATTGTGACTGTAACTTTACTTTATTTTTGTGCTTTATAATTATTATTCGGGTCTGATCTCATAAACGAATAACTTTTCATCCAAACATCGTAAAAACTTATTTTGTTTTTCATTTTAAGCAAATTATAACATTTTTGAACTATTTGTTTTTTTTTTTTTGCAGTCCTTGAATTTTTCAAATCACTCCTTTTAATATAATTCTGTTTAATACTTTTGTGGTTTTTTTCGACTAGTGAGACAATGTCGTAGTAAAAATATTTTAATGTGGTAGTAGCTAACAGATATAATCATTTTTGCTGTCTAAATTATGGATTAAAGTATAGAATAAGAATGTTAGTGAAAATGACATTTGGGGTCCTGATCAAGGGTGAATCGGGACATGTCACTAGACCCTTTAAAATCGGGACGTTCCGCGCAAATCGGGACACCTGGCAACACTAGCGGCGATCGAGCCCGGATTGTTCGCGTTTACGGCGAGCACTACGCCCTTGAGCTACTCAACTCAAGCACGGCTCATATGTTTTATGTTGGGGGGGGGAAGGTCCGCCAAGTCGAGCAAAACAGCGGCACCGCCGTATCATCATTGCGAGACTTGGTTATTTTACAAGTTTAATCTTTGTTTAATCATAACGTTATCTCCGCACTAGGAATTTTTCCTAAGTACATCGTTGGGGCAGTTTAAATACATTAATTTCACAAGGACAAACATCCAGATCTGGAACAATTATTTGTAGGTAATACAAATTTTTGCTCAATGTGGGATTCGAACCTGCGGCGCTCAGCGCTACAACTCATTACCAAGTCACTCCGCCACGGAGCCAAAGGTGAAAGCCAACGATTTTGTATTTTTACTTGATCCGAATTGCTTACGTTCATTACTCACGTTACATCATTTAATATTTAAATATTACAATCATAAACATATTTCAAAATTACTTACTACCAAAAATATCGCTTATAAAAGTCTCAATCGTTTAAAATGCGCGATGGTGCTATAGGTATCTAGTCAGTAATCTATAGGTATCTAGTTATAGTATGGTGTAGTATAGCCCTATCGGTGTATCAACGCGATCGCGCGGTGTCGGTGAGAAAAAGTGATACGTCCTGTCGTTGGGTTTACCGGTGGTATGAACGGTGCCTGCGCATTATATTATAGTATTTGTAAGAATGGGGAAGTATATAACATAATTACAAAATAAAACGAGCTTAATTATTTTTGTGATACTTTTTATGATGAGGCATTCATCTAGTTAGGTGACAGTGATTTTGATATGATAATGGAAGATAGATGAGATGTCTATAGGGCGAGCAAATACATGATTACCATCAGGTGGACTGTGTGATTTTGTAACCCTATTCTATAATAAAAATTACCGTTGAAACGAACAGTGCTGCGCATGATGTTTTGTATAGTATTTTTAAAGATATATATTATATAAAATAACGTTGACAAAATAAAACGAGCAAAAATTTTATTTTTAGGTTGGATATTTAACATTACTATGTATTTTGGTAAAATAATGAAAATAGATATGTTTATAAGCAAATACATGGAAAAAATTATCATTGAAGTAGATTTTGATTGCTATTTACAATTGACATTTTTTGAAGCCGTAATTTTCAGCAAATAATCTTCTCACGTCGTTACGATATCGCCTTTGGAAAAACCATAAAACATGTAGTTTTCGACGCGAAACGCATATGCCCTCTTAACAACGAGGTAACACTACAATTAACAAAAATAAATTAATTAAAAAGTTGTCACTAAAATTGCTCTCAAACTTACGGTAGCCGAATGATACGTGCGAAACCAATAGACGACTAGAATCGGCTGACGAACCAATCACGAGCGTCAGCGTGGTCAATGTCATATCGACCAATAAAAAGGCTGCGTTTGGCAGAAAAAAGCGCTAGCAAGCGCTTGTAAGCAAAATGGTGATCGTAAGCGGTAAGCACTGTCAAATTGTATGTAGCTATTTTCCTCTAGGACACGAAGTTAGTTTTAACCGGGGAATCTAACCTAATTTAAATATATGTTTGTAAAGTATTCATATTAAAAACTTACCAATCATGAATTTTTAATAACATGTATATGTCGATTCATGTCATTATATCACTTAAAACTAATATTGCACAAAACAACTTATAAACTCTACTTCAAAACAAACAAATTAAATAAGCAAAATGGCGGATTGTGTCAGCGCTACTGAAGTTAGCAAACGTGTCCTGGCCGAAAACTGTTTAGTTTCGCCATTTTGCTTACAAGCGCTTGCTGCGCTTTTTTCTACCAAACGCACCCAAAGTGTGCTCACGACTCGTGCCGGTAATTATACTTACTATAACAACTACGGCACCTCAACTTGCTTGTTTTTGAAGTTAACCTGGCTTATTAAGGACTTCAAAGACGAACACTTCAGGATACCCTTGACCATGGGTGCTACAAAAGCTACTGAACATCGCGTCGGAAATTTCAAATATCTTAGTTAAAAAATAAAATATTCGACTATATGCAGCAAGTACTTTGAATAAAAATATTTTTCTCAAAGGAATGCCAACCGTGTAGTGGCGGCGTAAGAATATCCACTACCCTATATAAAATCTTTATTGCAACAAAGACGAATTTATACATACAAGGGGTGATCCAAAAGTAATGATAATGAAAATAAAACACGTTAATTAAAGTTAAAATAATAATTTATTTTTCTACATAGTCTCCTAACAAATCAATACATTTAGTCAATCTTTTTTCTAAACCCAGGATTCCCTTTGAAAAAAATTCTTTGTCTTGACCCTCCCAAAACGCTTCAACAGCGGCCATTACTTCGCTATCGTCTTCGAATTTCTTGCCTCGGAGGCGTTCCTTGAGCCGAGGAAAGAGGTAGAAGTCACTAGGAGCTAAATCTGGCGAATAGGGAGGGTGTTCGAGCAGTTCGAATCCCGTTTCTTGAATGGCAGCCATCGCAACTGCGGCTTTGTGAGTCGGTGCGTTGTCTTGGTGAAACAGCACTCCAGCTCGCAGATTGCCGCGTCTTTTTTCCTTAATGGCCTTCCGTAAATCTTCTTATTTGGTCTGCGTAGTAAGAGCCCCTAATAGTGGCACCCTTTTCCAAATGTTCCACCATAATTATGCCTTGAGCGTCCCAAAAAACAGATGCCATAACCTTTCCCGCGGAACTTGAAACTTTGAATTTCTTTGGCGTCGGTGAGGAGGCTCGCTTCCAAGTCATCGATTGTTGTTTCGTTTCAGGATCAAAATGGTGGATCCACATCTCGTCCATAGTCACAAAACGGAACAAAAAAATTTCTTGATCGGCTTGGAACTTTTCGAGATTGACCCTCTAAATGTTAACTCGATTTTTCTTTTGCTCGTCGGTTAACATTCTGGGTACCCAACGCGCAGAGAAGTGCGCGTGTGTGCGTGCGCGTGTGTGCGGTGCGCGTGTGTCCGTGCGCGTGTGTGTGCGCGTGTGTGTGTGCGCGTGTGTGTGCGCGTGCGCGTGCGTGTGTGTGTTATATACGTATAATAACAAATAATATAAGAACAATAAAAAATTACATTTACATATTAGAGGTTTAATAGACATTCGGTAGCGTCATAGTCATAAGTTTGAAGCCAATTAATAATTTTATTTTTGATTTGATGGTTGTTGTAGCTTTTAGCAATACAAATTTTGTTAAATTTATTGTATAGTACTGGCGCAAGGTAAAAAAATTGTCTTTTGGCAAAAGCACTATGTGTTCTAGGGAGTATCTATCTACTTTATTTCTTCTATTATGTTTTATACTGTCAAGTTGATAGTGTGCAGAGTACCTATGGAATGGCCTAATACATTGGTATATAAATAATTTTCTCACACTAAGTACCTGCGTTTTATCATACAACAGTGTTGTGGGATGTCTATACGAAAGAAAAAGTAATACTTTGAGAACAACACGTTGAGCTCTTTCGGCATCTATTAAGTACGTTTTGCTTGCCCCACCCCAGGAACAGATCCCATAAGTGATGACAGTATGACAGAGCGCATTAAAAGTTTGTATCAGTAACTTAGTCTGCCACCTGACGCAATGATTTAAAAACATATATGAGTTTCCTTATCCTGTTTGATATGATTTTGATATGTGGAGCCCAATTCAGATTTTCATCGCCAGTGATCCCTAAGTATTTCATAGTTTTGGACCTGTGTGTTTTGGGCAATAGCAAGTGGTCTGTGATTGTCTATTGCATTTATTCAAGCGTATTTGTAATCCAAGATCGTTCAAAGGACTTGAAACACTAGTCTTACTAAAACAGAGGTATGTGGTTTTAGAAGCGTCCAGAGAGAGAAGACCGTCTTCGAGCCAACTTGCCAGTTCACATAACTCCTTTTCAGCCAAACGTTTGGTTTTATCCCATGTACAATCATGGAATAGAATTACTGTATCGTCCGCATACATCGTAATGTCTGCTCCTTCAAGATCTAGGTCGACTAACTGATTTATATATACTAAGAATAGGGTTGGCCCGAGTGTACTGCCCTGTGAGATACCATATGAGCAAGAAAGGTCTTGACTGATATATTTATCAAGTCTGACATACTGAGTTCTACCACTTAAGTAAGTTCTAAACCATGACAGAACTACACCTCGAACACCCACATTTTTTAATCGAGTCAACAAAATTGGTGTTGAGACGGTATCAAAAGCTTTCTGCAAGTCAATAAATACACCTGTACATTTATCACCTTCATCTACATATTGAGTAATGTTTTTTGTAAGTTTAAGAAGAGAATCTTCGGTTGATTTGTTAGATCTGAATCCGAATTGATTTTTTGAAATATAGCTATTTGTCTCTAAGTAGTTTGTTAATCTTTTATTTACTAATTTTTCGATTACTTTGGATAATACACATAAGAGCGTAATGGGTCTATAATTAGATGTTAAAGATTTGTCACCTGCTTTGTGAATTGGGATTACTATTGACTTTTTAAGCGTAGTTGGGAAAATACCTGTAATAAAAATAGTATTGCAAATATATGAAATAGGTTCTGCAAGGAATTCTCGAAAGTATTTTAGTACATTAGTAGGTATTCCATCCCACCCTGAAGCACTGCTATTTTTAAGGCTACTAGTAATACTTTTGACTTCACCTGTGTCTACTGGACTAAGTGACATCGATTGAAGTGGGGTCTAATTTATTGGCTTTGCAAGCTAAGGATGATTTTTTGTTCAAAATACTATGAGCTAATTCACCACCAATGGAGGTAAAGTACTCATTTATATTATTTAGAGACGAGTAGGGATTATTTTCTATGTTTAATAATTCCGTAGATACTGATTTATTTTGTTTTAAATTACTTATTTCTTTTATTATTTGCCATGTTTTTTTTTTTGAGTTACCAACAGACTTAGCCAGCTGTAATTGGTAGTAGTTGCGTTTTAGAGTTTTTAACATAGAATTACCGATGTTGCTATAACTTAAGTAATTATTTTTTAGATGGTCATCATCACTCGATTTCTTTAGGATTTTATGTAATTTGTCTCTTTTGCGTATACATTTGATAACATTTGTAGTTAGCCAAGGCTTTAAGGGTTTATATTTGCTTACAATAGTTTTCACTGTACTGTTGGCTACAATACATTCTTGCAGTTTGGAGACCAGAAAACTTGCCATTTCATCTACTGTTTTTAAATATTAGACCGGTATTCTACCCATGGGAAAGATTTCAGTGCTAAGCCTAATTTATCAAAGTCTATATTAATTTTGTCATACCGGTAATTAGTTCTCTTCAGATTAGAATTTCCAAGATGTAGGAGTATTGGGCAATGATCAGTAAAAGGTTCAAATACAAATGTTTTTTGTACTGAACTACTACTTTTGACCATAAAGTGATCTATACAACTAACTTTTCTCGTTGGCTTATCAATACCTTGTCTAAGACCGTATGCTGCCATAAGATTTAAATAATCTGATGAGTATCCTGTAACACGCATATCATTTTTTCTTCTCTATATATTATTTTCAACTATTTTTGTTTGTCGAATATTAATATTTTGTGAAAATATGCCACAACATCCACTTAACAGCAAGTGGACTGTTTGCTCGTTTGTCACCTTACTTCTCTTGAAAAAAAAAAGTATTTAGAAGTTAAGAAGAATATTTGGTACGGAAACTTTAAACAAATATTATTAAGTTAAAAAAGGCTGCATGCAAGGCGTACCTTTGCATGTTAAGGACATATCGATAAACATTGAGTTATATGTAATACGTACTAGAGAAGCTATTCCAAACAAAAAATGTACACTACTCTGTATCCGCACATGCGCGGGAAACAGGATTCGCGCATGCGCAGTTGATATAAACGCGCGAAAATAGAATACATAATTGTTTATTTAGATTGTATTGTTAATCGAGTACATTTTTTTAAATGTTCGTTTATTTTGCATATGTGCTAATTTAATATAAAATTATTATTAACACTGCATGAACATCGAGATCTGCAGATCTCCAAATGCATGCGGCTAGACTTGCGCAACTTCAATACTGCTCGTATTCAAGAAGCGATCGAGCGGAACCAGGGCTCCAAAGTCTTTGCCAGAGATCTGTCTGCCAGTAAAAGCCAACTGTCAAGGCTGAAGACTGAGTGTGGCAGCAATGTTTTTTTTATAATAGGATAGAGTGACAAACGAGCACACAGTCCACCTGATGGTAAGTGGTTGCTGCGGCCCATAGAAATCTACATCTATACTCGATTACAAATCAAAATGCAGATGCGTTGTCACCCGTGAGGACTAAAATGGAATGCCTCGTTTCCAGTAAAAAGGGTCTCCGGTTCTCTACACTCACTATACAAAATACAGCAACGTTAAGCTACTATTTCACGCTTGTATTCTGTGAGATATTTCCGGGACACCTGAGATTCTGAGTGAGATTGAGAGGTTCTATGGGCAGCTGTACACATCATCCTTGGAGCCACACGCAAGTGTGAGTAACGATCCAAGAGCAAGTCTTATCTGACACTATTCCGATGATATCCCGGACGTCAGTCTGAGCGAGATTAGAATGGCTCTCCAGCACCTTAAAAACGGCAAGTCCCCGGACGAGGATGGAATTACAGCGGAGCTTCTGAAAGCGGGTGGAAAACCGGTACTTGAAGTCCTTCAGAGGCTCTTTAATTCCGTCCTCCATGGTGGCACTACTCCGGAGGCGTGGAGCAGAAGTGCGGTAGTCTTCTTCTTCAAGAAAGGTGACAACGCCTTCTTGAAGAACTACAGACCGATATCCCTTCTGAGCCGCGTCTACGTGCTGTTTTCGAGAGTCATTACGAATCGTCTCGCACGCAGACTCGACGACTTCCAGCCTCCCGAACAAGCCAGTTTCCGAAAAGGATTCAGTACCATAGACCACATACATACCCTGCGGCAGATTGTACAGAAGACCAAAGAGTACAATCTGCCGCTTTGCCTGGCGTATGTGGACTATGAGAAAGCCTTTGATTCCGTCGAAATTTGGGTGGTGCTGCAGTGCCTTCAGCGGTGCCAAGTTGACTGTCGGTGTATCGAAGTGCTGAAGTGTTTGTTCAGTAGGGCTACGATGCCTTTCCGAGTAGAGAACCAGAGTTCGAAACCTATCCAACTGCAGAGAGGTGTAAGACAGGGTGACGTTATATCCCCGAAACTCTTCACGAAGACGTTTTCAAGCTACTGGACTGGAAAGGATACGGTATTAACGTCAATGGCGAGTACATCACTCACCTTCGATTTGCCGACCATATAGTTCTTATGGCAGAATCGCTGGAGGACCTAAGCACTATGCTCAATGACCTCAATGGCGTCTCCCAACGGATAGGTCTTAAGATGAACATGGACAAAACAAAGATCATGTTTAATGTCCATGTCACACCTATGCTGGTAGTTGTTGGGAGCACTATGCTCGAAGTTGTTGACGAGTACGTTTACCTGGGACAAATAGTCCGACTAGGTAAGTCCAACTTCGACCGAGAGGTCAATCTACGGATTCAACTGTGCTGGGCAGCGTTCGGGAAATTACGACACATCTTCTCGTCAGGTATACCTCAATCTCTGAAAACTAGATTGTTCAACCAGTGCGTGTTGCCAGTGATGACTTACGGATCTGAGACGTGGTTCTTCACTGCTGGCCGTATGAGGACGCTCAAGGTCGCTCAGCGAGCTATGGAGAGGGCTATGCTCGGAGTTTATCTGCGTGAGAAACTTGGAATTGAGGATGTCCGCAATCGAACCAGAGTGACCGACAGAGCCCAACGGATTAGTAAGCTGAAGTAGCAATGGGCCGGCCATATAGCTCGAAGAACCGACAACCGTTGGGGAAGAAAGGTTCTCGAGTGGCAGCCTCGTACCGGTAGGCGAAGTGTAGGGCGACCCCCCACTGGATGGAGTGACGACCTGGCAAGACATGCAGGAAATCGATTAATGCAGGTGGCTCAGGGCCGTGCTTTGTGGCATACCTTGGGGGAGGCCTATGTTCAGCAGTGGACTTGTGAAGGGCTGTAATGATGATGATGATGATGATGATGATGATGATGAACATCGAAATCGAAGCCACAATAACAGGTGTACGGATTGCAGTACAGTTCAGTTGAACATAGTGATTGTTAGGAATGCCAAATATAGAGTGTAGTACATATATATATCGATGTCGATAAGATATTATCGATAATGTCAATCTCTACAAAAGTGAGGTTAAAATTCGCACAATTTCACGTACATATTTGTAATTATTTTAAATTCAACTACTTTGCTCTCAGTTGATTATTATTATAAAATGTGATAATTTTTCCCAACCATTTAAGTAAAAATTCTTTGTACCTGCTCTAAAACACAGCATTTAGATAATTATAATTTATGATAAGTTATGGGTAAAATGTAAAATAATGTAGGATTGTATAATTCTGAAGTGAGTCATATTTAGGTACTACGCACCTAGTCATAATAAATTACGTCTATTAAACACTATTTTTTTTTTCTTTAAAACTTTAGATTTTCAAATACAAGCGGGATTTGTTTTATTTACGAATGATGCCAGGACGAAACGGGTCGATACGTGAATGGTTTAGCCTATATTTCTCGCTCTAATATATGCGTACACTATGCTCTTTCTCTTTTGTCTTGCCAATCTATGCTAACGTCAGTTTATACTAAATCTCTGCTTTTGATTCCGTTGCCAAATCACCGCCAGGTTTTTTTTTTAAATTAAATTGGAGGGAAAAACGTACTTATAGTCCACCTGATGGTGAGTGGCTCCTGCAGCCCAAGAACAACTGCAGCCAGCTTAAAACAAAGAAATCTGGATGGAAAATGGATGCATTGTTATTTCTGAGGACTAAGATGAAATTCCTCACAACTTGTAAAATAGCGGGCTCACTATACCCTTCATACCGTAACGTAGCAGTGTCTACTACTACCACTACCTACCTAGACGGACTCCCAAGCCGTAAAGGAATCCTACCTCATCAAATATTTATCTGTATATAATTGCATGGGATCTGTCTGACATTTTTTATGGTTGATTCTTACGACAGCCTGCTACCGTGTGGTGATGACTTATGAGCATCCATCACCCTACTTTGTCTTGTCAGATAGTTAAAGTTTTTTGGTGAAAGTTATCATTGCATGCATTTTCAGATCTGAAGAGTATCCAGACAAACGAGTTGTTCAGCTCGTTGCACACACTCCTGCTGGTGCTGTACAGGCGCGACTGCCGCCGTAGTTACACGCCGCCCAACCACTGGCTCGTGAAGGAGATACGAGAGGGACAGTTCATGGCTGATCTTGAGAAAGGAAAGAAGCCGCAACAGGTATACTTTTAGGACCTCCATTTTTGACTTTTCATTTCTGAGGGTTGTGGAACTTTAGATTTCGAAGATATTTTTACCGTATCTTTTAAGCTAATCGAGAGCTTGCCGTCTAACTTCGGTATATATCATCATCATTACGACCCATCAGAAACCCTTGATGAAGTTAGGCCTCCTAAAGAATGTCACAAAGCACGGTCCTGGGTCGCTTGCATTCATCAACTATGTGCATCTCTTCTATGCTTTGCTTACCAGTACATGGATGCAACTCGTCTTTCTTTCTCGTCACTTGTTGGTGCTTCGTACTACATAGCTTGCTCATTGCCACTTTAACTTACTGATCCATTGGGCTTAGTCATTTAATTGAGTTCTACTGCGGATATCATCGTTAGGTTATCTATCATGCAGAGAAACTACAAGCATTCCTCCCCATATCCTTTGTAAGTTTCATACAGTCAGCTATGAAGGAACAAACCTCAGATCCGGATATGTTATCACTGGCAACACGCTAGTTGTGGGCTCAAAACTAGAAAATGAGAGTTACACTCTAGTTTTGAGGTATACCTGAAGAAAAGATGAGTTACAATCTCCCGCGAACGCTACCCACCGAGTTGGATGAGTCTATTGACGTTTCGATCGAAGTTGTACTTACCTAGTCGGTCGCAATTACTGCTCCTAATAGTTTTTTTAAAGAATTGAGCTTATTCGGCGGTGGGGACAGAAGTCGAGTTATTCTGTATATTATTGTACTACAATATTTTACTTAAAGGTTAAGGTTACATTTAAATGAAGTTTTTGTTACAAAACGCTAAACAACTATCATTTGTGTGTTTCTGTAAGCATGCATGTCTGTGTATCTTTGCTTCGAAACCAGCACTTGTATTGCACCTTTGGGAAATTAAAGAATTATTTGGAATTTGATAAATATTCCAACAGTACGTTTTGTCTACTTTTATATAAAATCAAATCTAAAAATGTTTTTCCTTCTTGCAGGTGCTAGTACAGAAGACCCCACACATGATAGCGCATGGCGAACGAGTCAGACTGTTCAGACGAGCGGTTGCTGACGAGAAGGTAAATTTTAACTTTAATTACATGTTTATTTATTTATTTATTTATTAAAAAAACTGCAGCATGCAACATAAATTCGTTTTTAATAGTCTTATTTGTAAAATGATTATTGAAGTGTCACCCCCTTTGCGGGAATTCGACAGCCTGGGTCTCCGGTGGTGCGAGTTAATGACTATATTCGACTAACAATATCTTGAAATTTTCATTTCCTCATTATCAGCTCATAAATGGTCAACTGTTAGACATGATCCTTTATCAGTATTCCTAATCGTTACGCTTGGTCGAATTGCCAATTGCACTACAAGACTCAGACTGCTCCTATTTATAGCTGGGATATGTTATTTTATAAATCTTAATGGTATTAATCATAGTGACACTAACGACGCTCATAGGTAGATTGGGTGAATATAAAGTAAAAGTATAGGAATTTAAATAAAAGCTTTATACCTTCTACTGCTGGGCTCAGGTCTCCTCTTATTGCTGAAAGCTTATTGATCATAGAATGTCAACTGTCAACCTCCTTGCTCTAAATTACGCAAAAGTAATTTGATTGTTATGGGAATATGTCTTACAATGAAGTAAAGGTGATGCTATTGTAAATCTATTGCGCGATGCGCTCCCAGAACCATTTGAGACGTAGTGTGCGAGTCAGCTGGTTCCGGAGTTAATAAAGGCTGGCTGAAATGCGCCTTCCGTTTTCCGCAATACCTTTGCCACACGCTCCACGTTCTGTCTATCATCAAAGGATGATTTACTAGAAGTCCTATTTGGCCAAGTTTAAAGCATAAATGGCGCAGCGCGCCCTTAGAACGACGCGACTAATGAGAGCTCATCGCGAAGTGGTGTGATGATGTAACGTTACGTCCGTATGGCATCACTCACTAGACTAAAAGGATATTAATGCATATCTTAAAGATGTTAATAAAAATACTGTTACCAATAATTATAGAATAACCCAAAAATTTCAAACCAATTGATCGCATTTGCTTAGCCGCTTTAAGCAACTGCAACTGTTTCGTTTTCGTACAGTGCCGCGCCACCTCGCGATAAGCTTTATGAGCTCGCTCTCATTCTGTTTATTTTGTTTTTTAAAACGTTACCACGTCACAACAAGATTTTCTCTTGTATCCAACATTGAAGTAATATGTACTTACGTACTAGAACAGCTATCTCAAACAAAAAATGTGCGCTACTCTGTGTTCGCGCGGTTGTTTTTTTTTATCATAGAATGAACATAGGTAGAATGACCCGTAGGTAATAGTAGTTAAATTTAGTCTTATTTTGTATATTATATTTGCTGATTTAATATAATATTACATAATATTATATCACAATTACATTTTAATGAAATTTTAATCTCAATATTTTAAAAGGTATCCAAGTCAAATATAAAAAACATACCAAATGTATGTTTAACAAAACTTATTAATACAACATTTAAATTACAAATATATTTATTTAAATTAGAATAAAAGTCGTTTATAAATGCTGGGCACGCGAGAGTTAAAAATGGACGAATTTATAACACGTTGACTTTGATGTGGAAACCTCAAAATAAAATAAAATAATAGTAAGCAGATTTAAACATGAAAAATATCGCCAAATTATTATAACTTATATATGTTTCTACAAAAAAAAATGTGTATAATAATATATTCGTCCTATACTTAAGTACCCACAGAAATGTCGCATCTGAACATATTAATTTCGTAATTTATATTCCCTGACACGAGATGGCGTCTTAGGAATAATTTGTTTTATTATTAATACATAATATTTTTTATTGATTAAGTATCTTATTAACCGATGGAAAGTAATTCCTTGGTTTTTACTGACATTTCTTGAATTATTTGTGCAATTTCTAAGTACACACGACGACATATTTTTATCAAGAGATTTTTTTTAAATCAACACAACACGTGACAACTCTATAAGCGCCTAGAGAGTGACTGATTAAAGTGCGGTGCATGCACCGCAGTTGAGTGGAACATAGTAGCTGAATGCAGTGTCGCCTCTAGTACGTAGTACATAATAGCTCAGTGTGTATCCAAGCAGTTTACATCAGTAAAGGACAATATACAAATATCAATAAAATAATTTACTATGTTTAATCTCATCAAGCTTATGGCCTAAGTTTGGAAAAAAAATTCACACGTAATTTAAAACTAAATTGACTAGTTGCTGTAGTTGTTACGATTCACCAATTAAGGCAGGCAAAGGTTTTATACCATACAGCCTCGTCTGATGTGTATTTTGTTCATAAAACTTCACAAATTTGCTAATGCGTTATTTCAGAATTCACTCTATGCTAGTAATTACTCTATATAAGCATAATTAAATATTGTATCGGCTAGTAGTTGCTATTGTAACGATTTATCAATTATGACAGACAAAGGTCTTATAGCATACAACCTAGTCTGATGTTAATTTTATTCAAATTGGAATATCTTTAATTCCTGACTTCTTGCAGAGTAGTACGACTGAAGAAAAATCGTTCAAGATTTCAAACTCTATATTTTTACATAGTTTTCATTTGTATTCGCAAGAAAAAAATCCTTTGTAAGTTCGCCACTGGCCTTTCACAAGGGCAAACATCCAGACTCGAAACAATTATTTGTAGGTCATACAAATATTTGTTCAGTTGAAGTCATTTAAAGCGCCGTAGCTAAATGCTAACCTACTGTGCCACGGAGCCGTTAAACGCGTTATGTAAGAAAACTAGTCAGATCAGTGGCGTAGCGTGGGGGGTGCCGGGGGAGTCCATGGCACCGGGCGGCATATGAAAGGGGGCGGCGGCAAATTCCAAGATTTTTTCAATGAAATAACTCCAAACTGCGCCCGCAATGTTACGTGCCAAGCGAAACCGCAAGGGTGCGTAAGAGAGGAGGCGAGATGAAGTCGAATACTGCCGAAGTGCTGGCGACAACCTCCCGGCGCCCGGCTGGCCGGCTCTGCAGGGGCGAACTGACGTGAACGAACCAACAAGCAACAGCGAGTACTCAGTTATTCAATTAAACAAAACAATCCCTACTGAACATAGACCGAAGGAATGCCATAAAGCACCGTCCCGAGCCACCTGCATCCATCGACTTCCTACATATCTTATCAGGTCGTCACTCCAACTAGTGCGGGGACGCCCTACGCTTCGTCTGCCGGTCCGAAGCTGCCACTCGAAACCTTTCTTCCCCGTCGGTTGTTGGTTCTTAGAGCTGTATGGCCGGCCCATTGCCACTTCAGTTTACTAATCCGTTGAACTTTGTCGCTTCCAGAGCAACGGACTAAGTTCAAAGTTCTACTGAGGTTATCCTTGTTTTTAATGCTATCATGCAAAGACACTCCGAGCATAGCCCTCTTCATAGCTCGTTGAGCGACCTTGAGCTTCATACAACCAGCAGTGAACGACCTCGTCTCAGATCCATAGGTCATCACTAGCAACATACACTAATTGTACAATCTCGTTTTGAGTTTTTAATGTATGCCTAACGAGAAGATGTGTCGTAATCTCCCTAATGCTGCCCAGACGAGTTGAATCCGTCGGTTGACCTCTCGTTTAAAGTTGGACTTACCTAGTCGGATTATATTACCAGGTGAACATACTCGTTAACAATTTCGAGCGTAGTAATACCAACAATAATTGGCATAGGTGTGACGTAGACATTACACTTAACCTTTATTTTGTCCGTGTTCATCTTAAGACCAATCCGTTGGGAGACACTATTAAGGTCATTGAGCATAGTGTTTAGGTCCTCCAGCAATGCTGCCGTAAGGATTATATCGTCAGCAAATCGAATATGAGTGATGTGCTCGCTATTGACGTAAACACCGTATTCTTTTCGGTCTAGTTGCTTGAAAACGTCTTTCAATTCAGCAGTGAAGTGTTTCGGGAATATTATGTCACCCTGTCTTACACCTCTCTGCAGTTGCATAGGTTTTGTACTCGGATAGCCATCGTTGTCCTACTGTACAAACACTTCAGCACTTCGATATACCGACAGTCAACTTGGCACCGCTAAGGGATTGCAGCACTCCCAAATTTCGACGGAAGCAAAGGCTCTCATAATCCACATACTCAAGACAAAGAGGCAGATTGTACTCTTCGATTTTCTGTACATATTTCCGCAGGGTGTGTACGTGGTCTATGGTGCTAAAGCTTTTTCGGAAACCGGCTTGTTTGGGAGGTTGAAAATTGTTGTGTCTGCACGCGAGACGATTCGTAATGTAATAACTCTCTAAAACAGTACGTAGACGCGGATCTGAATAGGAATCTGTCTGCAGTTCTTCAAGAGAGTACTTTTCGCCTTTCTTGAAGAACAAGACCAACGCACCTGCTCTACGCCTCTGAAGTAGTACCACCATGGAGAACGGAATTAAAGAGCTTCTTAAGGACTTAATTTACCGGTTTTTCATCCGGTTTTAGAAGCTCCGCTGTGATTCTATCTTCTTACAATAGTGTTAGGAGAAAAACGAGAGGAATTTGTAAACGACTCTCTACAATATTCTAAAAATTTATGTGGAAGAGCTTGGAATTTCTTTTGAACCCCCAGACGAATCTGGAGGAGGCATATTTTTGGCGACGAAAATGTAAATGTCGGGCTACCGTACGAGAACGAATTGAGGCGAACAATGTTTACTTCAGAAGACAGAGTAACTGCTGAAATTAATAATCTATTCCAACAGCTGCAAAATCTAGCGCAAAAATATGACTTTTATGACTGCAGTAATATTGGGCCTGAAGAATTTAACTCACACCAAGCTCGTTGCGACATAAATATAGAAGAGTTCCAACTGGAGCGCGCACGTCTACTTGTGTTGCAACTGCAACAGACTCAGACTGTAAAAAGGGCTTATTAAGTCCGGCTTTCAGGGTTTATTAAAATACATAATTGAGTCCGAACTTAAAGATGGCTAACCAAACATTGTCATAATAAAAATAAAAATGAATACTGAGGATTTTTTTAACATCTGCTGTTAGTAATGCAAGTTGCCAGAGATACTTTTTTAAACTAAAGTGAATAAAAAATTATCTAAGATCGACTGCGTCAACATTGGGACTACCACTGGAAATGGAACATGACATACATTTTGATATTGATGAATGTGTTAAAGATTTTGCTTTGAAAAAACACGAAAGGCACATTTTCAATTTAATTTTAAAACTAATAGTGACAGAAATAATTAATAATTCTAGGCACGCTATAGATAAATATTTTATATAAATAAATATTTTATTCTATCCAAATTGATCTCAATTGCTGTTGGTTAAGATTACGTTGACAACCGCTATAAGTATCCTTTTGGCGGTAATTAACGATTCTCTTAATTATCAAATGCAAAATAACGAAAAGTGATTCCAATAATCCACTACAGGTAATTGACTAAATAAGTTGACTAATTAAGTTACTCTTAGATTTTTTAAATCTGATTTAGGAGTAAAGAAATAAAATTATGGGTGGCGTTCTTGTCTGCCCCTTAAGTATAACTATAACTTAGTATACTTTTTTGTAATACCTGTAAAGGTTGCTAAGTGTTGAGCACTATGTATAAATTAAAATCCAATTGTACATTCATTATTATTATTTATTGTATGTACCTAGTGTTAAGTTAGTAAAGTTATGCCTTGTAAACAATCAATTTTAAAAGAGAAACTTCCTGTGGGTTTATTGCGCCATTTCTTCCCATAAATGTTTGTTCGTGAATTGGTTCGTTGAATCGGTGGTGGTTTATATTGAATTTCAATAAGTTAAAATATTTAAGGTTTAAATTAAACTAATATTAAAAAATGTGGGGTAGGGGTGAATTTCCGGACAGCACGGGTAACTATTGTACTTGTATGTGTGTCGGAGCGCGGTGGTGTGTTGTTAAATTGTAGTGCGATACCGTGAGTTATGTAAGATTATGTAAAACAACAACGATGAATAAATGAATCAGCCATGGGTAGCCGTAGCGACGCGTGTGTCCGAGCACGGTCGGTTGGTTTTGTATCAGTAGTACAGTACGACACGGTGCGGTGTTGTCAGCCACGGCAAGATGTTCCGTCGCGTTTGTCGGAGCGCGGTGAGAACCCCTTTGTCGTATCTCCTCAGTTTCAAGGCACTCCCCTTGTTGCCTCAGCCAGTATCGGAATCCTCGGCGGCGACATATCGAGTGACGTGCAGTTTCGTGGTCACTTGGAAGAGAAGGCCAAATTGGCCTCTAAAAAGCTTGGCGTGCTCAGCAGAGCGGGACAGTATTTCATGCCAGCACACCGCCTGCAACTTTACAAGGCGCAGGTTCGGCCACACATGGAATACTGTTCCCATCTCTGGGCTGGGGCTCCCCAGTATCAGCTCCTTCCACTTGACCGCATCCAGCGCAGAGCGGCTCGAATCGTCGACGACGGAGTGCTTTCCGATCGGCTCGATTCACTGGTGCTGCGAAGAGATGTTGCATCTCTTTGCATTTTCTTTCGCATATACCATTAGTGCTCTGAGGAATTATTCGGATTAATCCCAGCCGCCAAATTTTGTGAACGCACTACGCGGCAAACGTCCCGATACCATCCACACCATCTGGATGCTTGGCGGTCCACTACTGTAGGTTTCAAAAGGAGTTTTCTTCCGCGTACAATCTCTCTGTGGAATAGTTTACCACCGGCGATTTTTCCGGACCGATACGACCTGGGGACCTTCAAGAAAAGAGCTTACTCCTTTCTAAAGGGCCGGTAACGCACCTGCAATTCCCCTGGTGTTGCGGTTGATCATGGGCGGCGGTAGTCACTTAACATCAGGTGAGCCGCATGCTCCCCCCTTCTATAAAAAAAACATATGATACGGTGCAGTGCGGTCGGTCACTGGAAGATGTTGCGTCACGTTTGTCGGAGCGCGGTGGTGTAAGTGTTGCGGTACGATATGATGCGGTGCAGTGCGGTCGGCCACGGGAAGATGTTCCGTCGGGTTTGTCGGAGCGCGGTGGTGTAAGTGTTGCGCTACGATATGATACGGTGCGTGCAGTCGGCCACGGGAAGATGTTCCGTCGGGTTTGTCGGAGCGCGGTGGTGTAAGTGTTGCGGTATGATATGATACGGTGCAGTGCGGTCTGCCACGGGAAGATGTTCCGTCGCGTTTGTCGGAGCGTGGTGGTGTAAGTGTTGCGGTATGATATGATACGGTGTGCGGTGTTGTCAGCCACGGGAAGATCTTCCGTCGCGTTTGTTGGAGCGCGGTGGTGTAAGTGTTGCGATACGATATGATACGGTGCAGTGCGGTCGGCCGCGAGAAGATGTTCCGTCGCGTTTGTCAGGGCGCGGTGGTGTAAGTGTTGCGGTACGATATGATACGGTGCAGTGAGGTTGGCCACGGGATGATGTTGAGTCACGTATGTCGGAGCGGCGGCTGACACGCGGAGAACTGAGGAGCCGCCGAGACTTGCGCCTCAAAAGGGGAAGCCCATGGAGGGTAAAAAAAAGCCCGCGGAGGGAGCTCCTCCGAGCGATCAGCCCACGACAGCCGGGTCTAAGGGTGAGACATGGGCGAAAGTCGTGGGCCGCAAGAAGGCCCGCAAAGCCGCCAAGAAGGCCGCAGCAGCTGCACATGCTCCAGGTGGAACCGCAAAGACGGCTCCTCAACCTGAGCGGCGGACTGCCAAAGGCGGTCGCAAGAAATCGGCTGTACGTGTTCCGCGGTCCAATGCGGTGACAATAACATTGCAGCCCGGAGCTGTGGAGCGTGGCGTGACGTACCAGTCGGTCATCGCTGAGGCCAAGGCCAAGATTAAATTATCAGATCTTGGCCTTCAGTCCGTCACCCTCAGGCAGGCTGCCACGGGTGCGCGGCTGTTCGAGGTGGCTGGCACTGTGAGCGACAGTGCCGAAAAAGGCGGACGCATTGGCCGCCAAGATGAGAGAGGTCCTCAACCCTGAGGACGTCCGGGTCTCCAGACCAATGAAAACCGCAGAATTGCGGATTGCTGGCCTGGACGACTCCGTGACATCTGAGGAGGTGGTGGCGGCCGTTGCCAGAAGCGGAGAGTGTCCGCCGGACAAGGTGCGGGCCGGCGATATACGCACCGATGCCACCGGACTTGGCGCGGTCTGGGTTCGGTGCCCTGTAGCGGCGGCAAAGAAAATCGCCGATAGCGGCAGATTGCTGGTAGGTGGGTGGTGGGGCGGCAAGGACGAAGCTGTTACAGCCCCGGGCTTTGCGGTGCTTCCGGTGCCTTGAAAAAGGGCACGTCCGGGCGAAGTGCACCGCCGAGGTTGACCGTAGTGACCTTTGTTACCGCTGCGGCCAGCCTAGCCACAAGGCGGCTCTGTGCACCGCGGCGTTCAACTGCAGCCTTTGCTCTGCTGCGGGAAGGCCAGCGGAGCACAGAGTAGGCGGAGGGGCCTGTGGAGCGCCTACCAGCAAGTCCAAGGCCAAAAAAGAAAAGAAGAGGAGCACCAAGCCTGCCGAGTTAACCTCGCTGCCCACACAGGCCAGTAGCTCCGAGGCCGACTCCCGGCCCAGGACCGTTGCCGAGGGAATGGAATGTCAATAATGGCAAAGTTCCATTTTCTCCAGGGCAACATCAACCACTGTGCCAGAGCTCAGGATCTCCTACTCCAGAGCATGGCAGAGTGGTCGATTCACGTGGCTGTGGTCGCCGAACCGTACTTCATTCCCGCCCGTGACAACTGGCTGGGATGCGCTGACGGTTTGGTGGTCATTATTGGCGAGACTCTGATCGAACCGTCTCGGGGCCGTGGCTGGGTTGCTGCGGTTTCGGGTGGTATCGTTATTGTGGGGGCGTATTTCTCCCCCAACAAGAGTCTCGCCGACTTTGAGGGTTTCCTTGTCGAGTTGGGCGCCGTCGTAGGCCGCTATCACCCTCGTCCCGTTCTGGTGCTCGGGGATCTCAACGCAAAGTCATCAGCGTGGGGATCTCCGGTCACTGATCCTCGGGGCGAGGTGCTAGAAGAGTGGACAGTGACAACTGGTCTGGTCGTCCTGAATCGGGGTTCGGAATACACGTGCGTGCGGCAGCGAGGCGGGTCGATAGTGGACGTCTCGTTTGCCAGCCCCTCTGTCGCCAGCCGAGTCCGCGACTGGCGTGTCGCCGTAGGGGTGGAGACGTTGTCGGACCATCTGTATATCCGGTTCGACGTCTCTGCCCAGACTGCGAGAGGCCGCCATCCAACTACCCCGATTAACGACGGCCCGCGTTGGGCGCTTAAGCACATCGACAGGGAACTACTCGAGGAAGCTGCCTTAGTCCAGTCCTGGATCTGGGAGTCGGCAACGGACGGTACCGTCGACGTCGAAGCAGTGGCGCTATGGTTTCGCGGGGCGATGACGCAGATCTGTGACGCGCCCATGCCCCGTGTCCGCCAACGGTCCGCAAGGCACCAGGTGTACTGGTGGACCGCCGAGATCGCGCAATTGCGCATAGCGTGCGTTGCGGCCCGACGCCGGTACACCCGATACCGGAGACGGCGTCGACGGGATTCCGCCGAGGAGGACGCGCTGTATGAGGTGTACCGCGCGTCTAAGGAGACTCTGTGGCTGGCCATCGGCGACTCGAAGTCGCGTGCCAGGGAGGAGCTGCTGGGGTCCCTAGATCGGGATCCGTGGGGGCGCCCCTACCGTTGGGTACGGGGCAAGTTGCGTTCCTGGGCGCCTCCACTAACGAAAACAATGCAACCCCAGTTGCTAGAGACGGTGGTATCAGTTCTCTTCCCTGAACGAGTGGGACACGTTCCCCCGGCGATGGCTTCGCCCTCAGCCACAGACTCTCCAGAGGAGGAGAGCACCGATGTCCCCAAGGTGACGCAAGCAGAGATGAGAGCGGCCATGGCGCGACTTCGGGCCAAGAACACAGCGCCCGGACCCGACGGAGTTCCTGGTCGAGCTCTCGTCCTGGCTCTGAAGGAGCTGGAGCCCCAGCTGAGGGGGCTCTTCACGGCATGTCTCGAGCAGGGTCAGCTTCCCAGTGTGTGGAAGGAGGGAAGGCTGGTCCTACTCAGGAAGGAGGGGCGCCCCGCGGACTCACCGTCCGCGTACCGGCCCATAGTGCTGCTCGACGAGGCGGGCAAACTTCTTGAGCGTATCATCGCAGATCGCCTCGTTAGCCACTTGTGCAGAGTGGGGCCAGACCTGGACGAGAACCAGTTTGGTTTTCGTCGCGGGCGCTCCACCATAGACGCTATTACACGCGTGAGGGCCCTGGCGGAGGAGACAGTATCCTGGGGTGGGGTGGTGCTGGCGGTGTCATTAGACATCTCCAACGCCTTCAACACCCTACCCTGGAGTTGTATTCGGGAGGCGCTTAATTACCATCGCGTGCCTCCCTACCTCCGCCGCACAATAGGGGCCTACCTTGAGGAGAGATGCGTCACGTATTGGGGACGTGACAGCGCTGGTCGACGCGTCATGTCGTGCGGTGTTCCGCAGGGATCGGTCTTGGGACCGCTCCTGTGGAACATCGGCTACGACTGGGTGCTGAGAGGTGAGCTCCCGTCGGGCGCTGACTTGACCTGTTATGCGGACGACACGCTCGTCACTGCCCGGGGGAGCTCGCACAGGGAAGCAGCGTTGGTTGCCACGGCTGCGGTTTCACAAGTGGTGAACCGCATCCGGTGCCTGGGTCTGGAGGTGGCCCTTAACAAGTCGGAGGCCATGGTGTTTCATGGCCTTCGACGCGCGCCACCACCGGGATCGCACATCGTGGGATAGCTGTCGAGTCCACCATGAAGTACCTGGGATTAGTGCTCGACAGCCGATGGGAATTTAGGCCCCACTTCCGGCGGCTGGCGCCCAAGCTGATGCGTGCAGCTGGCGCACTTTCAACGCTGCTTCCCAACTTGGGGGGCCCGAGCGCTGCCTGTAGGCGGTTGTACGTGGGAATCGTGCGGTCCATGGCCCTGTATGGGGCCCCTGTATGGGCGATGGACATGACGGCCAGCACTCTCGCCATTCTGCGCAAACCGCAGAGGGCGATGGCCGTCAGAGTCATCCGCGGGTATCGCACGATTTCCTACGAGGCGGCTTGCGTCCTGGCCGGATCCCCGCCCTGGTACCTAGAGGCGAAAGTACTCGCGTCACTATATCGATGGCGCGAGGAAGAGCGGGGTCGGGGCTCGAGGCCGGTGCAGCGACAGATCGCGCTGCGCCGAGAGGAGCTCCGTCAGGTCTTGGTGGCGGAATGGCGGCAAAGGCTTCTGCGCCCTACCGCCGGCCTCGCTATCGTCGAGGCGATCCGGCCAGTACTCGACGACTGGCTCGGGAGAAGGCACGGCTCCCTGTCGTTTAGGGTGACGCAGGTGCTGTCGGGGCACGGCTGCTTTGGCAAGTACCTGTGCCGCATAGACAGGGAGCCGGACGCTCGGTGCCACCACTGCGTCCATTGCGGAGAGGACACGGCGCAACACACGCTAGCCGAGTGTGTAGCTTGGGAGGAGCAGCGCAGTGTCCTCACAAATGAAGTAGGAGGCGATTTGTCGCTGTCGGCCTTGGTGCGGAGTATGGTCGGTAGCGCAGAATCGTGGGATGCAGTGGTGTCCTTCTGTGAGGACGTGATGTCGCAGAAGGAAACTGCGGAACGGGAGAGGGAGATCTCGACTCCCTTCCCTGGACGCAGAAGGCGCACCGGGCGCAGGAGAAGGGCGGACAACGCCCTTTTCCAGCCCCCATGAATAAGTCCAGTGGCGAGGGACTAGGGGAAGCCCCCGCCCCCCCTATTCGATGGACACGAGGCACGCGTGGGTGTCGGCGCGTGCCTCTGGGGTGATACAGGGGGGTAGTTGAACACCTCACTACCCCGTGCAGGAGACGAGACCCGTACAGACCGGGCCAGCACTAGTGTGGGGCTGCGGAAGAATTTGGATTCCCGCGGCCCCGCGCGTGCACGTGTGAGGAGACACCGGGGTGGTTTTAGCCGGTAAGAGTCCGGCACACCCCTCCGCCTTTCCCCAGGCAGAGGCAGTCCATGAGGATTTCCCCCCCCGTAAAAAAAAGAAAAACGTATGTCGGAGCGCGGTGGTGTAAGTGTTGCGGTATGATATGATACGGTGCGGTGATGTCAGCCACGGGAAGATCTTCCGTCGCGTTTGTCGGAGCGCGGTGGTGTAAGTGTTGCGGTACGATATGATACGGTGCAGTGCGGTCGGCCACGGGAAGATGTTGCGTCACGTTTGTCGGAGCGCGGTGGTGTATTGTTGCGTTGCGGTATGGTGCGGTGTGGCGTGAGTCATGCGGTACGCAGGTACTACGTCGTCGGTACTCGTACTGAGCGGACGTATTCAAGCGCTCTCGCGTGACCACGGGTAGTGATTTTTAATTGTTCTTGCGTCTTTTAGTAGTATTTCATTAGAATAGTTGACTTTTATTGTTGTTAAAACTTTATTTTGTATTTTAATTGAACTGTGCAGTGTGTGTAATCGCTTTTAATCATTTTTAAACATTTTTAATTGTTAAAAACACGTGTTAGGTTAGGTTAGACCACGCGGTTACCGCGTGGTAGCTTTAGGTTAAGTAGACTTATTCCATTGCTGTGTGTATTATTCTGTGTTCGTTTGGATTTTTAACTGTAAGTACTTTCATTATATTTAGTGTTAATTTAAATAATAAAAACAGATCTAGAATATAGGTTAGATTGTGCCGGTGTTGTTTGACACTGACAGCTGTTACTGTAAAAGACACTGACAGTGACGTTGGCAGCTGTCATTGTGGGTGACACTTCCATAGACAGTGACGTTGACAGGGTGACCTGTCATAGTTTTTGATAGGTCGCGTTCCAATTTTACATTATATAGTGGAATTTTTCTTTAATTAAAATGGCGGATGACGATGAGGGATTTACGCCAAGGAAGTCTTTGGCTAGGACCCCGCCGGGACCAATCGGCCGGCCGGTTGCGGTGCCCCCCCCACCGCCAGTAGTGCCGGAGAAGCGGCCACTGGCTTCGCCGGAAGAAATGCAGACATCTTCCCAGCGACCAAGGGTGGGCAAGCGCACTGAGTCGCGCCGTAGTGTGGCACCGGTAGCAGGGCTTCTAACAAAGAATGTTGAGGAGTCTGCTCCTGAAACAGAAGAAGAGGACAGCTCCAGGGGAGGCAGCTCGGGGTGTGAGGGGGAGCTTCAAAGCTACCACCGCTTCGAAGCTGGAAGTTATCGACCAGGTGCGGGAGACGGTGAGAGGGATAATGACCATTATTTCAGGACCCGGCTCCAAGCTCAACAAGGCGGAGGTCAACAGGGTATCAGCATATGGCCATGACCTTATCGCCATGGTGGCGACCATGGAGGTCCACATTTCAGAGTTGGAGCTGGCCAGACTAAGAGCGGAGAAGGAGAAGCTTGTCGCAGAAGGGAGACTGGCGCAGGTCGTGGCCGGAACAGTTCCTAGCCACACGACGGACCCGACACCGCAACGCTCATACGCGGCTGCATTGAGGCTGCCCAAGGGAGCAGACCGGGTGCTGATGCCTGTCAGTAAGGGCCCGGTAGTTGCTTTCTATCCGGCCGAAGCTGAGGGGCCAATTAAGACTGCGGAGGATACCAAGCTGGAGCTGAAGAAGGCGGTGAACCCCAAGACCAGCGGCCTGCAAATTGATCGACTGAGAAAGGTTGGGAATGCAGGTGTCGTGGTCCAGACCACGTCCCAGGAGGCCGCTGAAAAATTAAAAACTGCAGCCCCTCCATCATTGAGGGTGTCTGAGCCCAGGCAGCGCCTTCCCCTGGTTGCCCTCAGGGGTTTTGAGGAGGACCCCAAAAATGAGGAGGTGATAAGCGGCCTCTACGAGCAGAACCTTGCTGCCTGCGGCTGGAGCGAGGATAAGGTGAAGGCAGACTGCAAGGTGGCTTTTAAAAAATCGTGGAGAGGAAGCAGGCGCACTACAGTCATTCTCCAGTGCTCGGCAGCACTTAGAGACGTGCTAGTGGGACAGAATCGTCTCTACATTGGCTGGGACGTGGTCGAGCCCTGCGATTACGTTGACGTCACGTGCTGCCAGAGGTGCCAGCAATACGGGCATCCATCAAAATACTGCAGGTCCAAGGAAATTGTGTGTGGCAAGTGTGGGGAGACGGGACACGAGCGTGGGACCTGCCAAGCAAAAGAAGAAAAGTGCGCTACCTGCAAGAGATTTGGCAGGCCTGACTCTGGTACGCACGTGACCATGGCGAGGAACTGTCCAGCAAGACTGCATGCAGAGCAACGCTCCGTGGCCACCACGCAATACTGCCGATAAGGGCATGTCCAGCTACTTAAAAGAACAAACTATTAAAATGGGGCAGATTAACTTGGGTCGGGGGGAGCTTGCCACGGCTGAGTTGCCTATTCTGGCGCGTGAACTGCACCTGGACATTGTTCTTGTTCAAGAACAGTACTCCCAGGCTGCAGGAATCGTCCAGATGGGTGGTCACCCGTGGGCTGGCATCTATCTTGCCGACCCAACAATTGGAGTGGCTTTGCTGCGCCACCTCAGCAACGAGTTCTGTGTGGTGTGCCATGTAAACCGATGGGACCTCTACGTGGTGTCAGCGTACTTTAAATACAGTGACACCATTGATGACCACCTGCACCACTTGGAGGTCACCCTGAGTTGCCTAAAGGGCAGAAGGGTCATCGTCGGCCTCGACGCAAATGCGCACTCGCCACTCTGGCACTGCGATCGCCGACATTACGTGGGACGAGGACATACTGCAGAACACCGGAGGCAGCAAGTGGAGGCGTTCATACTCTCACAGGAACTAACGTTGGCGAACCAGCCTGACCAGCCCTATACCTTCTCTGGGCCAGGTGGAGAATCTAATGTGGACCTAACATTATCAACTGGGGACATATACCTTGCTGAGTGGCGAGTGCATGAGGGAATCTGCGCCAGCGACCATAATTTAATAACATACACGGCCACTACCAGCAGGCCGACTACTTGCGCTGCACCCGTCAGGGATCCCCCACGTTTTCGTGACCGGGGGGGTGGATTGGGACAGGTTCCGGGCGATCATAAAATTAAGAATGGGATGGTTGCATGTGGACAAACCCGCGGCCCTCCTGGCGGAGGAGTTCTCAGGGGTCATCATCCGCTCCGCGGAGGAAGGCCTAGGGGAGCGTCGCCCTAGGGGTTCCGCGGGGTATGAATGGTGGAATTCTGAACTGGATAAAACTCGGAAGCTGCAATGCAAGCTCAGGCGTGTATGGCAGAGTAAAAGGCGTCTGGGTGGTAGATCAGAGGAGATAGCCAGAATGGCTTTTCACAGCGTGCGTGCGAGATATAGAAAGATGATGGTGGAGGTGCAGCAGGCGCATCACACGAGGGTCGCCAATACTGGCAATGAGGACCCCTGGGGCCTGGCATACAGGTTGGCCAGCGGGAGGGTGCGTCCGCCTGCGAATGTGATCAATGGGATTGCATTCGCGGGTGGGCACCCAGATAGTCTGGTAGTTGCCATGAACAGCCTGATGACTGCGCTCTGTCCGGATGACGACCCTGGCTGTGACAAGCCTTACCACCGGCAGGTTCGAATGCTGACGGCGTTTATGCCCTCTGGTAGAGCTGCACCTCCACTTGCGGTTGAGGACCTGGGTGGCATAGTCAGGGCCTTGCCCAACACGGCTCCGGGTCTCGATGGAGTGAGTGCGAGAATCGTGAGGAATGTTTGGATGGCTGCACCGACGGAATTCCACTCGGTGTATGCCAAGTGTGTAATAGAGGGGGTTTTCCCCCAGGTATGGAAGGACGGTAGATTGATTGTCATTCCCAAGGGTAATCACTGACGCCAAGGCGTATCATCCCATAACGCTCCTGCCTGTTTTGGGAAAGTTGCTTGAACGTGTAATTCTAAGATGTGCTCCTGTGATTAGTCACGGGATATCCGAGCACCAGCACGGATTTTCTCCGGGGCGATCTACGGTAACAGCGCTGCGAGTATTGCTCAGCACGGCAAAGTATTCTCGGGCATGCTACGTGCAAGCTATCTTTTTGGATATTTCCGGTGCCTTCGACAATGCCTGGTGGCCGATGATGATGGTCAAAGCTAAGAGGGGTGGATGTCCACCTAACATTTATAAAATGTTGGTGGACTACTTCACCTCCAGGCGTGTGGGCCTCTACATCGGGGACCGGGTAGAGTGGAAGACCTCGACCATGGGATGTCCTCAAGGCTCCGTGCTGGGCCCAACACTGTGGAACGTGCTGATGGACGATTTGCTTCGACTCCCTCTGCCTGAGGGAGTTGCCATGACTGCCTATGCCGATGATGTCACAATCTTGGTTGAATCGGAAACGAGAGTAGGTATTGAATCCAGGGCCCGGGTCACTCTGGACCTTGTACGGGAATGGGGGCTGAGGAATCGACTGAAGTTCTCCTCCTCAAAGTCTACCACCATGACTGTTAGAGGGAAACTTCAGCGCCCCCCGGTTATTAAACTTGGTGGGGAATCAATCAAGTCCGTGACTACCGCTAAGGTACTAGGCGTGGTTTTGGACTCAGGATTATCATTTGTGCAACACGCTTCTGATATTTCTGAAAGAGCGACTAAGGGATTTGGCAAAATGACTCGCGTATCGACCTCGTCATGGGGTATTCGATATCAGAGTTTAAAAATTATTTACAGAGGAGTGTTTGTGTCCACGCTCACGTATGCAGCAGAGTGCTGGTATGAGCGGGCGAACATGTACACAGTCCGTAGCGTACTACTGAGATCGCAACGATCTGCACTTGTCTTGCTGACCAAGGCGTACCGGTCCACTAGCACGGCGGCCTTACCGGTGCTGGCTGGCGTTCTCCCTGCTGACCTGGAGGTCATCCGTGCTGGTAGGACGGGTGTGGCACGTTTGACCGCGCCCAAAGAGGAGTTGAGCAGATGAAAGCGCGATATCTGGACTGAGGTGATTAGCGTATGGCAGAATCGATGGGAAAACGAAACGAAAGGACGTGAGTTAAATCGATTTTTCCCGGAGGTGGCGTTGAGACTCAGGTATACCTGGGTCTCACCGGACTATCAAACATCCCAGATTCTCACTGGACATGGATGTTTTCGGAAGAGACTGCATGACATGCGACTGTGTGAAACCAGTATGTGTGAGTGTGGTACGGCAGAGGAGGATGTTCACCATGTCCTATGGGAATGTCCTCTGTATGACGATCTAAGAGCGAAAGTGTTGGATGGGCTGGTTCGAACGGTTCAGGGACCGATTTACTACTCGGATCTCGTCAGCGATGGAGTGAACTACGGGCTGTTGCGTGAGTTTGCGCATAGGTGGCACGATCGCAGGAGAAGGCAGGAAAGGATGCTGGTAGGAAGGCCCGACGACGTAGGCGTTATTGTGCCGTCAGCCCCAGAAGGGGGAGAATGACGTTAAACTGGGACAAGGAACAGAATAAATATTTGTAGGGAGTCAAGAAAGTGCGCGCGAGAAAGAGCAAGGTGCAAGTACCGCGCGCATCTCCCGAGATTAGGCCCGTATGACCTGAGGGTCGGTGGGGCCATGGGAGGTGGTGGGTACGCAGGTGGTGCTGGGGGTAAAGGAACGCGCGTGCGTGTATATGTTATTGCGATGCGGTGCGTTACGTTACGTTGCGGTACAGTACGGTGCGGTGTGCGCGGGTGGTGCTAGGGCTGACGGAGCGCGCGTGCACGTGTATGTGTTGTTGCGGTGGGGCACGGTACGATACGATGCGGTACAGTGCAGCGTGGTGCGCAGGTGGTGCTGGGGCTGACGGAGCGTGCGTGCGTGTCGGGTGCGCGCTCGACGCTGGTGACGGTGCGGCGCGCGCGCCTTGTGGAAGACGGCTACCGGCAGCTGGCTGCGCTGCCCGCGCGCGCGCTCAAAGCCGTCGTGCGCGTGCGCTTCGTCAACCAGCAGGGGCTCGACGAGGCCGGCATCGACCAGGACGGCGTGTTTAAAGGTACTAATGGTTGCCTGATTGTCGATTTTTAACCGTTATTTATTACATACAGCTAATCAGCTACGCGCGGCTGCATAATGTAGTGATTACATGTCCTCTATGGCAGCAGCCCGCTGTGCTTATAACACATAAGCACGTAGCTTAGGTAAATAAAAAAGTAATAAAAAATCGACCACTGAAATAAAACCTAATACTAAATCTAAAATGCATATATAAGACGTTGCGTAGTTATCCAACGTGACAAAGTCACGATGGTTTTTCACTGTGACTTTTGTAACTGGAACGACGGCGGCCACGGTTATTTAAAAATAACACTTTTCCCCAAGTATGTTCGCCTCTTACGACATCCACGGTACGATATGGATATTCATATACCGCCACCACACGGTAATTGATAATTTCTTAAAACATTTTATTTATCGACAAAGTCCTGCAATCGTTTCTCTAGCGCTTACTATATTCGATATTAATTGCTATAATTCGATATTTTAATTTTTGATTATTTTTTCGGACATGGTAATGACTCGTAAGTTATATTAGCCTGAATTAAAAAAAAATCGTCATTGGCCTAACCTACTACACTTTTGGCTTGACCATAGGTCTGACAATGTTAGTCCAAAACACTTTCGTGGCCTGAGCGGTTGATCTAACTTTTATTAGGACTTAAGTTAATGAGTAAAGATCATTTATTTTATCTTAACAATATTTCAATTTAAATAAAATCTCTGAATTTTTCGGATCAAAATTATCTAGATCACGTTTTTTTATAGAATAAGGGTGACAAACGAGCACACAATCCACCTGATGGTAAGTGGATGCTATTGCCCATAGATATCTACATTTATCCTCGATTAAGAATTAAAACGCAGATGCATTGTCACCCCTGAGGACTAAGATGGAATGACTCGTTTTCAGTAACGAGGGTCTCCGGTTTTCTGCACTACCCATACGAAACAGCAGTATTAAGCTGCTATTTTACGCTGGTATTCTGTGAGAGCTTTGTCCTGCCCCCGGTCGAGCTGCAACCTGCAACCATAAAATAGCTGCATCATGGCTTCCGGTACTAATCTCTATTTGTTCGTAAAGTATCATCAGAATCTGTTTAGCCATTACGAAAACTAGCGCGGACAGACAGTACAAACAAAAATTTAAAAAATGTTTACTAATGTCTCAATGACATGTAAATATTTTACAAAAATATTAATAAAAAAAATCTACGTTAATTATGAAGAAATCTCTCGGCTCGACGCGTTGTAGCTCGCAAATGCTAAACCGGACTGAATTTTTATTGTAGTTTATGGCAATTTATTATCATTAGTTAATATAATAATTCCATTAATCTCAATGAATTTTATCTATGGATACTGCATGGAAAAATGCATATCTCAACGTATTTTTTTTGCCGTCTTTACCGGCGAGTGTGACCATAGATAGCGAGTGTGCGAGCATGATGTGAATAGAGGCGACGCCATTTTCAATCCCATTCTTTAACCACACGTGTAGTATGTTTCGGGCGGGAGATACATTATGCATGACATACGTGTTGTTTTGTTGCAGTGTTCGGAAGGCAGATAAAAATCCATTTAGGAAATCATCATCATCATCATCATTACAGCCCTTCACAAGTCCACTGCTGAACATAGGCCTCCCCCAAGGTATGTCACAAAGCACGGTCCTGAGCCACCTGCATCCATCGACTTCCTGCATGTCTTACCAGGTCGTCACTCCATATAGTGGGGGGTCGCCCTACACTTCGCCTACCGGTACGAGGCTGCCACTCGAGAACCTTTTTTCCCCAACGGTTGTCGGTTCTTTGAGCTATATGGCCAGCCCATTGCCACTTCAGCTTACTAATCCGTTGGGCTATGTCGGTCACTCTGGTTTTACTGCGGATATCCTCATTTCTAAGTCTATTACGCAGAGAAACTCCGAGCATAGCCCTCTCCATAGCTCGCTGAGCGACTTTGATTTAGGAAATACAATACACAAAATGTCCGAGCATAGCCCTCTCCATAGCTCGCTGAGCGACTTTGATTTAGGAAATACAATACACAAAATGTATCAAATTTATAAACATACTACAGTTAACACCATACAAATTTGAAGTTAACATCAATTAAAAATGAATTTGCACGCAAAAACCCAAGTGTTATGTATCTTTAACATCATCATTATAGTCGTCATTGCAGCCCATCTGATGTCAATGGTACTCCATCTAATAAAAAGTAGCCCTACTCTGCATTTGCCGTTTATGTGGCTGCCACTCGTGTACCTTTACATCGGTTGTCGGTTTTTATATTGGTGTTAAATAAACTAGTTAACCTACCTGATGGTAATTGGCTACTGCGGCCTTAGATGCGTCATCACCGCTGAGAACGAAAACAATGCTTCACATCCTGGAATTATTCTGCTTTTCTTAGTTTCCAAACCAGATCACAACAGTGGGTGCACTTTTGCTTGGCGGCGCTTATTGTCTTAAAGATTCACATAAAGTACATCCAGTTATTTTGGTTTTTCGACCAGTTTTGAATGTAAGCTAAGTATATTTTATCGAACATAGGTTTAAGGAAGTTAAAAGGAGATTTTCTCTTCAGAGTTCCTAGAGGAGACTATCAAGCGGGTTTTTGATCCGTCTCTAAATCTGTTCCGTGTGACGAGCGAGGAGCGACTGTACCCTTCGCCCACGTCGTGTCTACAGGAGAACCATTTGCAGTTGTTCGAGTTTATTGGCAGAATGCTCGGAAAAGCCGTTTACGAGGTTAATTATTAATTTTAAATAAAAATGTTAAACAAAGTTGATGAAAAAATGTGTCAATCGTGTTTTAGCCAACATAATTTACTAAGAAAAATCTTTAACTTTCATAATGAATTTAAAAAAAATGTGGATTTGTAGTTTTTAAAGACAAAAAAATTCCTTTTCTGTGCACCTATAAAGCGTGAAAAATCTGCTTTTGGTGCCCACATCATCTTAAAGGTGCGACACGTCTGCGGCCCGAGTCTGTTACCCCACCTATCAAGCATGTGTCTTGTCATTTTTGTTCATTAAGCAACTGTTTGACCTTCAACATCAGGTACTTGACTGATGATAGCAGCGGATAGGAGGAATCGGAGAGTATCATAATAATATTATTTTACTTTATTACACCCGTAATAGAATTATACAATGCATTTTGTTTCGTTGGTGGCGTAACGGGCGAGAATGGAAAATGCCAAAGAGGCCCATACACTTTCCGATAGATGGCAGAGTAACCATTTTTTTACTTTTACGTCAGGCGTAAAATACCTAGAGCGGAGACAGAGAGCAGCGTCAAAGATGCGAGATGTATGATACTGCGATTGGCGTCGCTTGCAAAGCGTTAAAGCAAATTTTCCATACAAACTGAGAGACCCATGTTTATCAGTGAACTTCAAGGGACTGATGAAGAAAAAGAATAATAATTACTGTGTTGTCGTATAGTAGCGGTTAAGAATATCCACTACCCCATATCTTCCCGTGGGTGTCGTAAAAGGCGACAGAGGGAGACAGGCAGGAGATGGGCAGCAGCATCTTCCTGATAACAGCAACTGTACGACAAAAAAAAAACTGCGGTTGCCAACCCGCTCGCCAACCGTCCCCGACAAGTCCCCGGCGGCCCCGCTATTCCTGGCTACGGTGGCGACCATGGTAACGGCAGGGCAGGGGGTGCTAAGAATCTCCGGTGGAGGTTCGGTTGCCACCTACGACGACTCGACCTGGCAACATTTAACGCACGCACACTGAGGACTGACGAGAAGATCCTGGAGCTGGAAGAAGAGATAGACAAGTTGCGCTGGAGTATTATAGGATTATCAGAGGTCCGAAGAGAGGGGGAGGACACGGTGATTCTCGAATCTGGCAACTTGTTCTATCACCGGGAGGGCGACCATCTGTCCCAAGGAGGTGTCGGATTTATCGTCCACAAGTCTCTCGTCAACAACGTTGTAAAGATTGGGAGTGTGTCGACGAGGGTCGCGTACCTGATACTCAGAATCACCAAACGGTATTCGCTGAAGGTCATACAGGTTTACGCACCAACCTCGGCACATCCCGATGAGGAGGTAGAGGAAATGTATGAGGATATTTCCAAAGCCATGCATTCCTCCAAAACCCACTACACGGTGTTGATGGGAGACTTCAACGCAAAACTAGGCACAAGAGAAAGCGGTGAGCTGAAGTTAGGGAAATTTGGAGTAGGGCAACGGAACCGAAGGGGCCAGCAGCTGGCCGACTTTATGGAGAAAGAGGGACTCTTTATGATGAACTATTTCTTCCAGAAGCGGCCCCACAGGAAGTGGACCTGGTCGAGCCCCGACGGTTCGACAAAAAATGAGATTGACTTCATTATGACGACCAGACGCCAACTGTTCAGTGATGTCTCAGTGATCGCAAGGGTGAAAACTGGCAGCGATCACCGAATGGTTAGAGGCACACTGAACCTAAACGTTAAGTTGGAGAGGTCTCGTCTAATGAAGTCAACGCTCCGTCCCCCCTCGTGCTCTAATCCAGAATCCCGAAAACTTTCAGCTCGAGTTACACAACCGCTTTCAGTGCCTACAAGATTGCAATGCAGTGGACGATATGAATGACAAGCTCGTGGAAACTGTCCATGCGGTCGGAGCTAAGTTCTGCAAGACCCACCGCAGAAGAACACAAAAACTCTCCGATCACACCCCTAATCTCATGGCTGTTAGACGGGAGATGAGGCTGCAATCGTCAACAGATTTGACAGCATACAGGCAACTGAACAGACAGATCTCCAAATGCATGCGGCGAGACTTACGCAACTTTAATACTGCTCGTATTAAAGAAGCGATCGAGCGGAACCAGGGCTCCAAAGTCTTTGCCAGAGATCTGTCTGCCAGAAAGAGCCAACTGTCAAAGCTGAAGACTGAATGTGGCAGCATCGTTTCCGGGACACCTGAGATGTTGAGTGAGATTGAGAGGTTCTATGGGCAGCTGTACACATCATCGTTGGAGCCACACGCAAGTGTGAGTAACGATCCAAGAGCAAGTCTTATCCGACACTATTCCGATGATATCCCGGACGTCAGTCTAAGCGAGATTAGAATGGCTCTCCAGCACCTTAAAAACGGCAGGGCCCCAGGCGAGGATGGAATTACAGCGGAGCTTCTGAAAGCGGGTGGAACACCGGTACTGGAAGTCCTTCAGAAGCTCTTCAATTCCGTCCTCCATGGTGGCACTACTCCAGAGGCGTGGAGCAGAAGTGCGGTGGTCTTGTTCTTTAAGAAAGGCGACAACGCTCTCTTGAAGAACTACAGACCGATTTCCCTTCTGAGCCGCGTCTACGTGCTGTTTTCGAGAGTCATTACGAATCGTCTCACACGCAGACTCGACGACTTCCAGCCTCCCGAACAAGCCGGTTTCCGAAAAGGCTTCAGTACCATAGACCACATACATACCCTGCGGCAGATTGTACAGAAGACTGAAGAGTACAATTTGCCACTTTGCCTGGCGTATGTGGACTATGAGAAAGCCTTTGATTCCGTCGAAACTTGGGCGGTGCTGCAGTCCCTTCAGCGGTGCCAAGTTGACTGTCGGTATATCGAAGTGCTGAAGTGTTTGTACAGTAGGGCTACGATGGCTATCCGAGTACAGAACCAGAGCTCGAAACCTATCCAACTGCAGAGAGGTGTAAGACAGGGTGACGTTATATCCCTGAAACTCTTCACCGCTGCTTTGGAAGACGATTTCAAGCTACTGGACTGGAAAGGATACGGTATTAACATCAATGGCGAGTACATCACTCACCTTCGATTTGCCGACGATATAGTCCTTATGGCAGAATCGCTGGAGGACTTAAGCACTATGCTCAATGACCTCAATAGTGCCTCCCAACGGATAGGTCTTAAGATGAACATGGACAAAACAAAGATCATGTTTAATGTCCATGTCACACCTATGCCGGTAGTTGTTGGGAGCACTATGCTCGAAGTTGTTGACGAGTATGTTTACCTGGGACAAATAGTCCGACTAGGTAAGTCCAACTTCGACCGAGAGGTCAATCGACGAATTCAACTCGGCTGGGCAGCGTTCGGGAATCTTCTCGTCAGGTATACCTCAATCTCTAAAAACTAGATTGTACAACCAGTGCGTGTTGCCAGTGATGACTTACGGATCTGAGACGTGGTCCTTCCCTGCTGGCCGTATGAGGACGCTCAAGGTCGCTCAACGAGCTATGGAGAGGGCTATGCTCGGAGTTTCTCTGCGTGATAAACTCAGAAATGAGGATATCCGCAGTAAAACCAGAGTGACCGACATAGCCCAACGGATTAGTAAGCTGAAGTGGCAATGGGCCGGCCATATAGCTCGAAGAACCGATAACCGATGGGGAAGAAAGGTTCTCGAGTGGCAGCCTCGTACCGGTAGGCGTAGTGTAGGGCGACCCCCCACTAGATGGAGTGACGACCTGATAAGATATGCAGGAAGTCGATGGATGCAGGTGGCTCAGGACCGTGCTTTGTGGCATTACTTGGGGGAGGCCTATGTTCAGCAGTGGACTTGTGAAGGGCTGTAATGATGATGATGATGTCGTATAGTCGGTTTATATTTGTTTCGAAATAATCTTATTATTTACATTTATTTATGTAATCATCAGGGTATCGTGGTGGACGTGCCATTCGCGTCGTTCTTCCTGAGCCAGGTGCTGGGGCAGACGCAGCAGGCGCTGTACAGCTGGATCGACGAGCTGCCTTCACTTGACCGCGATCTTTACCGCAGCCTCACCTACATCAAGCACTTCCAGGTCACACACATATTTATTGGTTTCCGAGCGTTCTGCTGCCAGATTTCGTAGCAGAAATATTTTTAAAGTCCGTACACTTCCTGAAAATTTAAACAATTTCGAATTGATTACCTTAAAACGTGATTTTCACGACAACCTATTATCAAAAATAATTTACAGATATTTTTCTATTTTCACCGTTTATAGTATGTGACCTAAAATCTAAATTTTTCTTTTAGTTTACTTTTAATGTGTTTTTTTAAAACTTTAATGATAAACAATTTGCATGAGAACTGCACTTGCAATAGGTAAGTCTTTCTGGTCCCCCTATCCTAAGTATGATACTGGGTCCAAAGTAGAAGAGATAGGATGAATTGGCATAAAAGGTGATATGCCCCTTTAAGTGAACGATGTGTAATTATTTATATATGGAATTGAGCAAAGGGGCCCTAAATTGTTCCTTGGGAAACACCGTACTGAACTGCTAACATTTTAATCTATATTAAACACCTACTTACTTCAAAACATTTGTAATATACGACTACGTTTCTAGAACCCAAACACTTTTCGCGAGCGCAGAGACCATTTATAACAGAATTTCATGACTTACGGTGTCAAATATCTTCTTTAAATATCTAAAAGCTACTAACTTTCTGTGTTCATTAAAACTCTGATGAATTACGTTAACGATTACAAAACTGTATGCTTTTCTTTATTTTGATCATTACAGGGCGACATCTCTACATTGGAATTAACGTTTTCGGTTGACGAAGAGAGGTTGGGTGAAATCGTAACACATGAACTTGTACCAGGCGGAAAGGCTATTCCAGTTACAAACGAAAATAAGTAAGTAGTATTCACCATCTTTTGAATTATCAGTTAATACTGATAGTGACTTTTGATTCGCAGAAATCCAATAAAAATATTTTTTCGCCAAACACACTAATAATAATAAATGTTTTAATGATATAATACTACTTTAATTAATGAAATAATGACCGAATTTCGGTCACGACGGCCAGTATCAAGGACCAAATATATGCGCTCTCTATTCCCACATTCTCATAATCCGATAGGACGACAATCCGACATGATTGGACGCACAACGGCTTTACGTGCTTTCTAAGACTTCGAGCTAAGAATTTCTTGAAAAAAAAAACCTCATTACTGACTGTTACTGTGACTTTGCCGATCCTGCATTTGTACCCGGTACCATATAACCAGCAGTCGCTCGCAGTGGATGCTGTCACATTGCATGCTGTGGTCCAGATACACCTACACCTTCAATTCGATTTAAAATGTAGATGCGTTGTCACTACTCAGATCTAAGATGGTTTGCCTCGGTACCCGTAAAAAGCGTCTCTGGATCTCCACACCCATCTTATGAAACGTAACACAGCATTAAGCTGCTACCCCGGTCGAGCCGACTTATTCATGCTACAGCCATTATATAGCTGCAGTGTGATTTTACGACGTGTAATGTGCCCAAAGTGTGCATGTGGGACGTGCCAACTTATTTTTCTCTTCTCATTGCACGTTGTGCACCCTGCTAGTCAACGAACGCGACTCTGGTGACCGACAAATGGCCTTAAATCCACGACAAAAAAAAACGAAACTAAAGGTCGTTAAACTTTGTTATATTTTTTTATTTAACACTGAAGCGACAAACGAACTCACAGTCCAACTAATGAGAAATGGCTACTGCAGTCCATGGATATCTGCAACCAAATTGTGCGTTGTCACCCACGTTGACTAAGATGGAATTGCTCAAAGTCTGTAAACTGGCCTTTTATACCCTTCAGACTAGAACACATTAGTGCAAGCAGGTTTTGGTGGGAACTTGGCCGACGACGGACTGTCGCTCCTGTTTTGTCGCTTGAATAATGGTTTGAAGTGGATTTTAATTCGTAAAAGTGATGCGATTTTGTGAATTGTCTGCGCGTGTGAACTATTAGAGAAAACGATGAAACCAGTGCTTTGATGACGATATAAACCTCGAAGTTAATATCGTTTGGGTGCTTTATGAACTTGAGTGGCTGTCGTCATCAACAGTCCGCTGGGTTGAGCTGTCGTCAAAATTTCCCAAAAATTCCGCGATGTGACGCATCAGCGTATTGTGTAGAAAAAATATATAAAATGAAGATTCTGAAAGAATTGATAGGCTCAGAAGGGCTAGTACCCAGAGCCGTAACGCTAGTTAAATAAAAAACAAAAAAAATTGTGCAAGCACTGCTACTATGCAATAGAAATAGGCAAAAGTGTTGTATCTAACCAGATGAACTCCTAGGCACAAAAAGAATTCTACAAACTTACACATCGATTTGCTTAATTTTGCGTAGTATAAATTGGCCGCTATGAATATATTTAACTTTAAAAACTAATAATATATGTTTTAAGTAATCTTTTACTTCCAGAATAAACTACATTCACATGATGGCCCATTTTCGCATGCACACTCAAATCAAAGATCAAACCAACGCGTTTATCAAAGGCTTCAGAGCTATCATCAATCCTGAATGGCTTTCACTTTTTTCCACTCCAGAGGTAAGAATGTAATTTGCTTACAGTATACCTGTTTAAAGAAGATGTTATTGATATAATTTTTTTTAAGACTTAATTTAATATATTATGGAAACATCAAGGAAAAATTATGAAGTAAGTAAAATGAATTCATTGTCTCAAATATTTAAAACATTTTTTATATACAATGGTAAATATGAACTAAAAACAATCAAAAACCTTACCTTTAATCACTCTCTCTATTTTTAAGAACTTATGGTTGCCTTTCTCTTTTATTTTCTGATAGCTAATCACGCAAAATTGTTGAAATGGTGCACAATTGTTGGTACACATTTCTTTCTTGCGAATGTGTGAGTTTGGCGACAGTGGTTCTGGTACAAATTATGCGTTTTGCTACTTCCTCTTGTTTTTTATATTCCGTGAAGTTGACGTTACGGACTGTACTTGCACTTACTGAAACCATGCTGAAATGAGTATTGATACATACGCATCTTCATACATAATATCTATTTTCTATAGATAAAATGCAAATTGGTGCTTATAATAGTAATTCAGGTCTGATGAATCAATGTAATTTGTTGGTGACTTAGAGGGGAGATGGGGAAGTGCGGGTGGGTGATGGTCTGCTGCACTACGTACCATACAATAGTGTCCTATAGCAGCTGATGGCGTTCGATAGCCACCTATCGCAGCGTTTACTCACGATGCGTATAAGTTTGTCCATAACCATCCAGCTAAATGCCAATCGATGCTGATTGATGTGATTCAGGATTGCTGATAAGTGGGATTCAGAGGCCCTTTGTTCAATTTATGTCGGCTAGTTTATGGGCTTATACCATAGAATACTATAATACATACATAATAGAACGGGGGAGTGGGCGGAGCCCGCGTAGCCACTAAAATGTCACTAACACGTCAATTCACACGTGTAAATGTCAACACGAGATGTGTTTTGACGTTACAATCATTTCCAAATTTCGCATGCAAGTTATTTAGTAAATGCCATATTGCACCCTATTTACAAATAAATATGTATTAAAATTTAATGATGATCTTGAACATTAATCAAAAGTCTAAAATGTGTAAATTTACTCAGTCTGTCAACACAGCGAATCGGTTTTGGCGACGCCAATCCTCGTATAAAATAAAGTTGACAGCCATTCTATTGTGTATTATAGTATTCTATGGTTTATACTATACATACATGATAAAGACACTATGTGACCATCTGCGTAACAAATAAGTCACCTTAGTCCCAACTGGCGACATCCGATGAGCGTAAAAATATTAGCTGTCATTAATGTAATGATATCACATATTTGTTGGTGTGAGCAGCTGCAGCGTCTGATCAGCGGCGACAACGTGCCGCTGGACCTGCGCGACCTGCGGCGCCACACGCAGTACTACGGCGGCTTCCACGACTCGCACCGCGTCGTGTGCTGGCTGTGGGACGTGCTGCAGCGCGACTTCACCGAGCACGAGCGCGCCATGTTCCTCAAGGTACGCACCCACTTGCACTTGCACGACTCGCACCACGTCGTGTGCTGGCTGTGGGACGTGCTGCAGCGCGACTTCACCGAGCACGAGCGCGCCATGTTCCTCAAGGTACGCACCCACTTGCACTTGCACGACTCGCACCGCGTCGTGTGCTGGCTGTGGGACGTGCTGCAGCGTGACTTCACCGAGCACGAGCGCGTAATGTCCCTCAAGGTACGCATCCACTTGCACTTGCACTTGCACGACTCGCACCGCGTCATGTGCTGGCTGTGGGACGTGTTGCAGCGCGACTTCACCGAGCACGAACGCGCCATGTTCCTCAAGGTACGCCCCCACTTGCACTTGCACTTGGACGACTCGCACCGCGTCATGTGCTGGCTGTGGGACGTGCTGCAGCGCGACTTCACCGAGCACGAACGCGCCATGTTCCTCAAGGTACGCCCCCACTTGCACTTGCACTTGGACGACTCGCACCGCGTCGTGTGCTGGCTGTGGGACGTGCTGCAGCGCGACTTCACCGAGCACGACCGCGCCATGTTCCTCAAGGTACGCACCCACTTGCACTTGCACGACTCGCACCGCGTCATGGGCTGGCTGTGGGACGTGCTGCAGCGCGACTTCACCGAGCACGAGCGCGACATGTTCCTCAAGGTACGCCCCCACTTGCACTTGCATGTCTCGCACCGCATCGTGTGCTGGCTGTGGGACGTGCTGCGGCGTGATTTCACCGAACACGAGCGCGCCATGTTCCTCAAGGTACGCACCCACTTGCACTTGCACGACTTGCACCGCGTCATGTGCTTGGCTGTGGGACGTGCTGCAGCGCGACTTCACCGAGCACGAGCGCGCCATGTTCCTCAAGGTACGCACCCACTTGCACTTGCACGACTCGCACCGCGTCATGTGCTGGCTGTGGGACGTGCTGCAGCGCGACTTCACCAAGCACGAGCGCGCCATGTTCCTCAAGGTACGCACCCACTTGCACTTGCACGACTCGCACCGCGTCGTGTGCTGGCTGTGGGACGTGCTGCAGCGTGACTTCACCGAGCACGAGCGGACCATGATCCTCAAGGTACGCACCCACTTACACTTGCATGACTCGCACCGCGTCGTGTGCTGGCTGTGGGACGTGCTGCAGCGTGACTTCACCGAGCACGAGCGCGCCATGTTCCTCAAGGTACGCACCCACTTGCACTAGCACGACTCGCACTGCGTCGTGTGCTGGCTGTGTTGTTCCAGTTTCATCTGAATCCAGCGCTGGGAAGCTATTGGATTATGGATGGATGGACATATAAACTGTTCCCGTCCCTTCCATCGTTCCATCAAATGCTGGTTCTGATGAGGTCTAGAGTAGCGGTTAAGTTTGATAAGTACCATGACAACCTCTTGCACGATGCCCAACTTTGAATAAGTTGCACATAGAGCTCGCTCTCGTTTGAGCTTGCCAGTGTCACTGGATGCTCGGCAATCCACCAAGCAAGTGATTATATTAAAATTTCTCTAACCATCGTGGCCTTGTAAACTCTTTAGAAAAAAGAAAATACGGGCACTTAAGCACAGAATCATCTTTTTTGTTACTGTTAGATTCTTTGATAATTTCAGGTAGTCTTAATATTTATAATTTTGTAAATCAATTAGCAAGGAATAGTTTTCGTCATTTTTCAATAACTATCTGGTGTACCTGAGGCGCTGCAGCCGCAGAAGAAATGATTAGATTTCGGACATAGTCCCGAATTCATGGAAGACAGCTTGCCTGCACCTGAACCCTAAAAACGGTAACCGCTCTGATCCGTTCAACTTACAGGCCTATCGCCATCACCTCCTTGTTCTCTAAAATAATGAAGTCAATTTAAATACTACAAGTTTTTACGGATTTTATCGCGTATATTAGTTTTTTTATGTACCCGACGTTTCGAACACTACAGCACCCATGGTCACGGGGGGACTGAGATGTTCAACGTCAAGATGTCATAGTTAACCGCGGTTACCACAGAATAAAATTATTAATTTTTGTTCCGATCTGTGCAGTTTGAACTTATAGTATCTTGAAGTCTTGTAGTTGTATGCTTGGGATGGGATTTAATTTTATTAATTATAGGATCCCAAGCAGATGGTAGCACACAGCCATCTTCCCTAGCGTTGATTTTTCACATCAGCTATATGTTCTTTAACGCGGGTTTTAATTGATCTTTTAGTTTGTCCTATATACAAGAGACCACATTCACAATCAAGCTTGTATCTACAAGCTTGGCGCTGGCGATCGAGTCCAAGGAGAGGCTTTGGCGGTTAGTTTCGACATAGCGAAGGCCTTCGAACGGGTTTGGCATAAAGCGCTTCTCTCGAAGCTTCCTTCCTATGGGCTTCCCGAGGAATTGTGCAATTGAATCACCCGTTTTCTGGCTGATCGGAGCATCAATGTCATAGTAGACGGTGCATGCTCCAATTACAAGCCTATTCACATTGGTGTTCCATAAATGTAAACCGGTAACATTCATTGCTGTGCGGACGACAGCACTGCTCTATGCACCGGCCGTGCCAATGTTTCTAGGGAAAACGTCACCGAGTACCGGAATAAACTTGTATTTGAAGTCGGGACATTGTTGAATAAAGTCTCGGATTGGGGACGACTAAATCTAGTCCAGTTCAATCCCCAGAAGGCACAATTTTGCGCGTTTACCGCTTAAAAGAACCCCTTTGTCGTATCTCCTCTATTACAGGGCACTCCCCTTATTGCCTCAGCCAGTATCGGAATCCCCGGTGTCGACATATCGAATGACTTGCAGTTTTGTGGTCATTACGAAGAAAAGGCCAAATTGGTCTCTCCCATCTTCAATTCCAGTCTTCTTGAGTCTATGACACACTATTTCGAGTAAAGCTAAGCTTGGCAACTGGCAGCCTGGCAGCGCAATAATTTTCGAGACCGCTAAACAGCGAGAACAATAAATACTTTGAAATGTCAAGGAAATGAGAAAATTCAGTAAAAATAGACTATAAGTTATATAGAGTCGATATTAACTTTCAAAAGTCGCGCCACAAAATGTAGTAAAAAAATTGGTTTTGTTAAAAACCAGCCTCAGGCAAAAGTCCGAATTTGGAACGTACTTTTTTAAACACCACGGCACTTTTATAACCGGCCGGTAACTTGTTCAAACGATTTACCTTTTACGTACCTATTGTATTTTTTTTAAAATTGCCCTTTTTTGCAACTGAGTGTAGTTGACAGATGCAGGACAATAATGACTTTGTTTTCAGTTCGTAACATCGTGCTCGAAACCACCCGTACTTGGATTTGCACATTTAAAGCCACCTTTCTCGATACGTTGTGTTGAAGTGGGTGACGACGAGGATACAGGCGACACGATTGGTAAATATCTCACTTCCTTTAGCAATTTATTAATGTTGTTGTCTTATTACACAATATGTTATATTATCCCTACAACTCGCACTGTATAAAAAATTTAAAATGATCCGATATCCGATAAGAATCTAATATTTTGTTAATATCTCTTACTCTACCAACAGTGAATTTTACCGACTTTATAGATTAATTTGAAAGTTCCAGGGCTGATTTTCACCTGTATCATATTGTGTTCAGAAAGGCAGGTATTCATTATAAAAATAATATGTAAATTTCTGGTCTCGGTAAGGGCAATTTTTTTAAATGATTAATATAAATCTGATTTCAGAAAGGGTAAAAAGTAAAAAGATTACATAAATAAAGAGTATTATTTAATAAATTTTTTTTGGTACATAACGCCATTATTAGTTTTGTGCCTGGCACTAGTGAAGTTTGTGGCAAAAATCTGGAAAAGCTAATATGGATATTTTAACTTACTATATAGTCTCAAAGATTATAAAAAAACAGCTACATAAACTATAATATGTGCCAAATCGATTGAGAAAAACGGACCTCAGATATGAGCCGAGTAGCAAATGGCGTAACTTACAAAATCTCAATTTAGATGTGATAACAATATTTAAATATTGATATTATCACACTTTTAGGTAAGCACATATGTTTCTTTTGTTTCTAAAATAATATTGTCTGCGGTTCCTATAGACATCGTAAAATCTTATGCCGGTTGTACACGTTCGTCGAGACACCACAAGACATGCCCAGAGGTGAGCATTATTTAACATAATCGGTTTCAGAAACTGCTTACAAGCTTGATAATCGTATACTTACCCAGTTTCGTGGACAAAATGTAATGATTATTTTACGTACGCAGTTGACACACACCACGACCGGCGCTCGCGTAAGCGTTTCGTTTTGAACAGATTATTATTAAGATGAATATAGGTAGGTACGTAACACGATATACGACTCGCACAACGAGAGTAAAGAGTCCCTTCGGGATAGTTAATGGCTTACACGCAAGATGTGTATCATAAAAATTATGTGATGTGATGGACAATAATACTTAGGCACTTACATATTTTGTGACTATAAAATTGTACAAAAGTACTAATATTGACGATATCACGCGCATATTATAATTATAATACCTATAAAATGTTATATATTCGTAATCATAATCATAACATAACACAGTTAAACCAATTTTATAATACTATACTATAACCTGTTAATATTTTCGTAATCATAACCTAACACAAACACAAAACTAACCTACGCTATACTGTATTGTATACAGATGTATGTAGCGTTGCCAGGCGTCCTGATAAAGCCGGACACAGTCAGGCTTTTTGTTTGCGTGTCCGGCCAAATTAGACGGTGTCCGGGCCTGTCTGGCATTTGTCAGGCTTTTTATATTTGACAATTTTTTTACATTTACATGTACTTAAATACATACTATTGCAATTATTGAAACTAATATTGTAATGAATATTGAATGATTAATAATAAAGAACACTGATTCTTTTAATTTAAGATTTTATGGTAAATGATATAAGGTTAGCATTGTTTTACGTTAAAAAATATATTATCGTGTTATACTAAGACTGAATAATTAAGGGTGTCCGGCCTTTTTACCAAAATGTCCGGCTAAGCTGGATGGTCTGTTCGGCTTCTCGGTTTAAAGACCTGGCAACCCTAGATGTATGTAGCTCATGGCGGCTGAACACGCTCGTCTCGTCGCCTTGTGTGCCTCTCATCACGTAAAGGCTCGACACGAGAACACACCATGTACACACTCGTTGTATCATTTGAAGTTTGAACTCCATATGCCCCCTAGATAAAACTGTTGCGGCGTTTTGCCTTTAACTATTATATTTTTTACACATTTACTAAAAATAAAATTAATAACCCATTGCGAAGAAGGAGATGGTGGATAATTTCTATTAATTTACCGTAACAGTACCATGTACGGTGAATAGAATAGTGTATAGCTTGCGGCTTGCGCCACGAAAGATGAACAGTACGGTGCGGTATGACATACGTGGAAGCGAAACCATAGCAACGGGCGATGCGCTAGCCCCAAGTAGTGTCTCCCTGCGTCCAGTTACCCGCGCACATTCGTCTTGCGTACTATCGATATCGAAAGTGTTAGCGACTACCTGTTATAATATTTAAATATATATATGTATATATATATATATATATATATATATATATATATATATATATATATATATATATATAAAGTAAATAATTATTCAATAAACCTGGCACTTAAGACTTAAATATTGATATCGGTATTAAGAGTATGAAATATTTTATGAGATTTGTAAAACTTAGCAGGATCTATTGAAAGATGACTGTAATTATGTAAAGAAAAAGAGAGGTTCAACTAGTCCCGGAAAAAACACATGTTTCTTCATAAATTTAAGTACATATATATTTTAAATGAAATTAAAAAAATTAATAATATCATTAAACACTGTATTTAATAAACTTTCTAACAGTGTATTACACTTCTTTATACATTATCATCAAAAAAAAAGTTATTAACAATAAAATCACGTATGTCGTCTTGAGACAAAACAGAAATTACAAATACAAAATATTTTACCTCTTTAACTAAGTGTACACAAAATACAGAATATTATTTAGCAGCAATTAAAACCTAACGATTATAATATATAAGTACGTTTTCGTAGAGACTTTGATGTGTAGTTATAATGTCGACCTTTGACTTTTTACATATTAAAATGTCATAATACAGTTTGCATTTTTCTGCTTGATTATACATGTTATACACGTTAATTAATATCATCATTCGCTCTCGGTTTTCATCGCGATACCTACGAGACCCTTTGACTCGAGCGCAAAAAACCGACACGCTTCCGAGAGCGCACGAGGGCCACGAGACGCGACGCGACGCGACGAGAGCACCCTGTACACACTCGTACTCGCCCTGTCTAGACATGGGTCGTAACGTCTTTTGGACGTAATCGGTTGTACGTAGTTTCGTGGATATGAGTAACTAGTTTCAAAACTGCTTATTTTTGTAATTAGTTACATATGTATACAGTATAGCGTAGGTTAGTTTTGCGTTTGTGTTATGTTATAATTACGAAAATATTAACATATTATAGGTATTATAACACGTGCGCGACATTGTCAATATTAGTACCTTTGTACAATTTTATACAGTCACAAAATTTGTAAGTATTTAAGTATTATTGTCCATCACATCACATAATTATTATGATCCACATAACACACAAAAATTAACTTAATACAAAAATATTTATTATTTATTTACACCAATTATATGTCTGTTTATGTACACTAAATATTTATATACACTTTAAATGTTTATTCACAAAGAAAACTATACATGTTATAATATTTATAAATAAAAACGCAAAGTTTTTAAGAACAATGTTAAATAACGCTCGCCTCTAGGCCTGTCTCGTGATGTCTCGACGAGCGTCTACAGCCGGCATTACGGTACATCGCGAAAAATATGTTATATTTTATATTTCAATTTATGGTAAGTAACGCAGCAATTCATTTAATAACAGTTTCATATTAAAAAAATATTAGAAGCAATATAATCACCATATTGAGCTTTTGCAAATTCATCCCTTAAAATAAACAAAACGCGCGTTACGTCAGTTCGTTCTAAAAGAAACGTGATAATGGCAGCCAGAGATGCGTCACTTTTTTTCGGCCGGTCCGCATGCACCGAATAAAAGTAAAGTTCTTATATAATATTGAAAATAAAGTTTTATCTTTTGAATAAGTACGTACTTATTCGGTGCCGTTATCACTTGAAACTTGAATCTTTATATGTGTTATAAATTAATGCTTTTTGTTGTTAAATGAATAAAATACTTTATAACAATAGATGATTTTTCTTCTACAGCGGTCTTTTACGTAACTTTTTAATAATAGTTAATAAATATATATTATATCAATCATTATAAAAAAAATATAAAAAAGTCATTATAAATAAAGTGCTGCATACAAAAAGTGCCTATACATTGAAGGTTTGTAAACCCCTGGTTAAACGACCGAAAGGTCATTGTCCGTTTTTCTCAATCGATTTTGCACGTACTATAGTGTGCAATACTCAATTTTAGAGTACGGTTTGCAAGTCTAATCTCAGCCCAACTTAAAATATAAACATACTAACATTTCTAGAGGTGCTGTTGATGTATTGATTTCGGGCTCTTCAGTGGAGTAATGAAAACTGCAGGCGTGAGAAATACAACAGAGAATTCACGTCTCAATTACCCTTTTCATTTTAATTATGTCAAATTCAGCCAACTTAAACAAATTTTGCATAGGCACGCATCTTCTCATTGAACTCACCAAATTAAGCTAACGTCTATGCGTAACAGCTGTGTACTTGCATGACTATGTGTTTTCAGTTATATTCATTATTAATCTCTATATAAAAAATCAATAGCGGTACGTTTAGGAGGACCCTAGATTAGATTCATATTTGGACCCGGTAGGGGGCGCTGTCGTCGAGATCCAGAGATCAGCGACGTCGGGGCGGTAATGATCCGCTATAACTAAGTCTTAGATATAACTAATGATTGTAATCATAGATAAACATACCTATGGATAAACGATTTGTGAAATAAGAATAGAAGGGGAGTTGATCGAGCAAGTAGATGAGTTTGTATATTTGGGATGCGTATTTAGCAGGGATGGGAGATATGATAAGGATATAGAACGACGAGTGAATGCGGGAAATAGAGTAAATGGGGCCTTGCACTCTATTGTGAAGAGTCAAAATGTGTCGAAAAAGGCACGTATGGCAATTCACAATGCTGTGTTGGTCCCTACTTTAACGTATGGTAGTGAAAGTTGGGTATGGCAGAAGAAGCACGAGAGTAGAATAAACGCAGTAGAAATGCGGTCGTTAAGGAGTATGTTAGGGCTGAATCTGAATGACAGGGTAAGAAAGGAATGCTTCGGTGGTTTGGTCATGTGGAAAGAATGAATGAGGAAAGAGTGACAAAGAAAATTTATGGTGCAGAAGTGAATGGCAGAGTCGGAAAGGGACGTCCTAGGCGAAAATTTATCGACCAAATTGGCGATTTATTGAAAACGGGCCAAATTAGGAGTACCCTTAACCGACGAGCATGTATGCGTAGGTGTATGGATGTGAAGGAGGCAAGAGAGGTGTGTCAGGATCGTGCCAAATGGAAGTCTGTAGTCTCTGCCTACCCCTCTGGGTGACAGGCGTGAGTGTTTATGTATGCTTAAACATAACTATGTATTATCAAATTCAAAAGACACTGACCTGGTATTGTGTTATTGTATAAACAAAATTTTTACTTTGTTAATACATACTTACATTGATGTTTTAACATTCCTCAGCTCAGAAGAACAGAAATCGAGATTGCATGCAAAAGAATTTGCTACCATCAATGAAATTTGACAACATCCTTGGTACATTAGTACGTTCTACTTTTACGATTTCGTCTTTCAGGATGCCATTTCATTAAAATACGGAATTAAAGTCAACAATCATGATATCTTGAAAAATTTCACTAATTAAATATAAATGATATGAAAAATATTTATACAAATTCCCTACACAATGAATAAAAATAATTTAACGGTATATATCGCTTTTAATTTTTATTTAATTTAACCGACTTGTAAAATGGGGGAGATTCTCTATTTGACCATGTTTTTTTCGGTATGTTACATTATATTTTCGTAATTGTAAACCGATTCTAAAGCTTATTTTATCTGCTGAAAAAAATCCACCCTTCTATTTATTTAGACGACATTATAATTATTCACCATGGCTTTGTGACATTTCGAAGCCTACCCCACGTTCAAGAATTTAGCTTTTAATAAAAACTAAAAGCCAATTTCAAAGAACTAAAAGGAACCCAACACTTTTGCACACAACACTAAAACTCTTATAAATTATTTTATTATTTTCAAGTATTTCAAGTCCAATTTTACTTTTTATTATCAGTATAATTTTTAATGCCGATTCCCGAGTGCCGTGCGGCCACGGGCAAACATGTTGTGTTAAAAAAAAACTTAAGTTAATATTAAACGCTTTAATATTTAAAAAAAAAACAGTTTTATTCAAAATTAATATTAAGTTTACAGATTTCAGGTATCTATCAATTAACAACCACTTCCTTTTAACAGGTAGCGTCATTAGAGGATTCTTCACTATCAGGAAGAAGGACCCGCTAAACCGTCTCCCTACCTCATCGACCTGCTTCAACCTGCTAAAGCTGCCCAACTATCAGAAGCGGAGCACCCTTCGCGATAAACTACGCTACGCAGTCAACAGCAATACAGGCTTTGAACTCTCTTAGATCCTCTTATATATACTAAATGAATCGCAATGCAAGTTATGAACGAGTATTTTTATGTTTAAAAGTTTTGACCAGTTTCAAGCCAATGAATGATTGTTATTTTGTTAATTTTTGTATATTTATTTATTTCCATTCCTATATTTCAGATAAAAGAGCGTTACTATTTACTAATTCTTATTTATTAAAAATTTCCTGGAAATATTTTAATAAAAATTGTGGGTATTTAAAAAAAATATTTTCTTGTCTGTGTTAAATGCTAAGAAAGGCTGAATCTAATACATCCGAATTAAGAAGCAAACTGGGGAAAAGAATGCAAAATGTAGGTGTACTAAGCATTAAAACTAAAAACAAAAATGGAGGTGTAGGGGACTTTAAATTACCTTATTTATGTGTGTATAAACAAATTATTTTCACATTGTCTTTTCGACGCGATCTCACAAAATGTATCATTATTATCACATACATACATATAACCTAAATAAAGTATAAATTTTGATAATTAAAGTATAAAAATGGTTTATATATTCGTAATATCGTGGCTTATTCCACCCACAAAATGCTTCCTCGTCTCATGTTGATTCCATACATTGTTTTATTTGTAAAAAATTGTTCCTTGAACTTTGTTTGCATTAACCAAAGACTAATTAGCATAGACCGCTGATGTAGTTTGGACTACGTTCACAATACGCGACCTAACCACATCAACATTACTTTATAGAATTTACTTAAAGTAATTTTAATATATACTCGATATCAATTCGATTTTTCTCCAAAAAGAAAATTTTTATTATCTCGTGAAGGAATAGTGTCCTAACGTGAATAAAGGTTTTCTTTATAACAATTACAAAGAAAACCGGCCATTAAATTCTATTATTTTAGTTATCTTCATACTATTAAATATATACTGTAATGTTCAAGTTATTTTTAAGAGGGTTGTAAAGCGATTTACCCACTGCGCTACTCCATAGAAGGTATTCCCCAAAAACTTTTCCAGGTATACAGGTTTCCTTGTGATGACATTTTCATCGTTTTCTTGTTAAAATTTAAAAGGAAAACCGTCTAAACCATAAAATACATAGGTCAATATATAAATAAAAATTATTAATGTAGGGAACTTGTAGTTGAATTTGGTCCTGCAATATACATTTATAATACGTGATGTGCTTAACTTTCACTAACCATATCATTCCTTCTGTGTTGCCAGTGCACAACACATCCTCTCCAATTGATTCCGGTGGTTCCAAATAAAGACGTGATCGTAGGTGGTCTATGCTTTATAATGGCATTGGTATTAATTTTATAATTCATGTACGTCTAAAAATTGATATTTAAAAAAAAATAAACAAAGATTTCTTAGTACTTGGGTATATTTCATGTAGAGTTCATTATGTTATTTCAAATACGTTTTATTACCAGATTTCTTTACTCCTAGAACGTTTGCGCACTGCATCCGAACTGAGTTCCATTTAACATAAATCTAGAAAACTTGGGCCGAATTCGCAATTTCATCGTGTACTGGGTCCGATACGATTGTCGCTTTTACAATTGAGATTCGAAAGTTTTGGTCATTCTGATGCTGTTTTGCATACAACGCTTACGTCTTTTCGTATGACTTAAACTTTTGGCACTGTTATTATAACGTTTGTGGATGCAAACCACCACCAACAACGTTCACGTGATGGCTAACGTTAATACAAGTAGTGTGCAATCGCTATACAAATAGTACTACGGCTACTTGGGATCATTCGGGTTCTAAAAGCTATTCAATTTTTACTCAGTAAAGGTATAAAATGTTAACAATATCATGTACTACCCGTGCGGTTAAAGAATGGGATTGGAAATGACGATGCCACTATTCACCTTTAGCTCTCACACTGTCGCTATCTTTACTCACAACACAACCGCCGGTAGACTGAAAAAAATACATTGCGATATGCGTTTTTCGTACGTTCTATAATTTTAGTCCAATCAATGATAATAAAACAGCATAAACTACAAAAAAAATAATCTAATTAGCGAAATCAGACTGAATTTTTTGTGTTCTGAGAGTTTTCTTCATAATTATTGTTGATTTTGTTTGTTAATATTTTTGTATAAAATATGTACATGCCATTGAAACATAAGTAACAATTTTTTAAAGTTTCGTTTGTCTGTCTGTCCAAGCTAATCTTCGGAATGGCTGAACCTATTATAATAAAACTTCACGACCAAATACTGGTATTTTTAAAATTGAGATATTTTCCCATTAATATAATTTTATTAGCAGGTTTTTGCTATTGGTACTGTGCATGTTGACGGTACGGACACGATGCGACGCCATTTCTAATCCCATTCATTATAATTAAATTTATGTGCAGTAGTGTCACATAATATGCCCTTTTATTTCAAGCTGTTTGAGAAAGCTGAGAGTTGTTCATCGAGCTGGAAGACTAAGCCCATATTGCGCAAAAACCGCGCGGTTTTTGTTTTCGTAATTCTGTAACACATGGAATCATTCATATATATTAAGCACACGCTTCGTCCTTTTTATCATTATCACCATCACCATCATAGCACTTCACTAGTCCACTGTCGAACTTAAGTTTCCCCTACGAAATGTCACGAAGCACTGTTCTGAGCCACCTGCATCCATCGACTTCCTGCATGTTTTCGAGGTCGTCCCTCTATATATTGGGGAGCTGCCCTACACTTCGCCTATCGGTACGAGACTGCCACTCGAGAACCTTTCTTCCCCATCAGTTGTCGGTTCTTCGAGCTATTGCTACTTCAGCTTACTAATCCGTTGGGCTATGTCGGTTACTCTAGTTCTACTGCGGATATCCTCATTTTTAAGTCTAACACGCAGAGAATCCCCGAGGATAGCTCTCTCCATAGCTCGCTGATTGACCTTGAGCTTCCTCATATAACCATTAGTGAATGACCATGTGTCAGATCCATAAGTCATTACTGGCAGCACGCACTGGTTGTACAATCTTGTTTTCAGGTTTTGAGGTATACCTGACGAGAGTATGTGTCATAATCTCACCGATTGAATTAATTGAATTCGTCGATTGAACTCAGGGTCGAAGTTGGACTTACCTAGTCTGACTGTTTGTCCCAGGTAAACGTACTCGTCAACAATTTCGAGCTTAGTGCTCCCAACAACTACCGGCATAGTTGTCACATGGATGTTACATATGATCTTTGTTTTGTCCATGTTCATCTTGAAACCTATCCGTTGGGAGGCGCTATTGAGGTCATTGAGCATAGTGCTTAGGTCCTCCAGCGATTCTGCCGTAAGGACTATATATCGAAGGTGAGCGATATACTCACCATTGATGTTAAAACCGTTCGGAGTCCAGTAGTTTAAAAAGGTCTTCCACTGCAGCGGTGAAGAGCTTCGGGATATAACGTCACCCTGTATTAAACCTCCCTGCAGTTGGATAGGATTCGTACTCTCTTTCTGTACTCTGATAGTCATAGATGTACTCGCCTTGGTGATTTAAAATTCGCGCGGTAGAAATCATGTTCACGGACTACTGACTTCGAAGTCTGTAGTCTTTACACCAGATCAATAGACCGCAAATCCTCGTTAAAGAACACCGATTCCTTCCATGGATGATTTGCGTGCTTATTGAAATTAAAAAACATCCTAATTTCAATACACATTTAAATAAAGACTATATAGTTTTATTTAAATGTGTCGTGTTCGCGTAAACATAAGAAATTATCTTTTGACACCTTTTCGACGTCGTAGTAACAGGTATAATCATGATTCAAGTTAGAATTAAGATTTTGGACATACATACATGTTCATCACGTGGTTCATTTGTAAAAACAGGCGTCTTTGCCGAGAACTATAGAGAACTGACAAAAATTGCAAGGAATTCACAGTGTGTGCTAGAGATTCAGTACACGGAATATAAACCGCGTTCATAAAATTCACAGTTCGAGATTTCTTGGAGCGTCCTAAGCCTGGGTTGCGCTGAGTTATAAAATCCATAAAGAGAATACTCGCATCATAACCAGAGTAAACGGCATAGCCCAATAGGTCATTAAGCTTAAATAGCAACCGGCTGATCATATAAATGGAATAAACGGCAAGCGATGACACTTATCTGATGAGCTGTATGCTTGCTTGCTCCTTATGTAAAAAAGCGATGGATGAGAAAGTTATTAAAAATGTAGTGTACCGACAATCGCAGTGGAGAGCAACGACCTGATGTGATGCGGGAGCTGCGGATCCTACCTCAGGATCTTCTACCGGTCTACTCGCTTATACCGAGAAATCCGCCTAGGAAGGTGGCACCCTCTTGTATAAAGAGCCAATACAATAACAGGCCCATGCCTTCCATCATTGTCTTCAAATGTGACGACGCATCTGTAACCTTCTGTGTTTGTTAGTTTCTGATGTGTTGGTTTGCAGTATCCTCTTACCATCAAGTGGCAACGAGGCATTCCATCTTAGTCCTCACGGGTGACAACGCATACGCTTTTTGATTCGTACTCGAAGATAGATGTAGATGTCTATGGACCACAGCAACTACTTACCATCAGGTGGACTGTATGCTCAGTTTCTCATCCTATCCTATAAAAAAATGGACTGTAAATTCAATTGTCATTTCAGTTTTATTTTAAAAAAGTGTTTTGTAAATTTGAGGTTATATTTAGCAATGGATTTTGAATGGGTTGTATCGATAGTTAAGTCGCGTTAGTTTTATCGAAATCTGTTATATTTTCTCTTTTACTACTACTATTTAGCAATTTCAACTATGTATTCAAAATATTTTTAAATTTTACAATCTTCACATTGAGATCATTGAAAGTTATTGTATACAATATCTGGCTTACCTACTCTATTTTTGTAAATAACGGAACGGAGTTCTAAAGTTAATCCGGTCCAAATATGTAACGATGTAAATAGACTATGTTATTTAAACTTGTGTTTTTATTCACTTTTCTGTATAGACAAAATTGTAGCTCGTAGTTTAGCCAGTATGAATATACCATTGAAACTTAGCTGTAAGGAAATTAAAGTGTGTGTGCTCTTATTGGATCGTTTATATTATGTTCCTTTAAATCTCGTTTCATTCTTCGATCATCCTAAAAGTTATTTCGAATAAAATATAATATATAATATCGTTATCCACTTATTTATCTATACGTTGCTACTATAGCTTTCGTTGCATCAAATTATATCTATTTTGTAAATATTGCCATGATCAAAATTGCAAATTTATTTTATTTTTTTATCATTACTTTAGCCGTATTTTAATAATAAAATATATATTTTGTTTCTGCACATATTTTACACGCAATCTTGTTTAGACTATTTCGAAATAAACCTTTCAATGAAAATGCGATAATTTTTCCAATTATTTTAGTACGAATGAAGAATATACAACTTGTAATTAAATACAAAATACTCAAGTGTTATCATTTTAGATTTAATATTGTAAACAATTATTGCAACATTTATAAAGGTATTTCTGTTTATAGTTTATTATAATCATTTGCTAGAGAAATATTTACATGGTTTATTTTTATTACAATTTTTTAAACCTTTTAATTTGATTAAAATGTAACAATTAGTAGACAGATAGTATTTTGTAGTACTATTTTGAATGGTAACTTAGATGTTCAATGTTAATATAATATATACCTAAATTTACTAAACTACGTCATATTGTAAGGAATATTTTATACTAGCCACGTACATAAATATGTTGTATGACACAATGTGATTCTCTGTGATAAAACGATTTGGTATTTATAACAAGGCGTATTATTTCTTACCTTTTCTATTATATTGTTACGAGCTTAGAGTTTGTGACAGTTAAAAACTGCCGATTGAATTACCAAAATTGACACTTTAATTACTGAACACCAAACTTAAATGACACTAATAATTAATCACACTTAACACTTTATTTCACTCCGAAAGCTTCGCTCGTATCGCTAATTCAATACTGCCTCGGTCGCAGCTCTCAGCTGCTTTATATAGGCCTTTTCCACCGAAACATCCAGAATGTTCCAGCAAATACCGGCCCCCGACCGACCAGGTGCAGAAAGTTCGAGTGTGGAGCTTTCTAGGAAGCTTAGTTCCTCTGTTCGATAATAGATGACGCTAGTGCCATCAACTGTGGCGCGCAACAATATAGTAATTTAAAATATCTATTCGTGAAAGTATAATCTTAAGAATAGAAATTACAGCAAACAGAAATCACAGCTCTGTTACATTTATGTCTATCTACTTATCAAAAATCCGATAGTTTTTTTGTCTATACCCGGAACGCAACTTAGGATCTCAAATGTAATGTGTGTTTAAAAGGCTATAGGAAAGCGGGGTATAATGAATCACTTTTTTTAAGTCGAATAAAAGCAGTATATAAACCACTAATTACCATTATTTACAGCTTGTTAGGTGGCATGAGATGTTGATTTTGATTATAAAGTTTCATCTCAAATTTGCTATAGTTTCAAAATCAGCAATAGTTTTTAGATACCAAGGGTTTTTTAAAGATGGGAATTCAGCCACCCATTGTACCCCGCATATGAGATACACTGGATCTCCTTGTCGGAGGTGGATCATAGTGGGGCACAGTGAATCAACGCATGAAATTACCATGCTATTTTACCCGGGTAACAGTGAACTGATGATGTGTGTTAAATACTAGGGCCGATGCAGATGCAAAGTTTAAACCTTTTGCTAGCATCATAAACGGAGCGGAGTAAAAGTCTAAAATCATAACTATCTTTATTTCAACAAAAGATTCAATCAAATGGTGTAACATTGCGTAGATGTAATTAGATAGTAAAAGAAAAAAATCAAATTCAGAATTTTATTGTTGTTGACCTACAAATAATTTGTTTAAATTATGTAAATTGGCCTACGGGTTACAGAGGAGATAGATTTCAAAGAATCGTTTTCTTGCGCCATGGTAGCTCCGCTCTAAAAATATTTGTTAATTAAATTAAGTTTTATAACTTTTATTATGCAATCATCTTTTTGTACTTAAAAACTTTTATCACTGTTTGGTGATTATTGTCTTAAAAACACAAAATTACTGACTTATACTGTATCACACAATCAACAATTTCCCTGTCCGCGAAATAGGTAAAATAGTTAAACACTGTAATGTTAATATAGGTTTCACGGGACAGGGAAAGTGTTAATACAGTGGATCGCAGTCCACAGTGCCCTATCAAGAAACGGTCCACTGTTGCCCAACACGCAATATTTCAAAATCTTAACGCATTTCTGTAATTAACATAACCTGTACGAAAAATTAAAGTCTTTATTAAGAGAGCTTTTAAGATTGTTTTATACGTAGTTTCTCATATCTAAATAATTATAAATAATTTCAAGTGAAAAAACGTTCTATAAACACAGGAAAAAATATTTGGTACATACGGATAGCGCGATGGCTTCATAGTGTCAGCGCAGCGTGACTACTACTGGTTGGAGGGGGATTAGATGGCATGATTAATCTACGATTCATGTGTGCATAGAACAGACTACGAGTTATACCTGTTGATCCACTGAATACCACGATCCAGTATACCCCACCTTCACCTACACAATATAGTACCTAACCCTCTATCCCTGTACAAATTATTATAAGTTATTTTTTTTTTTTGAGCTAATGGCGCGTGATGGGGTCGTCAGAGAATACACTACCCCATATCACCGTGGATATCGTAAGAGGCCACAGAGGAAAACTGAAATATTTTTATTTATTCAATGAAATTAAGTATAAGGCGGCCCCCACTAGAAGCAGTGACGTCCTAGTGAGACATGCGCAGGAAGTCGATGGATGCAGGTGGCTCAGGACCGTGCTTTGTGGCATACCTTGGGAGGGACCTATGTTCAGCTGTAGACTTGTGAAGGGCTGTAATGATGATGATGATTAAATAAAATTGTGATAACTCAATAATAATATAACAATAACTGTGTTTGCCAATGAGGCAATCTACGGGTGAGACCCAGATGGGCTGTAACGACGGAATTCATAAACACTTTTTACTTCACATACAAAAGTATTTCATACAAAATTTCTAACAACACATACCACAGGTAAAGCTTGTTTAGAAACCAAATACTTTAATAATTTGTAAGAGCGAAAGTAATAGCGGCAGCGTGATAGAATGTCGTAAGAGGCGACATGGGGACACTGAAATACGAGAGGGACAGTAGCATCTTTCTGATAACAATCCTATAATAATATACTGTCTTAAACTGCGATAATCATAAAATACTATAATACACAATAGAATGGCTGTCAACCTTATTTTGTACGAGGTCTCCGCCGGGAGCACACATACAAGCAATTACGTCGTATTATCAGTTAATCACTACTACATACCCGATTCGCTGTGTTGACAGACGGATTTTAATACATATTTATTTCTAAATAGCGTCCAATTTGGCATTTTCTAAATAATTTGCATGCGAAATTTGAAAACGATTGTAACGTCAAAACACATCTCGTCTTGACATTTATACGTGTGATTTCTTAATGATTTCTTAAATTTACGCGAACACTACACATTGAATAAAACTATTATTTACGGATTTTATCGCGTTTAATTACTTTAATTTATTTTTATTATTATACCGACGTTTCGGGTGCTTTACAGCACCCATGGTCGGCGGGGGGACTGAGATGTTTGACGTCCCAATGTCATAGTTAGTCCGGCTACCTTCAGTTTTTTTTTATATTAATTTTTGGTCCGATTTACGCAAAACGAGCTTATAGTATCACGAAGTCTTGCAGTGGTATGCTTGGGTTTGGGATTTAATTTTGTTAATTATAGGATCCCAAGCAGATGGTAGCACTCAACCATCTTCTCTATTGAAATTTGGATGTTTCTTAATTTCAATAGCCTCGCGTATCATCCTTGGTAGGAATCGGTGTTCTTTTGCGAGAATTTGTGGTTTATCAAATCTAATGTAATGGTGGGGACGATCTTGCACATGTTCGCAGAACGTACTGCTCAATCAGCTATATGTTCCTTCACGCGGGTTTTTATAGATCTCTTTGTTTGACGTATGTAAGAGAGACCACATTCACAATCTAGCTTGTACACACCTGCATCTTGTAGAGGAATATTACATTTGATGGATGGTAAAAATTTACTAATCTTCTTCAGCGGCTTGTAGTATGTCTTAATGGACGCTCGCTTCAAGATGTAACCCATCTTGTCCGTGAACTCCTCTGACATATGGTAGTAGAGCAGGCGCGCGCTCGACTGTGGCCGGCTTCACTCGTTCACTGTATTTATACGTGTGAATTGATATTTAAGTGGCTACACGGGTTACGCCCACTCCCCCGTTCTATTATGTATGTATTATAGTATTCTATGGTGATAATATTATTAACCTGTGTTTGCCAACTCCGCTGTCAAGCCTGGCAACTATGGAATATATCACCCCTATAAGGCAATCTACAGGAAAAACCTAATGTGCAGTATTGAATAAATAAATAAACAGCTAATGATAAAACATCAGACATTATTTTAAATCTGTCTGTGAGTAGTATAGCCACACAAATTCGCTCTTTTTTTCTCACTGTTTTATCTACGAGAAATTGCATTTTTCTATAATTTTTATAAAGTAGAATTTACTCCGACTTATAATTGGTAGACCTCTCTTTTAGTCGCCACACACGGTCAGTTCAACTGATCATTCCAACTGATCAGTTGAAACTAATACTGTTGATGTTTTAATAAAAAATGTATTTTCGATATATCGATAAGTACACTTATATTTAAAACTCCGATATTAATATATTTATAGTTATCAATATATCGAAAATTCAAAATATTTAAAAAATATCAACAGTTTTAGTTTGAACTGATCCGTTGGAATGATCAGTTAAACTGACCGTGTGTGGCGTCCATTTCTATCTGACTGACTCGTAAGTCTGGGTGCGTATTGAGCAGGGCTGCCATCCGTCCGAGATTTTCACTTACTTTAAAAAGAGGTTATTGCCAAAATAATATTGTGTGAGATTAAACTTACTTTCTTGCCTACGTATTACGCAATTAATCATTATTAGCAATAAGACACCGTAACGCACTAAAAATTCAGTGTAACGCGATTAAAATTCGACCATACTGTAATACATCTAAATATTACTATTACACATGTAATGCAGTGTAATGTGATTCACGTAATTACACGATAACATTAAAATAGATTAAGTAGCTATACATTGCCACAGCAACACGATGTATAGGTACTGGTCAGTTTCACCACAGCCCACAGCAGTTCTCTGCTTAATCTAGCGGGATAATCACAACAAAGGTGCAGAGTTCAAGTGATTAAAACTTTACTGATATTCTACTGTTTGGCTTTCCATTGTTTTTAAATCCATTATTTGAGTTCAATGCACTTAGACTTTAAAAATTAGAGTAATTTTCGAATATGAATTCCGACTTTGTTTTAACTTCTAACGCAGCAAAGACAGAACGCACTGTGCGTTTTTGGTTTGTGCGCTTTCGTAGTGGTAACTTCGACTTAGAGAATGAACCAAGAGGAAGACCAGACACTAAGGCAATTAACGATGAATCGAATATTTTATCATGAAATCCGATTCTTAGCGTCAAGGTTTGACGTTAGATACCCACATAGATCAACGTCGGCCGGCCGTGTTGCTTTATGGTTGCCCACAATATTGAATTATTTGCTCTAAATTGATAACATAAAAAACTCTATAAATTGGTGCCTCATTAACCAACAGATGTGCATTAACGAACGCGTTAAAACTTGCCTTGTTTGGATCAGCATTTTCACAAATAAAGGCAATTTATATGTATATATAGGTATATATATGTAGTGAAAAGTGTATCTACGATAATCGCTCAGGTCAATATTGGAACCATTCCCTAAGCAAAGCTCATCCATAGTGTACTTTATGCTGTAATTCAATAAGTATAGTTTTTTTATAATCCGAAATATCAATAATGACTTATTTTTAGATACTCTCTGGAACTTCAAACAGTGATGTCAAAACTCGGGGAAACAACCCCGACTTGTCAATCGATCTTCGCAATTGTTATTCATTGATAACACAAAACCCCACAATGCTCGACAAACCTATTACAAAACTCAACTTAGAACCCATACGTCATACTCCATACTCGGCAAACCTAGCACCAACCGATTATAATTTTTCCGTAATTTGGACAATTTTCTGGAGGGAAAAAGTTTTGTTCGCAGGTAGCTATACAAATTGCATTTTTATACAAAATATAAACGAAATGACTTTTTAGAGTCGATATTTCTAGAGTTCAATCGCAAACTTAAACTTATGATAGTAAATTCAAGTCTTTGATCGCAATGGTATATAATCTTTCCCTAAGATGGTAGAAACATATTATTATATACCTTCTATTATCTACCTTACTCTATCTCTACACCTATTAGATACAATATAATTTTCTTACAAAAAAAAGTTTTTGAATTTTTCAATATAAAATGACAATTTCACAAATAAATATTTTTAATGTAACTATAATTTTTTTTTAAATTGAGAACTAAATCGACAAATTTAAGAGGAAATGCGGGTGGTCTTTTTTCCATACAAACGCTCTCGTCTCTTTGCTTTCTGGTTTATGAGTTATGTTATGTTACCCTATAGGAATGATTTTTACAGTAAAATAAATATTAAACAGCTTCTATGTCCATATGTCGTCCTTTTTGATGATACTAGGCTGCACTAAAAGTATCGGGTATGGAATATTTCCACTGTTCCTGTCATATTAAAATCTTTTTAATTGAAAACTCCTTGGTTTTAAAAATCGAATACCATTTATTTATTTAAAAAAAGATTCTCGGTCTTGTCACAAAGTTTTGTCAAACTTGTTTAGTCGTTGAGATAATGGAATTGACTCGAGAAAATTCAAGAGCGATGATTTATTATGACTTTCGAAGTGGTTTAACACAAAAACAGTGTGTTGACCGGATGATTTCTGCATTTGGTGATGAAGCCCCATCCAAAACCACAATTTATCGCTGGTTTGTTGAATTTCAACGTGGACGTGTCAAGCTCAGTGATGATCCCCGTCAAGGTCATCCAAAAACTGCAGTCACCCAAGAAAACATTGATGCTGTGCGTAAGCTGATTGAGGAAGATCGACATGTGACATACCGCGAAATTCAGACAACTTTAGACATTGGCATGAGTCAAATACAAATAATCTTGCATGAACAATTAGGTGTAAAAAAGTTGTTTTCCCGATGGATACCGCATTCGCTCTGTGAAGAGCAAAAAGCGGCTCGCGTTACTTGGTGCTTGTCAGAACTCTCGAAAAATTCCACGCAGGATCCTCAAATGCTGTATACAATATCGTATCAGGTGACGAATCCTGGATATATGCGTACGAACCCGAAACAAAAAACCAGTCACGAGTTTGGGTGTTCGAAAATGAGTTAAAGCCAACAAAAATTGTTCGCTCACGGAGTGTTGCAAAAAAAAATGGTGGACACGTTTGTCTCCAAAACCGGCCATGTTACGACTATTCCTCTTGAGGGACAAAGAACCGCAACCGCCGCATCATCCTCCATCACGACAATGCGAGTTCTCACACCGCACACAGAACAAAAGAGTTTTTAGAGCAAGAAAACATAGAATTATTAGACCATCCGCCGTACAGCTCCGACCTAAGCCCTAATGATTTCTATACTTCCCTAAAATAAAGAATAAATTGCGTGGACAGAGATTTTCATCACCTGAAGAAGCTGTGGACGCCTACAAAACGGCCATTTTGGAGACCCCAACTTCCGAATGGAATGGTTGCTTCAATGATTGGTTCCATCGTATGGAAAAATGTGTCAAATTTCGCGGAGAATACTTCGAAAAGCAATAAATACATTTTTAAATAGTAATTTTGTGTCACTTCCTTGATTCCCGAAATTTTCAGTGCCGCCTCGTACACTATCTTTATAAGCACTAGTAGTAATGTCTATTACATTACAATTACGATAAGCTCAAAATTGTCTATTAGACCGCTGTCGACAGGGGCCTAGTGTTCAAACAACTAATACTGAAAAAAGAAAAACACAGGGAGGGACACAGTCTATAGTACCTATATCCTTTTTATTCAATTTATGAAATATCTTTTAAATTAGATCAATATTGGAGGAGGAAATGGTAGACAACCAAACTTCGAATTATGCCTTTTTACTCAGGGACTTGGACTATTCAGTCGGATTTGCAGTTATCCTTACCTTACTCGTCGTTTTCTTCCAATGCCTAATTTTCAAAAGTCTCTCGGCCCGCATTTCCTGCTTTCAGATTATATAGGGATTCCTTGTATGATAAGTGACAACCCTAGCTTATTTTGTCGATTATAATCGGTATCGTAGTATGTACTATTATTTATTCTGTGTCGGTATGTAGGCTATCTACCACCTACATCGTTGAACTATTTTATGAGTAAATAAAGAATTTTAGAAGAATTTCCTAGGATTTCCGTATTCGGGACAAATATAGCAGTAAGTTGCAGTAGAAAAAAAAATTGTTTAGTGTACAAAATAATATTATGTACTTACACAAAAAATACTGCATCTTCATTTCACTCACAGTATTGCAGTTTTTATTCCAGCCAAGCCAATTCGTTTGGGAGCTTGAAGCAGCTGTTCATCGTGCTGTCGCCATTATTATTTGCCGTCTCGTTCTGGCACCGCTTTCCGCTTCCTCTCTTCCCCCCCTTCTACAAACGCCAGTCGCGCTCGATTTTCGTGGTGTGTGGACGGTGGCGTCAAGTGTGGTTATAAATTTTTATTACGGTTTCATCCTTTGTCCAAATAAACTCAAAACTGGGTTTACAAATTAATTGTTCCTTTAGAAGTAAAATTGGACAGACAATATTCACACAAAAAGTTGACCGGTGAAATTGACAGGTGTATTTCGACGTTTGTGGTGTGCATTGTGATTCCTACATAGTCGATCGAGCATGAATAATAAAGAAGTAATCAGTGACAGCGTCGCGTTTCCAAAGGAAGGTGAGAGCTGGTGATTCAAGGCGCAGTGTCAGGGTCGTGAAGTGGAGCGTGTGATGAGCCTGCGGTGACGGCTCGCCGCGGAGCGGTTGGATGGCGGCTGTAAGCGGCCCCGCGCGGCACTCTCGCGTCTCCATGAGTGTGTCCATGTCGCTGATGCAGGGCGGTACGCAGAGCGCGCCGCAGGGCGCCATCCTGGCGGCGGCGGCGCCCTATTATCAAACGCCGGCCATCCCGACGGACGTACAGCCTGACCGGCCCATCGGATACGGTGCCTTCGGTGTCGTGTGGTGTGTACATTTTTGTTATTTGTATTCATTATTTGACTCCTATGTCTTGTTTGGTCTCTATGTCTACGAACTAGTGGCACAACTTAGCTCAAAATAAGAATAATGAGAAACTCTTTATTAATTCTATATTATTTGTACAATAAGGAAAAAACATTATTTTCTTTGTAACATTATATTTATAATATTATAAAGTTATATTTATAAAACACAACTTATTTATAAAAAAACAACATGACTTTAACTTGAGGAAATTTAAAAAAAACTGAAAATAACATTATACACTATGTAATTTTGTTGAGCTAAGTAATTTTTAATGAATACATATTTATGACATTACCCTGAAACTTGAAATCACTTACTATGATAATTTTTTAATTTTAATTTCAATTATTTTACAAAGATAAATATGTTTATTACTTACTTATATTTATGATTTTCATTGTGTTTCAATTTTATCTCTTTGTGCACAATATTATTCAAACACAGCAATGTTCATGACACACAAAAATACATTTCAAGTACATCCAACTTATCCTATGTAAATTAACTTGACCTCCAAAATATTACAAATATACTCTTCTATTATCTTATTTAATTGTATTTTAAGTAATAACTATTCACATCTCGCCAGTCTAGCCAGCCTCCAAAAAATGTTAGATACAAACATGTAAAGTTTTGATGTTTGCTTTGTAATTTGTATTTTATACCATGAGTTAACATTAAGTATATAATTTGTTTGATGTATTTTTTTCTTGTCATGTTGAATAGGCTGAATGTAATAAGGATTTTATAATGTGTTCAAGTTGTATCTCTTGGGATTACTATGAAACAAAGCACATACTGCATGAATAACATGACATGATCTTATTATATTATATTGTACCGTTATAGTCTATTAAAGTCTACTGCTGCTCATAGGCCACCTCCATAGATTGCCTGATTGGGAAGATACTTGCCACGGTTGCCACGCTTGGCAAGCGGCTAGGCAGCAGTAGTTTTTTATTTTTAGTCATTATTAGGAAGATGCTGCTGCCCGTCTGATTTGTTATCCCCTGTGGTCTCTTAACACACTGCGATATGGGATAGTTCAATAGACTTCACATTGTTATCTAGTATAATATTGTATACTTACATTGACAATAATGGCTTAAAATAATTGCTTGCAAATAAAATCTGACATTGTTAATTCATACAATTAAAATCTATGTTTGAATGCCTATTAAATTTATAGATAGTGGTTACATATATCAAGAAAATTATATCATCGTAATTGTCTCTACAGCCCATCATAAGTCCACTGCAGAACATTGGCCTCCCCCACGGAGTGCCACAAAACACAGTTGTAACTCCATCTAATGAGAAGCCACCCTTGCTCATACGTGGCTGCCACTCAAGAACGTTTTGTCCTTTTGGGTTGTCGATGCATTGAAACCATTTTATTGTTTACTTATAGAAGTAAACAACTAAATCACCTTATTTAAAAGTTTATTGTAAACCAATAAAATGAAATTACTTTGAAATCCACTTGTAGCAGTCATCTTATGTTTTGCAAGTATTGTATTATAATATGTATTACTCCTATAATATACTTTAGCCTATGATACTGTAGGGATGGAAACCAACCCATCAACACAAAACACTTCTAATCATTCAAACATGTTAGTCATTGTGGTTACAGGAGGTAATAAAAGAACAAAAAAACCTACAATTTGTAATTTATATATAACAATAGATTCTAACCATTGGCCTGCTTCTGAAATATCAATCAAGCAATATTAGGCCTCTTCTTTATAAAAATTCCAGTAAATCATAATTCCTTCAACTATCTTTTTAGATCATTCCGTCATCTTTTTATTATTGTTGGGTACCATTCTGCAATATTTTTCGTGCTTTTGCTACAATTTCTCTACGTATGAACCGAGCCACCAACTCATGAGGTTGAACGCTGGGCTGACAGTAACCATGAAGTAATTATGTAATCATGAAGGAGCTGAAATTGGTGGATGACCATGCCTAATGGAGGTCCAGTCTCTGACTATCCTATTGGCTGACAGGCATGAGTTTTTATGTTATTATGTGTAACAATCTGGCCAATGTTGCTTTGATAGTACATATTAATGTTTCTGATATGTTCAATTCACTTTTTCTTTATTAATACCACTTCCATTTTATAATATCCAGTTTTCTGTGGTAATTTTTTTCAAATCCCAAGTTAGGCAGTGATATAAGTTACAGTTTGCACAGTAGGAGATTGCATGATAAATAGAAGATTGTATAGATGTTATTTATTAGATACCTTAGTTTAATACAAACACATAAACACTTACACCTGTCACCCAGAGGGGTAGGCAGACTATGGACTTCCATTTGGCACGATCCTAACACCTCTCTCGGCTCCTCCACATCCATATACCTATGTGTACATGCTCATCAGTGAAGGGTACTCTTAATTTGGCACATTTTCAATATATCGCCGAATTGGTCGATAAACTTTCGCCTAGGGCGTCCTTAGCAGCGGCTTAGAATAATAAAAGAGAATAATACCAATTTGTTTTCCTTTATGTCTATTCATTTAATATTCATGTTCAATGTGTGAAACAGACTTGATATATTTATTGACAAACTGATCACCTTTAAAACTGTTGTAATTTACTTGTTTAGAGGTTGTTCGGCGTGGAGTTGAGTATAAATCGGAGTTGTACTGCATGTTTTAGCGGCCTGGTGTGTCGCGGGAAAAACAACGCCCATTGTAGTTATATCACAATGCAGTTCGCAATACCATTGCCGTCTGTATTGTGACACGGTAACAAATACTCATTAGCAGTTTGGTCATTTCATTTTTGAAGTTTATATTACTGTTACTGTATCAAAAGAGCGCGTTAACCATCTGAGCCGTGGTAGCACAGATGGTTAGCGCTCGCTGTAAATTTCACAATACTCGAGCAAACCGGGTTTGATCCCCGCCGGCATCAATGTAATTGTTAATTGCAATTTTAAGTGCTGATTTACCACGTGCTCGGCGGTGAAGGAAAGCATCGTGGAAAACCTGCATGTTTGAGAATTAAGAAAAGAAATACATATGTCGAAGACATGTGAAGTTCGCCAACACACATTGAGGCAGCGTGGCGTACAATTCCTTGCTCTAAAACCCTCCTGAGCGGAGGCCTGTGCCCAGGAGTGGGACGTATAGGCTGTAACTTTAACCATATTAAAAAGTGTTAAAGAGTAACTACGACATCGCATTTATCAGTCAGAACAAGTAGTAAAATTAAAAGTTTAGTAGGTACAACCGACTTCAATATATAAATAAAATGAGAACATCATCAATGGTGTATAATTGACATTACTAATGTATTATACAAATTACATTAGTAATGTCAATTAAATATGCATTATCAAGGCTAACTCAAAAACTACTGGTCAGATCTTGATCAAATTTATATGGGACCACATGAGAAGCACCAGTTTCCAAATAAAAATCATCAAAATCGGTTCACCTAGAAAAAAGTTCTAAGGAAACATAAAAAACAGTCGAATTGAGAACTTCTCCCTTTTTTCGAAGTCGGTTGAAAATCGAAAAATAGGTTAGTATTCAACAATAAGGTGTTCATTTATTTATTTATTTTTTACTGCATTCCCTTTTATGAATGAATGAATATGTTTTATTGTACACCATAAACAAATTTACAAATAAAATAACAAACAGCAGATCAGCAGATTACATGTACAATTTGGCGGCCTTATCGCTACATAGCGATCTCTTCCAGGCAACCAAAGGTGTAAAGGAATAAAACAGTGAATACTAGGTAGGTGGTGCAATATAAATATACATAATATAATATCAATACATGCCATAAAATAACATATAAATAACTAATACATTGAAAAAAAAACATATGATACACATATACATACGAATATACATAAACATCCACACATATATACATATCCAAAATTCCTCAAACAATAACACAAAACAAATAAATACAACTACATAATCACATAATTTATCCTAACGATGTTCGAACGATATAGAATAGGAAGTCGCTTAAAGACTACAATAGTTTGTGCTTCACGTATATGCAAAGGTAGGGCATTCCAGAGCTTAATAGACTGGACAGTAAGAGATTTATTAAAGAAAGAACAACTCGACAACTCTTAACACTAGAGTTTGTTGCTTATGACAAATACCTTTATGCATTCTCAACCAGTCAATCTCTAGGATTGAAAGATGCAGTTGTCAGTTGTGTTTACATACCACTACCTGGCGTAGGCCTCCTCTCATCTTCCTCGGAGGGTTTTAAGGCAAGGAAAAGTCCACCGTACCTACCTCAATACGTGTTGGCAGACTTCACATATTATCTTTTTTTCTTATCTCACGATTTTCACTCCAACGCTCGAACTCGTAGAAAATCCGCATTTTAAATTTCAGTTTACGATTACAGCGGTGCGGACGGGAATCTGATTAATTTGTCCGCGTATCGTGAAATTTTAAGACGATTGCTTATCCGCAGAGATCCGACCACGGTTTTAGTAGTAGTTCTACAACTACTGCTATTATAATATTGAAGTTACAAATCCAGAATACTATCGAATATAATAGGATATTATATTAGAACTGTTTGGTTAAGAAATAGTTTGTCCACGGTTATTCTTTTGTTTATTAAAAATAATTATTCATGTTTAGAGAAATAATACATAAATACAGACAATTTTGCATGTCTAGATTTATATGTTCTTACGCTTTTATAAAGACCTGTGGAGAAGATAAGTTCTCGAATTACAGCGATGTACAGTGGTAAGAGATGCAGGAAGACCATTGATACAGGTGGCTCAAAACCGTGCCTTGTGGCATTTTTTAGGAGATGCCTATATTCAGCAGTAGACTTGTGATGAGCTGATATATAATGTGATGATGTTTTGTGCCTATCAGAAAATATTTTAAGTCAACAGCCAACATTATACTTCAATAGAGTGAAACCGGTTAATGAACCGTTGTTTATAATGTATAAACACGTAATTTGAATTACTTTCGTTGTTTTTAAATAACGTCCGTTATTCGTAAAATGTGTTTAACAAACTCAGGATGTAACTGTAATGGAGATATATGGCATGGCTGTGAAGCTTATTTGAATGATTGCCAAATACATATTATTTTTTTTTATCACAAATGTTCGATAGACGTCGGTCCGCAATTTTTTGTTTTACCAATTTGTAATCTAATGCCATTTGTATTTGCAAAATATCGGTGAAAATTTATAAAAACCCACTGAAAACATCTTTAATACATTAAAGCTATTTATTAAAAGCATTAAGGATGCAAGCATGAAGACAAAACACCGGATATTATGCATAAGCAATTTGTAAAAAATCGTCTAAATTATATCGCCTTCTTATTCCTTTACCTATGGTTTTTTTTAAAGTTACCCCCACTATAAGAAATTCTCTGTTTTTCTGCCTTGAAGGCGTTTTAAAGGCATAAATTACACTCAACTAAACACCCAGAATGTTTTTTATACTTGGTAGAGCGACTCTGTAGCCTATTATGGCTGCATCACGAATGCGTCTGCTCGACCGGAAAGCACGCTCAAATAGTGTTTAGTTTAATAGTAGCGTATCGTATGCTGACGAGAACTAATCTTACAAATTCTATTGAAACAATCTCGAGTTTAAGCTTAAACTTCAATATGTTATAATTTGAGCCCAAACCAAACATTTTATATTATATCTACACGAAATTTGACTTTATAAACTTTGAGTTCAAACTGGAGGGAGCGAACAACCGGCAGTGAGATCTTATAGGTTGACTTTAAACGCCCAGACCATAAATAATTATTTATAGGTAATACGAATACTTCTTTGGTGCAAGAATCGAACGCGCGACCCGTAGCTGCGAAAACGTCATTACGCCGCCAGGAATTATCAGCCGTCTTACACTTGTTTTGATATTCTTTTTGTGTTTGTTATTCTGTTTATGTAGGGACATTCACCAATTTATTCATGAACACGCTCTAGTATTGCAGTGTGGATCTTGAACATAGCAATTGCACAAGGAAACGAAGGCAAGACTTTAAAAAAAGGAAATTCTCAAATTGATTGTATGTTCTATTTTGTATGTATGTCAAGCGATTTTTTTTTTGTAAATTGTAAAAACATTTTTATTATTTTTTTATTAATAGTTTAAGCTTTAGGGTTTACCGTAATTGTTACGACGTCATTCTATTTGCTACATTGAGCTTTTGGTATTCATCAGTCTATTAAAAAGGGTCAAAGTGATTAAAATTTTAAGAAATAAAAAGCTGACTACAAAGAACTTAAAAAAAAACTCACGCATTGACATCTAGAGTCGGGGTTTTTATTCTTCTATACAATATAAGACTTAACATTCCACCTCCTAATTTTTTTTTTACAAATATGTACATGTTACAACATTCGAAGGTTTTAAAAATAACCGCAATCAACCAGGCCTCACTTTAACTATGGCACACCCATCTGTGAAATTATTAACGTGAAATTTAGCATATTTCTTTGCATTAGTAAATTCTGATATCGTGTATCGAGTGTGCTGATTTCGATAAAACAAACACTTGTTTTTAGTGTTTATTTAACACTTAATCTAATGTACGTAGTGCACTATGTTTTCTATACGCTTTATCTGAACTGTTTTTTACTTAGTGGCTGCAAAAAACGAACAGATAAATAAGCAGGCATATTTTAAACCAAAGATGCTAATGATGCATTCTATCATGTGTGGCAAGTTATAATGTGTGTTACTTTTCGTTTGTGTTTACATTCAAAGTTAGGTGTATTTGTTATATAATATAGATTTTTTAAATAACAAAACTTGCTTCGGTTTCATATCTTTCTTGTCATATTTTAAAAATGACTAAATAATGTTAAAACATTAAAGCTTGAAATAATTTGATGAAATATTAAATCCACCATATTTTTATTGAAATTATCCGTCGACCCAACCCAAACCTCAACATACGAAAGCCCGTAACAACGAGAAATGAGTAACTAGGCCGTTACCAAAAATTAAAAAACCGCAAGAGACCGGTCGTCCTTATAGAAAGTAGGTTCAGTAACAAACTGTTCAATTACACCGATATTGATATAAAAATATAATTTATCTCGCCGATAAGTAATTTACCTACTTGTAATTATTTTCTTATTCGCCTTTTTCTCAATTCGGTTCAAATTACTTTTTGCAATAAATTAATAAATTTTTGTAGTATACGATTTACTCCAGGGGCTAAACTATTTTTCAGCAATTTCCACTAAAATCACTCTTGCCCAATCTTTACTACTATCTCACTATCTCTACTATCCTCAACTATGCTGTGCCACATTTGTTACCATGCTTCCACCGTGGAGCAACTTAAAAACTTGAGCGGTTCCAAAATCTCTGGTATACGTTATACGGTTTATATTTAGACTTAAACATGGTTCAGAATACCGCACTAAATTCAAGTGAATTTCAATCGCCCTTACAGCGAATATAATAGTCTAATCCAGTCTTATAATAATTTTACCTTACAATCCAAGGAAAATTTCTCCAATGTCTTGTACACTCCTCTACTTTAAAAGAAATCTCTGTTATTGGAGTTAAATTTTGAAACTCTTTACCTCTGAAGATTAAACGTGCCCAAGCATTATTTGTCTAACTCTTCTCTCTTACGCTAAAAGTCTTTTAGTGCATAAATTGTTAACGTTACCACAGAATAAATTATAGACGTTACATTATTACCTATACTGGGCTCTACCCTTTAATCTTTGTCTCTTTATACCTACGTGTTTCTTGGGTTGTCTGGGAGAACGGTGAAATTACTGTGTTGCAATAAGGTTGATTTTTGGTTTTCCCTCAATATTTGCAAATTTTTGTTATCTAATCTTTTCTTGGTGTACATAAAGCGTATTGTATTGTATTGTATTGTAAGTAAAATATAAAGAATATATACTTTGTGAAGTCTATTTTCGTACTTATACAGCGCTCGCATGGAAGCGGCTAAAACTTTACAACATGTGCTTCAAAGTTGGAGTTTACTATTTCTAATCTACAGTTACTAGCTGCCCTCTGTAAACACGTGGTGTTTGTTTTCATCGGTCGTCGACGTGTATTCGATTCATCGTGAACATGCATAAGAGTGGGTTTTCAATATTCACGTATTCCGCAATCGAGTGCACATTGCGCACCCCGACCGTGGCGAACTTCGGCCGATTATATGCTTTATTGCCATACTTTTCAATCGTCTTTCGTTCGCCCTCGGTGCTATCTGCCATCGAAATGATTCAGCGCCTGCGTGTAATAAAATAAATTAATATTATACGTTCCGTTAAGTTAATAAGGTTGAATTTTTAAATAGTCCCGCTGTGCTGTTATTGCATGGCGTGCGTGCACCGAGGGTTGTGGTCGTTCGGTATGGGTGGATGCTTTGTGTCGATTCTTCGTGCGTAGGTAGGCTCTAATGGCGTTCGGCGCGTCGATTGTGTGTGAACGACCGCGACGAGGGGAGGCGCGCCTGATTATTCCGAGCCGATCGCCGGTCGAGGGCCCTAAAACCCAGCCGGAGCCTGCTCGTTCCAGAGTTCTCCTGCCCTGTTCATTCATTCGTTGAATGCAAATAAGAACTCGTTTAACATTAACATTTTAACTTATTTCCCTTTTTGTAAAAAGAGATTTATTCGACCCAAGCCGGATTTCTCTGGTGTAATTAATTCAGTACGAGTGCAATACGTTGTCTTTGTGCCCAACAAGAGGCTAACGCGTCCGTTTTTTGAATATACATTCTCTATATTGTGTCACTGCCGCAACAGTTGTGCCCGCGAAATGTAGAAAGCAGTGTCAAACTCGTGGCGTTAACAACAAACATCAAGTAACGATCCGTATATGAAATTCGCGTAAAGTTTTGTCGTCAACAGTAAAATTTGTTTTACATTCAGAATATTTTATGAAATTTATACGTGGTAAAGCCATGCTGCAGTTATATTAGTAGTATAGTTTTAGTACGAATGGGTCGGCTCAACCGGGGAAGGACCACGCTATCACAGAATACCAGCGTGAAATAGTAGCTTAATGCTGCTGTATTTCGTATGTTGAGTGTAGAGAACCGGAGACCCTTTTTACATCTTAATCCTCACGGGTGACAACGCATCTGCATTTTGTTTTGTAATTGAGGATACATGTAGATGTCTATGGGCCGCAGAAACCACTTACCATCCCGTGGACTGTGTGCTTGTTTGTCATCCTATACTATTAAAAAAAATTCAATAACAATGACTGCTGGAATAAATTTATATGCTTAATCTTTAGTATAGTCAATGAATGAATTATATTATAATACATGACTGAATCTGAATGAAGAAGTAACAGGTAGTCGGTAAAATTTTTGTTACTGAAACTAAGCTTTTAATCCAGACATTTTTGGTAGACATTTGTCTGGCTATGACATTGGGCAACTAGTCGGCTGAAAAAAGGCCTAGTCGGTCAAGCCGATCATTGCTTTCGGCGGAGTTTGGGTGTTATCGGTAATCCCCGTGCCGTTTCGTTGTAAGTTGAGTTGAGTGTATAACGATGGAATCATAACGTTGAAAAAGAAATCGTTATGGAATCATAACAGTTAGATATCCCGAAATATTGCATCTTACTAAGGTGTACCTATGTTGTCCAGCTAGGTCTGTGTAGGTATAACGAGAGACTTCTCTGACGTTGACAATATGTACGAAACCAAAAGAAATAGACTACTGTCAGAAAAGAACAGAATCTCTGGTTTTACAATACAATTTGCCTCTAATAAAATAAAATATATTTTTACTATAGGCCATTTGACGTACAGAGGGTTATGATTAGTGATGGGCCGAATATGGATTTCACCGAATACGAATATCAGTATTCGGTAAAATTTTTACCGAACCGAATATTCGGCCGAACATTATTCGCCAGGATAACCTCGGGACTTAACCAATTTATGTCGAAACTTGTTACCGTAAAGCACACGGGATTAGCGCCGGACCCTGCCTCTCGCTTCCCGCCACACCTGACATGTTATTGAATTATCTAGTACTGAGCAAATTGCCGGCACATGCTTATGTTTTGACTATTATTGTGATAAAAAAGTATTTCATTGTTTTATTCTTAATTAAAGTTAAAGTTATAGCCTATATACGTCCCACTCCTGGTCACAGGCCTCCGCTCATTTCTGAAAGGGTTTATAGTAGGGCAAGGAATTGTCCACTGCACTGCCCCAATATGCTTGTTGGCGAACTTTACGTCTTCGAAATATTTTTTTTTCTTATTTCTCAGATATGCAGGTTTCCTCACGATGTTTTCAAAATTTTTGTAAATCAGCACTTAAAATTGCAATTAATAATTTCATTGGTGCCAGCGGGGATCAAACCCGGTTTGGTCGTGCACTGTAAAATTTACAGCGAGCGCTAACCATCTGACCTACCATGGCTCTTTATTCTTAGTGAATAAGGTAAAGAGCCGTAAGAATTTTATTCTTAGTGAAAATTGTTAATTATACGATAAAAATGAGCGGCAGGAGATTTACTATTTGGACTTATTTTAGAGAAACTGACGACCAAAGTAAAGTGAAATGTACTAATGTAATTTAATGTTTCTTTGTTTGATTCCAAAAACATTTTATCAAGTTTTTATTCTATTCTATTTTCCATAATCGGAAATAAATTCACAGTGCCTCAATAACATAAATGTATAGATTTATGCATTTGAGGCACTTTTAGAGTAAGTAGATTTAACCCATAAATAAAATATACTTTCAACAGTAAAATACATCGCATTACTCAATTCGTACATTTCAATACATTGGACACTATGAAAATGTTCGGTTCGAATGTTCGGTGATTTAGCCGAATATTCGGCCGAATACGAATATTCGGTAAACCTGCCGAATATGCCGAATACCGAATATAAAACGAATATTCGGCCCATCTCTAGTTATGATAGGATTGTTTGTTATGGTAGTTAATTTACTTACATTTTTAATATAATTGTCTAATTTTTGATTGTATATATATAACAAATGTAAACTCATTTCAATTCCTACTACACATAGATTTTACTTCCAATCATTATGATAATACTCTTAATGTTAGAGTTTATTAAGAGATAATGACACTCGCGCTCGCGTTTAGAGTTAATTTTTGTTAATTATAATTATGTTTTCTTGATTTAACACCAATTATTTACCAAAGGTAACGTTTCTAATGTTAGATTATCTATAATAGTTTTTATTCCTATATTACAAACTGCGAGACTCATCCTATTTTTTAAAAATTAACAATGAAGGTTTAGATCTCATTTTAATTATTTTATTTTAATTATATTATTTTATTTCAATTATTAAATTTACATTGTTTTTTAATTTATAAACATACATCTAACATATAAAAAAATGTAAATTGTATGGATGGAGAAATGTATCGATTAAATTTGAAGCGACTGTATATAATAGTTACTATTACTTTTAAGTTCAATTTCTTTTTTATAGTATAGGGTGACCAACGAGCACACAGCCTACCTGATGGTAAGTGATTACTATGGCCCATAGACATCTACATCTATTCTCGATCACGAGTAAAAATGCAGATGCGTTGTCACCCGTGAGGACTAAGATGGGATGCCTCGTTTCCAGTAAAAAGGGTCTCCGGTTCTCTACACTCACCATACGAAACATAACAGCTGCTATTTTACGCTGGTATTCTGTGAGAGCGTGGTCCTTCCCTGGTCGAGCCGACCCATTCGTGCTACAACTATACTACTAATATATTTTTAAAGTTCGTAATAATCTTCGCAATGGTCACACTGATCGTGATTAAACTTCACAAACAGATAGCCAGAAGTGCTCTAGGCTATTATATTTTCCAAATAAAAAGGGATAGGTTTTTGAAAAATCAAAATACTGCTAAAATATTTATGATTTATCTTAAATCCAAACGACGCGATGCCACATTAATAGATCCCATTCAGACGAAACCGAGGCAGGTCGCGAGTAAATATTTAAAACAGATCTCAAATAACTAAAAAAATAAAAGAATTTCCTCATTATAGCTTCTAAAGTCTGCTAAAAGTACTGCTTCTACAAAAAAAGCGATCGAAGAATTAAATCAAAACCTTGAAACTTCCATGTGAGGGTTATTGTATTCTTAAATTATTGTTGTGTAATAATCTTATTTTTCTTTACTTATTGCCTGCCTTTCGTTTGAACTTAGTTTTGAGATAACTTTTAAATATCTAAGCATATATCTATATAATCAATATCATTAATTTGTCAACTATAACAAACACAAATATAGTATGTATATGTATAAAAAATAAGAACCTGTTATTGGCACCAAGGATTATTTGAGAACTTCTGTTTATATTTTATAACGTGCTGTTGGTTCTATGATCATCAAGAAAGAAAAAGAAATTCTTTTTACTTAGTTCTTCAAAGTCAGTTTTTACTTTTTATTAAGTTTAATTTTTTGATCCTTTTAAGTGTGTAATATCACGAGCACAGAAATTAATATAATTAATTATTATTTAGATTTCTATGATGACGAACTAAAGCTTATCAACTAGATTGTTGTCTAAATAGCTAAATAACAGACTTCATTACCATTTCTCCACCCTTGGGATTAAAAATTTTCTTCACATTGATTTCAACCACCATTAAAGTACACCCTTTTGATAAAAAAAACGATGTATCAAATATGTTTACATTTGGCGAAAATAAATCAGTCGCGTAAAAAATGATCAGTGGAAGTAAGAACCTCATTTTTAGGGTTCCGTACTCAAAGGGTAACCAACGGTACCTTATTACTAAGCCTCTACTGCCCGTTCGTCTGTCTGTCAATGGGTAGAAAGTAGAAATTTTCACAGAATGTGCATTTCTGTTGCCGCAATAACCCTACTAGAAACATGTTTTTCATCGTAAAAACATGTTTCTAGTAGGGTTTATGCGGAACAGAAATGTTCTGTGATTTACGGAACTCTACATGCGCGCGTCCGACTGGTACTTGGCCGATCTTTTTTAATCGGCTAGAATAAAATATTGATATATGTGGGGGGGGGGCTCTTTTACCAACTAATTAGGTACTTTTAATATAATATGCGTAAGTTGAAGATAGTGCTGGAGTAATTTATAGAAGAAAACAAGTGCGTAGGCATACGGGTTGATTAATCACAGCTCATCGGACAGTGGACGGCTCCGCCGCTCGCTATAATTGATCATATTAGATACGTAGTGCGGTGACGTGCACGTTCCTTGCGAAGTCCAGATCGAACCAATAAATTAATTACCAGTGGGGGAAGGGAGTCTGGGATCGGCGCGTTGGTATCGCGAGGTTGAGGTCGAGACCGCGCCTCGGGTCACGCCTAGTATACACCCCACTCCGTGTCTAATTGCTGCGAGGCTCATTCAAAAACTTGATCCGTTCGCCTTTATACCTGGCTCCCGCGTCGAATAGAGTTATGAACGCTCCCCGTGAATACTTTGATTAAAATTGTGCACTCAAAACTTAAACCTGAATTTTCTCGTCGCCGCTTTAAATACAGGATAGCGTTTAAGCGAAGGATCAGCTTGTTTTTTCTAGTCGCATAGTTTTCGATTTCGAGAATGTATCCATTGTGTTTCGACGTTTAAAAGATTTTAGTATGCTATTTTTGTGAAGGTTCTTTCTACCTGCTGCTGTAGGCTTACAATTCCTTATACGAGAATTTGTGCGCTACCTGTTAGTTTTGATTTCTTTTGTAGTGTTTACTTCGGGTAATATTTTTGTGTGTTTTTAATTCATTTACGTCTGTATTCATGAAGGATTGTTGTGAATACCTTTATTTATGTTTCAGATTTTTCAATTTTTATAGCATTGAATGCATAATCAATCATAAATACACAAACACCTTTTACATGTTGATCAATTTATAGGTTCTCTTTTAGAGTGACATACAATGCATGTAGACATTAAGTCAATCGTAAGTCTAGTCTTTGTATCGGTTATTATGAAAATGTTATAAAGATTTCAAAAATCCTTGTACCTACCTCATACGTGAGTAGTTAGTTAGTACCAGTTCTGGCTCACTGAGTCAGAAGTGGTACAAGTACAACGTTCGTCGACTCACGATCCTTAAAAAAAAAGGTTTTGGCATGCTCTGATCACGATTCTGCGGTCCGTTTTTGCGTAGGATGCACGGTTCCGGAGATGTGCAGATCAATTAACTCTTATCTAATTGATATCCGGTGAGGGCCTCCACCGTCATTAGCGCTCCATTGTTCTTATCTATTGTTCATTGAATACCGTCATTATCTATTCGTGCGTCGGATTATCAGTGCTATTATATTATACTCCTTTGTTCCTAACTGCAACGGTAATCTGAATCATCAATAAAATACATTACCTAATTTTGTTACAATTTTTATTTACGAAGTACAAAATCTTATTACTTATTATCTATAAAATAGGAGCGAAACATCTCATCCACTAAAATATCGTTGTACACTGTGTTCCCTGTAAATATACTCGTAAAACTATGCACTGAACATCCCTGAAACTTTTATAGCAAATACATTAAGCAATATTCGCAACAAACTGATACAAAATCTTATTACTTATTATCTATAAAATAGGAGCGAAACATCTCATCCACTAAAATATCGTTGTACAATTTGTTCCCTGTAAATATACTCGTAAAACTATGCATTGAACATCCCTGAAACTTATATAGCAAATACATTAAGCAATATTCGCCACAAACTGAAGTCCACTCATTCTTAATCCTATCAAGATTCCAGTTCCATCTTTTACAATTCCTTTTTAAAAACTCTAGATGATATCGTACAGGTGCTCGTCCGTGTGAATCAAAATATTGACCGACGTCATTCGTATCGATATATAAAGATACCCAATGTGACCCTGGTTTATCATCTGTATCCAAATTGCATATTATATACGTCGGTACGTAGGTGTACATGGGCAGTCTATTAGCAGCATAAACATTATTTTCTAGACTGGGGTGAATCTTTTTCAGATGTTGTTGTACATCTAGTGTATGTCAGTCATGGTGTAGTGCAGTCATGGAGTTAGTGTATGGTCGTTTGACCGCAGTGGATCTATCAATACTACATTTGTGTTACTTCAACGCATCAAAGGCCGTGGATGTAAGTGTTTATTCTATTGACAAACTTACTTTTCTTTCTGTTATTTTTTTACGTGTGTATGATTTAGTGTTAACAAATTATATTTAAATATTGTGTGTGTATATGATTAAGCTGTGGTAGCTCAGATGGTTAGGGCAAGCTGTAAATTTCACAGGACGCGACCTGGGTTCGAGTCCCGCCGGCACCAATTAAATTGTTAATTGCAATTTTAAGTGTTTATTCTATTTACAAAATTACTTTTCTTTCTGTTATTTTCTTACGTGTGTATGATTTAGTGTTAACAAATTATATTTAAATATTGTGTGTGTGTATATGATTAAGCCGTGGTAGCTCAGATGGTTAGCGCAAGCTGTAAATTTCACAGTACGCGACCCGGGTTCGATCCACGCTGGCACCAATTAAATTGTTAATTGCAATTTTAAGTGCTGATTTACCACGTGCTCGGCGGTGAAGGAAAACATGTGAGGAAACCTGCATGTCTGAGAAAATTTCAAAGGCATGTGAAGTTCGCCAACACGCATTGAGGCAGCGCCGCGGACATTTCCTAGCCATAAATACAAAGACAATGCCAGAAAGTGAAAAAGTTAAAAAATAATTTTTAACAATGACGGTCATTAGTGAATGTGATTCTGTTTACTTAAATTACAGGAAGACAAGAGCAGAAGGAAGAAATGGGATGGTGGGAAGTAATGAAGCATTGTTATGTGAAGTTTGTTGGAATAAACATATTTTTAGTCACGTGTAAATACTTTTAACATTTTGGTTCAAAATGACACAAAATCTAGAAAATATTAGATACATCATCGACATGGACGGATTTTACATTACATATCCTCATAAACATTTTCAATGTAGAGAAATGGCTATTCTACTATAGTCTACAGTAACATTTCTGTTTTTATCTATCTCAATAATATTATCAAACTCAGCATAAACTATACAGTTAATTGTTTGTATTAGTGAGGATTCAAATCGTACATCTAATCTTACACTACCATGCTTTATGAGATTCCAATGAGCTGATGAGTTGGCTGATAAATCAGGAATTAAGTCAAATGCTAACAGACAGTAACCTTTGGCATACTGTTCACAAGAGATTCCATTTCCTTCATTGAGAAAGTGAATACCGGTTCCCGAGAATAGAGTATGGTATGCTGATGTAAATATACTATTATTAAAAGATGGTTGCAAAGCTTTTGAAGGTATTTGTTGAGTTTCACCATCAAACATATTAAGATTTGGAATTCCTTGATGATAGTTAACATTTGGTAAATTATATAAAGGTTGAATTTCATCAAAGCACCATGTGATCTGATTAAAATCACAATTACATATTTCTGTAACTGATTTTATGAAATTTGTTACAAAATTTGACTTCACACATCCACTTGGTCCTGCCACAATAACAGTAAACGGATGTATAAAGTGAAACATTACACACGTCTAAAGTTCTAAGGGGTGAAATAAAAAAATGAAAGTGTTGGTGTAAACAATTAATATATATTGTGTACTATAACTAATGTTTTTGGGAAATCAAACAAAATTTATGATTAATTTAAAATTTTATTTTCAAGCAATAACCACTTGTAAAAAAACCCACACTTCGTCACAAGAACAGTGTAAAATTTTGTGATTATTTTTTGCAAATATATGATTATTACACACATAACGTTTGTTTAAATTTATGACATTTACCAAATCATTGTATTTTGGACATTTGTATTCTTCAATATTAAAAATTCTATCATTCGTCGTCAACATTTTTAAAAATTGTTTTTCTGTTGAACCACCTTTGTATGCGAGTACTATAACTAATGTTTTTGGGAAATCAAACAAAATTTTCGATTAATTTAAAATTTTATTTTCAAGCAATAACCACTTGTAAAAAAACCCACACTTCTTCACAAGAACAGTGTAAAATTTTGTGATTATTTTTTGCAAATATATGATTATTACACACATAACGTTTCTTTAAATTTATGACATTTACCAAATCATTGTATTTTGGACATTTGTATTCTTCAATATCAAAAATTCTATCATTCGGCCTCAACATTTTTAAAAATTGTTTTTCTGTTGAACCACCTTTGTATGCGAGTACTATAACTAATGTTTTTGGGAAATCAAACAAAATTTACGATTAATTTAAAATTTTATTTTCAACCAATAACCACTTGTAAAAAACCCACACTTCGTCACAAGAACAATGTAAAATTTTGTGATTATTTATTGCAAATATATGATTATTACACACATAACGTTTGTTTAAATTTATGACATTTACCAAATCATTGTATTTTGGACATTTGTATTCTTCAATATTAAAAATTCTATCATTCGTCGTCAACATTTTTAAAAATTGTTTTTCTGTTGAACCACTTTTGTATGCGATCACTTCGTCTTTACACAAATTTCTAATATACCAATTTAATATGGGAATGATGTTCTCTTGTTTGTAGGCACGTTTTAATTCTTCGGTCACATCAAAATATGGAATGCCGTGCACGGGTGTTTCACAATAACGAACAGTTTTTTTGTCTTTTGGTGACATATAATTGAAAGGATAACTTGGACGAAACAAATAATGATCGATAAATGCATCATTTTTATTAGATAGTTTTACGTCTAGAATAGCCATTTCTCTACATTGAAAATGTTTATGAGGATATGTAATGTAAAATCCGTCCATGTCGATGATGTATCTAATATTTTTTAGATTTTGAGTCATTTTGAACCAAAATGTTAAAAGTATTTACACGTGACTAAAAATATGTTTGTTCCAACAAACTTCACATAACAATGCTTCATTACTTCCCATCATCCCATTTCTTCCTTCTGCTCTTGTCTTCCTGTAATTTAAGTAAACAGAATCACATTCACTAATGACTGTCATTGTTAAAAATTATTTTTTAACTTTTTCACTTTCTGCTATTGTCTTTGTATTTATGGCTAGGAAATGTCCGCGGCGCTGCCTCAATGCGTGTTGGCGAACTTCACATGCCTTTGAAATTTTCTCAGACATGCAGGTTTCCTCACGATGTTTTCCTTCACCGCCGAGCACGTGGTAAATCAGCACTTAAAATTGCAATTAACAATTTAATTGGTGCCAGCGTGGATCGAACCCGGGTCGCGTACTGTGAAATTTACAGCTTGCGCTAACCATCTGAGCTACCACGGCTTAATCATATACACACACACAATATTTAAATATAATTTGTTAACACTAAATCATACACACGTATGAAAATAACAGAAAGAAAAGTAATTTTGTTAATAGAATAAACACTTAAAATTGCAATTAACAATTTAATTGGTGCCGGCGGGGATCGAACCCGGGTCGCGTACTGTGAAATTTACAGCTTGCGCTAACCATCTGAGCTACCACGGCTTAATCATATACACACACAATATTTAAATATAATTTGTTAACACTAAATCATACACACGTAAAAAATAACAGAAACAAAATATTTTTTTTAAGTAAGTTTGTCAATAGAATAAACACTTACATCCATGGCCTTTGATGCGTTGAAGTAACACAAATGTAGTATTGATAGATCCACTGCGGTCAAACGACCATACACTAACTCCATGACTGCAGTTGCTTGGTCTTATATAGTACCAGTAAGTAATAATTCTAATCTAAAGAATTTCTGCAGTGGAATTGATAGTAACTTTATGCGTCAACAAGCTTATCTCACATTTTGTTGCTTATCTCAACATTACTTCGTGTTGCGTCTTGTTCAGTGTATTGATGATTCAAATACGTTTTGTATAACACAAAATAATGCAATTTAATATTTAGAAATCACTATAATTGATCATTCCTATGTTAGTCATTGAGTAGATTGTACTGTAATAATCTACTAATAGCAGTAATATCATGGATACACTAGACGTACAACAACATCTGAAAAAGATTCACCCCAGTCTAGAAAATAATGTTTATGCTGCTAATAGACTGCCCATGTACACCCACGTACCAACGTATATAATATGCAATTTGGATACAGATGATAAACCAGGGTCACATTGGGTAGCTTTATATATCGATACGAATGACGTCGGTCAATATTTTGATTCACACGGACTAGCACCTGTACGATATCATCTAGAGTTTTTAAAAAGGAATTGTAAAAGATGGAACTGGAATGTTGATAGGATTCAGAATGAGTGGACTTCAGTTTGTGGCGAATATTGCTTAATGTATTTGCTATATAAGTTTCAGGGATGTTCAATGCATAGTTTTACGAGTATATTTACAGGGAACATATTGTAAAACGATATTTTAGTGGATGAGATGTATCACTCCTATTTTATAGATAATAAGTAATAAGATTTTGTATTACGTAAATAAAAATTGTAATGAAATTAGGTAATGTATTTTATTGATGATTCAGATTACCGTTGCAGTTAGGAACAAAGGAGTATAATATAATAGCACTGATAATCCGACGCACGAATAGATAATGACGGTATTCAATGAACAACAGATAAGAACAATGGAGCGCTAATGACGGTGGACGCCCTCACCGGATATCAATTAGATAAGAGTTAATTGATCTGCACATCTCCGGAACCGTGCATCCTACGCAATAACGGACCGCAGATTCGTGATCAGAGCATGCCAAAACCTCTTTTTTTTAAGGATCGTGAGTCGACGAACGTTGTACTTGTACCACTTCTGACTCAGTGAGCCAGAACTGGTACTAACTAACTACTTACGTGAATATCGAAAATTGTTATAAGAGTTTTGTGTTTATTACAAAAGAAGATGGGGACTGAATTTTATTTCATTGTAAATGTTTTTTATGTTAGGAATTAGGATTAGGAATGAATTTTTCTTTAAATTTATATAAGACTGTCCCTGAATTTTAAAGTATTTAAAAAAAATATTCTGCCGATTCCCAGAAGTAGGTGAACATACTTAAAAATATACGTGTCGAAAATATGTATGTAAAAAATCAAGATATCTTGATTTTTTAAATCTGTTTGTAAAAGAGTAAAAATCTGACGCCTTATATATCAGTTCTTAACCATATATGTATCAATATTTGCACTTGACTTCTTTTGTCGCTTACTGACAAATACCTATTAGGAAACTGCTTGACCACCGACAACTTGTAGGAAACATCTTGCCTGCGTTATGTTACAATGACGTCACACAACTTTATCGATTCGATGATCTATCAAGCGTAAGGCTACTATTATCACACTAAAGCATTGTTCGGACAACCGCCAAGAGACAACGAGTACTTATCGAGAATTAGTTGCAAGTCACCCATTAATCACTAGACTTTTTTCACTGCGACGATACTTGGTGCCGTGAGAAAGAAGGCAAAGTGATTGACTGATAGCTTATTAAGAATTAGTTTCTCTTAAGGAAAGTCAGTGTATAAAATATGATAATACATATTATCCTATACTATTATACGATCAATACTTATATTTTTGTTAATCTTTTTGTAATTGCGTTCTTGAAGACAGCTCTAATGATTTTGATGAAATTTACATTAAAAAAGTAAGTACTCTAAATCGATCTAGCCTTTGGTCTCATTTATAGAAAAAATTGTTATAACTTGATTGCGCATTTTTGGTAATTTCACTACAATTTTCTTTTCAGTGGCCCAATGGCTAGAAGATTGATGAAATGGATAGAAGAGTTTTTGACCATTGTATTTTATGTGCGAGCAGCTATGCAGGTCTAGACAAGGAGACCAGTATCACTGCGACCTAAAACATCTATTGTGATCGCTGCTACGGCTATAGTTCACTGCTAAGCCCTGTATTCAGAGATTTTGACCATATTGGTCAGATTATTAATTTCTTGTATTCTAGCCTACAACTGGGCAATAAATTAATTATCGTGTACTGTGCAATGTTTTGTTTACAGAGTTACGCACATTTGATTGAGCTATGCGTACTTTATAATCGTTAGGGCAAAAAGATCTTTGGTCGGAAAACGTTTGATTGCAGTATTCTTACTGAAAATCATTGTTTTATCGATGTATACAAAAAAAGCTATTAAAAACTTTTTATAAAATTAATATAAAGAAGCAAAAATATAATTTTATGTATACACAATATTAAATTACACATATTATGTATCACAGAATACCAGCGTATAGTAGCAGCTTGATGCTGCTGTGTTTCGTGTGGTGATTGTAGACAACCAGAGACCCTGTTGACTAGAAACGAAGCATTCCATCTTAGTCTTCAGGGATGATAACGCAAGTGTATTTTACCACATGGCCACATCATCCACTTACCATCAGGTGGACTGTGTGCTCGTTTATCATATATATGCAACTTATTTCTCGGAAACCGCTCCAATGATTTAGATGAAATTTTGTACTTCGATAATGTTTCACATTACAATTTTTTCAAAATTATATTCATATATGATATTCAAAGTTACACTGTACCTATTCATGTAATAAAAATGTAACGAGACTCCAAACAGAAATCAAACAAGTTTTGCGACCTATGCGTCTTATTAAAACGTGTTTTATTGATAGTATTGGCGTTAAATCATGTTATTTGTAACCAAACAAGTCCCTTAGCCGTAGCGCCGCAATATTCGCAAAATATGACATTGGCTGTCAAATTCCATACCTTACTTTTAAGTTCGCATATTTTTCGTGCGAATTCGCGGCCTCCAAAAAGCAATATTTTAAAACTATATTAATTAACGTTTTATTAGCATTATAAACAACAATCTTCCTGATAACAAGTCAAAATAATATAAAAATACTGCCAAATGAGGCAATCTATGGAAGCGGTCTTTGTTAAATAGTAGGCGTCTTGACGTGGCCAATTCACGAGTATCCAAAGCTCATTATAAAAAAAAAATATTTTCTTAAGCATACCTAGGGTATGTTCCGAAATACAACGCAGTGTACTGTCCAATGCAAATGACGTATCATTTGACACTTTATTGTACTAGCGTGCCGCCGTCATATTGTGTCGGATATCCGGCCATAATAAAACAATTTTTAATTGTGTGTTTGCCGAATGAAGCATGCCAGAATTTGTTTCTATTTATTCAAATACAAAAAATTATAGAATAATTGATGGTATATCCATTAGGAGGATATAATGATTTTTGGAGCACAAAATGACAAAATAATCGCCAACACTTTTCCAAATGGCGCAAAAGTATGACGTCATATACTGTCCAATGTTTTGGAACGAATCACCAGTATAGCGTCGATTCATGACGTCATTTGCATTGAACAGTACACTGCGTTGTATTTCTTAAGCATACTATAGCTGGCAGTACTATCTGTAGTCACTAGACATCTATAGATTGTCATGATTTCTGGGGTTTTGGGCGGGAACTTGGGCCGTAGACGGATTGTCGCTGTTTTGTCGCTTGAATAATGGTTTGAAGTGGATTTTGATTCGTAAAAGTGATGCGATTTTGTGAATTAAGTGTCCGCGCGTGTGAACTATTAGAGAAAACGACGAAACAAGTGCTTTGATGTCGATATAAACTTCAAGTTATTTTGATCGCTTGGGCGCCTTATGAACTTGAGTGGCTGTCGTCAACTGTCCGCTGGGTTGAGCTGTCGTCAAAATCTCCCAAGGGCTTCGCAATGTGACGCATCAGCATATTTTGAAGAAAAAGAACATAAAATGAAGATTCGAAAAGAAAGGATAGGCTCAGAAGGTCTAGAAACCAGAGCCGTAAAGCCAGTTAATAAGGAAATATAGATTGTCATGGATGGATGGTATTATAAAAGCTGAACAAGAATATAAGTGTCTGTTTGCTTTAATAAATTGTCAATTGTTGCAGAAATATATTTCAAGAGTTTTCCCATTACTGTGTGTGTTCTCGCTAGTAGTTTTAAATGCTTTTTCTATGCAAACCGATATATTTCCATTAGAACAATGACAAAGTGCTTCGATATTAATTTTTAGTGCACGCTTTGTCGCAATGAATTTCTTACTAAGTACTTACGCAAATGATCTTGACATGTTTCTTTTTTACTTTTTATTTGCATTTCGCTGAACTTCTTAGCTGTTAAGGATATATATCTCGTCTGTATGTAATTTGCTTCTTTTAATATTCTAAAATATTGTGTTATAATTTTCTCTTATACCTCTATAATATCTTTAATCATATTTATTATAACCACGAATCTACACAATGAATAAAACTTATTTTAAGACACGTCGGAATTTTATAATAATTTTAATTATACGCGATGAAATCCGTAAAATTACTTTTATTCTACTTGTATAATACTATCTATCTAGTAAAACTTCTCTATAAACGTGATTGTTGTGTAAAGAGCAAGCATGCAAACTTTTCCCGTTGACAATGTTAGCGTCGCTATGTGCTGAGTGCTGACAGATTCAACGCGATTGTGTACATACTGAGGAAATTTATTGTTTAGTTTCTATAATATGAGAAAAAACAAAAGTTTCTTATTCAGCCCACCGCATATTATGTCTTTCATATCTATTTTATAGTTTTAAGTAGGCATTTCGTGCCAGAGCCACGTTGCAAACGTTTTATGGCTGCAGCAGGAATGAATTAGTTTGACTAGGGAAATACCATGCTCGCACAGAAACCGGCGTGAAAAATTATCATAATATCATATATTATAATTACGAGTATATTTACAACCTGTCTCTCGTCGCTGGTCTGCATATTTTACAACTGGCATATTGTACAAGATGTTCATACTGCAACCCGTCGAAAGCCATAAGTTGTAAGTCTTCCTCAGTAAATAGTCTCCTGCGTACACGAATACATCCAGATACAAGGCTCGGCCTTGAATCCAGGATCATGACTCTTCGTGTTCGCGTTGATCGTCAAATTCTCGATAGAGCGTACGAACTCGCAAAACGTAATTTATTAAGGTGTGCTATTTCAATCGATGCTAGCTAACCGAAAGTCAATGGCACGTAAACGACGTGTGAGCTAGCTACGCACGTGTAAATAAACAAAATGGCGCGGTTGACTGAACTATTATCGGGGAGCTGATGGAAGAAAAAGATAGTACCTATATTTGTTTTTAGAGCAGAAGTTGAATTGTGCCGTATAAGACGAGCGCGGTGTAACTTTCTATAACTTCAGTCCAACTTGTCGTTAGAATCCATAGATAATTTACTATATAGGGCATTGGAATAAATTATAACCATGAAATTATTATGTTATCTAATGATAGTAAATTCACATAAACTACATAACAAAAATTAGCCTCGTTTGCTAATTTGTGAGCTACAACGCGTTCAGAGAGTTTTCTTCATAAGTATTGTTGATTTGTTTTTGTTAATATTTTTCTATAAAATATTTGCTTACCATAGAGCATGAGTATCCATTTTTAAAATTTTCGTTTGTTTGTCTGTCCGCGCTAACCTTTGGAATGATGATGTAATAAAACTTAACGACATCACGAACAAATAAACTGTAATACCAGGAGTGATCTGGACTAAATCTTATCCGAAAAATTTAGTGATTTTATCAACATTTAAATATTGATAACATTAAATAAATGCTTTTAATGATTATCTTAAGTCTCATTAACACCACATTAATAGATCCCACGATCCCTGATCGTTATAAACGTTATTTTTAATATTAATATACCTACTTGTGTATGAAATTCTTTTCATATATTTTCCCGTTAAATAATAGAAAATTTCCAATTAACCGAATAATATTACGTTATAACGATATACCTTTATACTTGTTTTTTTTTCGCTATTGCTATTGTGCATGTTGACGGTACGGGCTCGATGAGTCGCCATTTCTAATCCCATTCTTTATAAGTACGGACTATACATATTCGCATATTTGCAGAATTCTCTAAAAAGAGAGAAAATTTTTTTACTCCGCTGCATCGTGCATACATGTAGCCTAACTATGTTAGCCTGCATTCAGTTTACCTATCGCTACAATTCTCTTCCTTAAATTGTGTTGCGTAGAATTTCAACAGTTTTGGCTGATAAATATCAGTTCGAGGTAAATACTTGTCATGTCATATTAATTGATTTTGAATACCTATCATAATTTTGGGTTCGAATTGAACATTATGTATTCTGTTCATCCAGGATTAAAATAAATGTTATTAGCAATACAAAAACAGGCATATATAATAATCACGGTTCTTTGATTATATTAATATAATCAAAAAACCGTATAGTTGAGGTGCAAGAATATCCAATACCCCATTTTATCCCGTGGTTGTCGTAGGAACTCAGCGTACGAAGGAAATAAGCAGGGGATGGGCAGCGTCTTCCTATAACTAAAAGTTCTGCAATAAACTTTTGACTGACTATGACGTGAAATAAAATCACACAACATATACATTGAAAACATTGTTCTTTCTGCATGCTTTTGTGTAATTCCGTCCATTTTTACCCGATTCTTCCTTATGTAGTGTAATGTTTAATGTGTAGGTAATCATCTGTATCTTAGAAAAATTAAACACTCTAATGTAATTTACATAATATTAGCTTTGGTCGCCAACCCATTAGGTCGTACCTAAGATGTTAGTGAAGCTTTAGCATTACGTTGAATTTTGTCATATAACTTTCAACGTCAAATTGCACAAATTTGTCTTTAAGAACCGTCCATTGGGAAATTGAATTATTAATTTCAATTGAAAACATAACACGCGTAAATGAATTTGAACGCAATCTGTGTTGATGCGTCGCGTCACATTGCAGGGCTGCCATATTTTAGAGCCTACATATTTTATATCACCAAGTCTAAAATTCTACAAAATGGAATTCTTATTGTGTAAACGTTTGTAAATTAATGAAAAAAAATAGAGAAATACCTATTTAATTTATATTATTGATATTTATTTATTTGATAGTTATTTATCTGAGATTAAAATAATTTCTAAATTTATGCTTGCTGTTGGTACTTATTATATTTTATGTAAATATCTCTAAAGTATATGTATATTCATGCACTCATCTGTGTATTGAGTATATAATAATGTGTGTTAGTAACGAGTTGTATCACTTTCTTGTTTGGTTAAAGAGAATGTCTTTGTAATTAGCAAGCATAAAACATTTACCAAGTTTAGGTCGCTCTGTTGAGTGCTAACATTAGTAACAGCTGGTAAGACCACTTGATTTCATTATAAATATTCTGACGTCATGAGCAATAACTGCATAATTGTCATAATAGTCGAATTATCATTTAGATTTTATTTTTGTTTATTAATATCAAACACAAAATTAGATTTTATTTTTGTGTAATAGTTTCAAGCGCATGCTATAATATTCAATTTTTACTTTTACTTTCAATATTAAAGAAAGCGGCCGCTTGTCGTCAACGATTTAAGAAACGTTAGGTCTCTCGACTTATTTACTAAGCAAACTTATAGAGGGAATGCAATTAAAATATATATTAGAATTCTGTAATCAAGAATATAATTATAAAAATAAGCAAAACGTAATTATTATTAAAGAAAACTTTATACAAGATAATTAACAAAAATTTGAAACCATACTTTAAAACTAATGTCTTTAAATATTCATTAAATAATAAATAAAATAATATTTTTAACCAAACTGAAAACTTAAAAGTAATGCCGCGAGATATGATTATATAACTTAGGTTCACACAATATACGTAAGAGAATTTAATTAAAATACGGCAAGAAACGGGATTAAATAAACTTGACTAAGCCATATTACTGCAGAAGTAAAGTTGAGAATGATGTTAAAATATATCATTAAAACTATGATTTAAATTATATCTCTAAATATAAAAATTAGGTGTCACGTTGTTTGTGGACTGGACTCCTAAACTACTTAATCGATTTTGATCAAATTTGCACACCGTTTGCAGTTTGGTCCAACTCTCAAAGATAGGATTTTTTTTGCCCATGAGTGACCCACAATTTTTTTTTTGCAAATTTGAGGATTTTTAATAGGACATGACAAAGGGTCGTCGAAAAGGGCAGAACAACGTCTGCCTGGCTGGTTAGCTATTTGTAAATATACAGGAAAGCATATTTTGCACTGAATTGTTTATTAATTCATAAATATAAAAAAGAACAATTTCCAAAATCATACAAAATTTGAAATATTTTTTCTTTGTTTCCTCCCATCATTCGCACAATATATTTTGCTAATGATAATATTTTGCCAACTGCCTAGCATGTCGAAAAAGGTGACTAATATGATATTGGGATTTGTGATAGACCATCATTTGTGATAGGCTAGACCATCGCCACTTATCACTTCTTTCCGTCTATTCCCATGGTTTTTGGGCTGAACGTAGTCCCAGTGGCGTTAGCATTAGCTGGTTGCTCGTAAGACTCCGCCTGGGGTATCACAGGCGTTACGTTAATGTTATAAATACACATTTTATATCCGGTTATACAAATCAGTCTAAGTTCGTTTCACACCTCATTTTTATTTAAAAAAAAGATGAATATTTTCGCCGTCCTGTCAAATTGATATGTTCATTTTAACCGGCTGTCACTGAATTACGTAACTTTATATTACATGTGTAACCCACATCTACATATTTCATTGTATATAGCTTAAGAGCCAGTGGGCGGCACACTTACGGTATTTCACTAAGCTTCACGTTTTTTTTCCAGTTAAAACCCTATACCTGAGGTACATGAAATGAGGACTCTTTAGTTTGACCGGTGGTCGATATAGAGACGCTCAGGTATTAAAGGTGTAAAAAATGACAAAAAAAAACGAGATACGGCAGTGAGGTGTAAGACAGGGTGACGTTATATCATAACGTCACCTTGTCTTACATCTCTGTCTGTTCAGTTGCCTGTATGCTGTCAAATCTGTGGCCGATTGCGGCCTCATCTCCCGACTAACAGGCATGAGATTAAAAGTGTGATCGGAGAATTTTTGTATTCTTCTGCGGCGGGTCTTGCAGTACTTACCCTCGACCGCATGGACAGTTTCCACGAGCTTGTCATTCATTTTGCTTAGTTATAGGTACTGATTATATGCGACTAGAACAACTCGTAGGTATTACGATAATACACCTAGAGGTTTTTTACTCTGAAACAATTTAATAATTAAAATAAATAAATAGTTTGTGAGTGAAATTCACGTAATTGTTAATCAATTCAATAATTTGCAATTGACATTTTCTCAAATAATTGCTTAGTACTTGACTAAAAGTCGTGGGTTGGTGTCACCTTCGCTGCTTAATAGGCTCATAAAACAGAATTACAGGCAGCTGTCACCTTCCTCAAGTAATGGCTAGTATAAATTAACTATTTAAAATGTACTTGACGTTATGCCATCAATGTTGAAATGGCGCCATTATCATTATCAGGATGCGTTTCGAATGTCGCTAATTCAAAAACAGAATTACACTACGTCCGCCATATTGAATGCGCTTACTAAGAAGCAAGTTTGATAAAAAATAATTAGTATTTAAAGTGAAAATGATATTTTCCTGTTTCATATCATAATATAACGCCGCAAGGTCGTTCAGGTCGCCTCAGACTTCATAATTTTTGTTTCACGTCACTCCCGAGGCCTTTTAGCCCTGTCGCTTCGGGTTGCTTCCGCGGCCTTATCCCATATCTGTAATACGAAACTTTTCTTATTCGGCTTTCGTAGGTACTTAGTTGCTGATATCAAATTTAACATTATATAAAATATATTGGTCCGAACTATTGATAATTGTGCTGGCTATATGGAAATTTCTTTACAGCAATCCATTTACGGCCTTGAAATTATTTTGTGTGTTTTTGTAAATACAAAATATCTATTTAGGTATTTATACTTGAAAAGAAAGTTTTGAACTCCTTTTAAATCATATCGCGCGCCCGGAGGAGTGTGTGTTTTGGCATAGTCAAAGTTAATATGGAGGAGCGCAGAAAGCTAAAACTTATAAACATATATTAATATGTGTTACAAATACATGAAATAAATTATTCATTATTTATATTAATACCATGGACGTATAAAAAAAGAAACGAAATATTTTTTTTATATGTCCCTGGTTCATACTGTCAATGTCAATTGTCAAACAATAGTCTATCATAGACTAGCATAGCGATCGACCATAGACTCTATGGCCAAACGATCGCACGGAGTAGTTTGTCGCTAAAGTATTATAAAATGATGCCAACAAAATAATTACTGACTGAGTGACTGAATTAGTTGTGAACTTTGTGTGATTTCTAACGTTTCTTTTTCAATAGACTGTGGAGCGTATATCAAAGCAAAAAAACGTTTATTTTATATATTAGATATCTGTGTTTTCTGTTTCGATTTTCAATAGTTCTCGTCAGATGAAGCAGATTTTAAAATAAGGTTCTTCTAGACAAACGATTAGTGTAAAATTTTTTCTACCTATTACATAGTTGACATCGAGCACTTTTTCACTTGTGTAACTATCGATCATGTTCCCTACGCGCTCCACCCCTGGATGAGTTGTTGGGTCGTGACGCAGGAGCCGGGACCGCACACATCGTCCCCGATGCTCTCCCGTCCTGCGATTGCTGTCCATCAATCACTTCCTAATCGAGTTTATGAACGTTGGAGTGTTTGGGTCTATGTATCATATATATATATATATATATATATATATATATATATATATGTGTGTGTGTGTGTGTGTGTTATGTAGTAGTAGCTTGGACTTTTTTTAATATAAGTGATATTAACTCTGCAATCACAATAATCATAATGTATTATTTAGATTACGCTTATTGATTTTATCGACATTTATTAAAAACAAAATACCTATTGATGACTAAAATAGAAGAAACTTCTGCATTAATCCATACTATAATATATATATATTTTTTTTTTTTTTTTTTTTTTTTTTATTCTTCTGTCCGTGTGTATGTGACTGACCTTCTACTGAACAGCTGGGCGAATTTTGATTGAATAAAACTAAATTTACAGATTTTATCGCGTTTAATTAACTACTTTTACTTATTTTTAATTCCCGACGTTTCGGTTGCTTTACAGCACCCATGGTCACGGGGGGTACTGATATGTTTGACGTCCCAATGTCGTAGTTAGCCCGGCTACCTTCAGTTTTTTAATATTAATTGTTCGGTCCGATCCGAATTTCGATCGGATCGAATCGATCGAAATCCGAATTTTGATTATTGTTTGTGTGTGTCTGAGTAGATCCCTGGACTGTTCAGATTCACAATTGGATCCGGTAGGTGGCGCTGTTGTCGAAATCCAAACATCACACGTGCGAAGACAGGGGGGATAGCTAGTATAAAATAGAAAGAACTTCTTTGAAATCGTGTAATAATAAAAAAAAACTGTTAGATAATGTTAACTTAATTTTAGATTATCGCAACATCATTTTTTATAATATTGGAGTGACAGATACTAATAAGATAAGAAATAAGAAAGTTAAAAAAAGTTAAAGAAAAAAGCTAAGAAGTTTTATACGTGGTAGAGCCACGCTGCAGCTATGTTATAGTTGTAGCACGAATGGGTCGGCTCGACCGGGGAAGGACCACGCTCTCAAAGAATACCAGTGTGAAATAGCAGCTTAATGCTGCTGTGTTTCAAATTGTGAGTGTGGAGATCCGGAGACCCTTTCTTACTGGTTACGAGGCATTCCGGCTTAGTCCTCAAGGGTGACAACGCACCTGCGTTTTGATTCTTAATCGAGGATAAATGTAGATGGACTGTGTGCTCGTTTGTCACCCCTATTTTATATATATATATATATATACATATATATATATATATATATATATATATATATATATATATATATATATATATATATATAATAAGATACTAACGGTATGTAATACTGGCGTGATGGTAGGTAGGTACATACAATAGACGTACACCTAGCTAACACTGAATTCAAACAAAGAAGACCAATACCCCGTCACCCCTGAGGACGAGCATCGAATGTCTCACAGCTTCTACAATTATACTGGCTGCTAAATAGGTAAACTTTTAATCCTTAACTCGCATTTGAAAAAAAAATTATAAATATTTCGCCATGGCAGTAAAAGTAATGCGGCGTCGAATGTGCGAGGCAATCATCAATCCGTCTTTCAACCGCGGCGGTTGTGGCAAATCTTTACAATCAAAAGCTATATCCAACAGTAGAGTTTTACTAGCTAAAACGAAGAATAAGGAAAAACGAAGAAGAATTAAAGATTGAGGACGTATTACTCGACTACCTTAGAACCTTTATTTATAAAATTTCTTGTGATCATGTTTTTTGTGTGCGTGCTTCAGGTCTATAAAAGCTTTAAACTTTGCTTTATTTACAACGCTCGCAAAAAAAACTTGATTGAAGCGCATTTTGAACAACGTGCGACTTTAATAACCAATAATAGATAATTGCTGTCGGGTTCTTTCCTTTTTATCGGTTTTTGAGTCCAATACTACGATTTCGTTCTTGTTACTATAATCGTGGATATCAAAATGGTAATGATAGATTGCTAAAGATTTCAAATTTTTAATATGATATCATCAATAAAAAAAATGCAAGTTTTACTTGCACAAACTGTCCCATGCCATCAGCCTCGCCCTCATATGACTCATTTCTTTTTTAAGCTATTGCATCGCTTCTATCGCGGGCCTTGAGCGCGGGAACCGAATCCAGAAATTCCGTAACGAAAAAAAACCACACGCTCCCCACTCCGACGGGCACGGAGGTGTGGCGTTGAAAGCCGTGCATCGTCTAACGTCGTTTTAGTTCGGCAGACTTCGGCACTCGGCAGACTTCGGCACGGTGTTTGTGTGCGTGTACACTAGCTGCTAACTCAATGGTAAAAATTCCTGAATAACCTACATGTATAGTAAGATATTAAAAATATTTTAAACAATATTAACTTCTCATTTATTCAATAAGAGAAAAAAAATTGTTTTCTTATCGTTCACCACGCTCAAAAAGTGTAAATTGATTTAATATCAAAGACTTAACTGCATAAATAAAATAAATAAATAATTATAATTGCATAAGTTGATAAAAATGCTATGCAATAGCTTTACCGCGGCAGTCACCGAGTGCCACACGTATTTTTTTGTATGTTGTATTTTTCAATACTCGTTAAGCACAATTTACACGCTATAACTTTATGTTCATGATTTTCCCAGATTTTCAATATCGATCGAATCGAAAAAATCGATCTTTTTGGTAATCTGGGTGGAGACAGTAAATTTATACACTTTTGAAATGGCGCTTCGAGACAGAGTGAACAAAGAATCCGAAAGGAATACGTAAGGCACGCACAAAAACAAGCGCGGGTTTTACATGAAATAAAAGACCTACAGTAAAAGATAGAGGACATATCGCGATATTTAGTACTGCGTATATCGCGTTATTTTTCCCTGCTGCTACTGTAGGTAAACCACGCTCTTATGAGCGTGCGTTGTGAGATTTGAAGATTCCGTACTCTCGTTCACTCTGTCGGTGCTGTCGACCTACACGGTATTCTTGAAAATAGAATGTCCAGATTTCTTCTCAAATTTAAAATTGTAAAAAATTCTATGTTTAGGTGGAATTTAATCATCTCCGTGAAATGAAAAAGCAACTACAAGTCCATATATGGCAAACTATATTATCTATTCATCATATAAAAGCAAACCCAGACATAGGTTTATTGTTTACTTATTAACCATCTAATTAATTAAATTTGTGGAGCGTGTTTACGTATAATTAACAAGACTAGCAAAATATTCTCGTTCTCGGTGTAAATAAAAGAAAAACTGTTATGCTATTTTATAATACGGAAAGAAAGTTATATTTAAATTAAATTTATTTTAAAATTATGTAGGTATTACCATAATAAAAAGTTGGTTGAATGTATTTTCAGTATTGATTCTATACAACAAAAACATACTATTTATAACCGTACTAATCAGAATTACATATTCAAAATTATTCTGAAACATACTCAACTTTTCCACAAAATTTTCCTTGACTGTTGAGTTCAAGATAAGTCCATATTTTGCAACTTTAAAACGTCGAGTTTCCAGTGGAAAAGTTTGTGAATTATACACTCAGAACTTCAGTTTTTACTATAGCATTAAAGTTAATTTTCGTGTGAGTAGGTATAACTTGTTATAGTTACCGACAGGGGGTTCGAGGAATTTCCGGTGGAGGTTCGGCTGCCAACTAAGACAACTCAACCTGATAACATACAATACAAGGTTGATGAGAAGTTACTGGAGCTGGAAAAAGAAATCGACGAGTTGTGCTGGAATATTATAGGATTATCCGAGGTCCGAAAATAGGGGGAGGACACGGTAATCCTCGAATCAACTTGTTCTATTACCGGGAGGGCGACCATCCGATCCCATCCGATCCGGGCGGTTCCAAGGTGTCGGATTTATCGTCCACAAGTCTCTCGATAACAACATTATAAAGATTGAGAATGTGTCGACGAGAGTTACGTACCTTATACTCAGAATCACCAAACGGTATTCGCTAAGGGTCATACAGGTTTACGCACTAACTTCAGCAGATTTCCATGTGGAGGTGGAGGAAATGAATGAGGATATATTTAGGGCCATGCATTTCTCTAAAACCCACTATATGGTCTTAATGGGAGACTTCATCGCAAAATTAGGCACAAGAGAGAACGGTGAGTTGATCATAGGGAAATTTGGAATAGGGCAACGGAACCTAAGGTTCCAGCAGCTGGTCGACTTCATGGAGAAAGAGGGACTCTATCTTGTAGTAGCGGTCCCACAGAAAAGGACCTCGGCGAGCCCCGACAGTTCAACAAAAATGAGATTTATTTATTATGATGACTAGACGGCAACTGTTCCATGATGTCTCAGTGATCTCAAGGGTGAGAACTGGCAATGATCACCGAATGGTGAGAGGCGCAATGAACTTAAACGTTAAGTTGGAGAGGTCAAGTCTAATGAAGTCAACGCTCCTTCCCCTCGTGCTGTAATCCAAAGTCCCGAAAACTTTCAGCTATATATACCACAGGGAGGGAGTGTGTTTACGAAATTTGACGGCTGGGATTAATTGTTCGGATTAATCCCAGCCGCCAAATTTCGTGAACGCACTGCGCGGCAAACGTCCCGATACCATCCACATCATCTGGATGCTTGGCGGTCCATCACTGTACGTTTCACAAGGAGTTTTCTTCGCGTACGAACGACCTCTCTGTGGAATAGTTTACCACCGACGATTTTTCCGGACCGATACGACCTAGGGACCTTCAAGAAAAGTGTTTACTCCTTTCTAAAGGGCTGGCAACGCTCCTGTAATTCCCCTGGTGTTGCGGTTGATCATGGGCGGCGGTAGTCACTTAACATTAGGTGAGCCGCATGCTCGTTTGCTTCCTCTTCTATAAAAAAGCTCGAGTTACAAAATCGTTTTCAGTGCGTAGAAGACTGCAATGCCGTGGACGATATGAATAACAAGCTCGTGGAAACTGTCCATGCGGTCGGAGCTAAGTTTTGCAAGACCCGCCGCAAAAGAACACAAAAAACTCTTTGATCACACTCTTAATCTCACGGTTGTTAGACGAAAAATGAAGCTACAGATCTCCAAATGAATGCTGCGGGACTTACGCAATATCATTATAGCTCGTATTGAAGAAGCGATGGAGCGGATCCAGGGCTCCAAAGTCTTCGCCAGAGATCTGTCAAAAGAGTCAACTGTCAAAGCTGAAGATCCAATGTGAAGAACTACAGACTGATTTCTATTTTCGAGAGTCATTACGGATCGTCTCGTACGCTGACTCGACGACTTCCAGCCTCCTAAACCAGCCGGTTCCTGAAAATGCTTTAGTACCATGTACCACCTACGTACCCTTCGGCAAATTTTACAGAAGACTAAGGAGTACTATTTTCCACTATATCTTGAGTATGTGAATTATGAGAAAGACTTCCGTCGAAATTTGGGCCGTGCTGCGATCTCTTCAGCGGTGCTAAGTTGATTGTCGGTGTATCGAAGTGTGAGTGTGAACGATACAGTGACAAAACAAAACAAAGATCATGTGTACTACGCTCGAAGTTGTTGAAGTACTTACAACTTCGACCGAGAGGTCAATCGACAGATTCAATTTGGCTGGGCATCGTTCTTAAGATTGCGACACATTCTCTCGTCAGGTATACGGTTCTCAAAACTTAAAAACGACATTGTACAACCATTGCGTGTTGCCAGTTGCCAGTGATGACTTATGGATCTGAGGGTCCTTCTTCTGCTGTTTCTTTGCGTAATAAACTTTGCAATGAGGATATCCGCAGTACAACCAAAGTGACCGACATAGTCCAGAGGATTACTAAGCTGAAGTGGCAATGGGCCGGCCATATAGCTCGAAAAACTGACTACTGATGGGTGGAAAAGGTTCTCGAGTGGCAGCTTCGTACTGGTAGGCTAAGTGTAGGACCCCCCTCCCCACTAGATGGAGTGGCGACCTGGTGAGACATGCAGTAAGTCAATTGATGCAGGTGGCTGAGGACCGTGCTTTGTGTAATTTTTTGAGAAAAGGCCTGTGTTCAGCAGTGGACTTGTGAAGGACTGTAATGATGAATGATGATGATGATGTAACCGATTTCGTACACCAGTCGCAACTATGTGACCAATTGTGAAACGTGTAAAGACTTCGCTACCATTTCGCAAGTTTACCTTCTATATACTCATTGAGCGAAACTCAGCACTGTTCTAAATAGCTCATAAGGAATTATGTGTAAGCAAATAAATACTAATCTAGATGTTTGACCTGAATTGATAAGTTTTACTGTGGCGCGGGCGAATCCACGCCTTACATAATTTTATTGGACGTTACGAGTCCAATTAAATACATATTGTTGCTTTTGTATTAGTGTATGTTTTAATGGAACCATTTATCCAAGAATATTCATACATCGCTCTCACAGAATACTAGCGTAAAATATAGCAGCTTAATACTGCTGTGTTTCGTATGGGGAGTGTAGAGATTCGCAGAACCTTTTTACTGGAAACGAGGCACTCCAACTTACTCCTCAGGGGTGACAAAGCATCTGTGTTTTGATTCTTAATCGAGGATGTTTATGGGCCACAGTATCCACTTACCACCTGGTGTGTGCTCGTTTGTCACCCTCATTCTATTTAAAAAAAAACTACGTTAATTCTTACAGCTTATCATGAGTCCACTGCTGAACATTAGGCCTCCCCACAGATTGCCTCATAGGGTCGATGCTTGCTATAGTTACTTGGTGGCTCGGGTTGGAATTGGAAACCACAGTTTTTTTTATTATTTTGGAGTTGTTATTAGGAAGATGCTGCTCCCCATCTTTTGTTTAATATCCTTGTGTCGCCACTCTCACTACACCCGTAGGATGATATAGGGTAATGGATTCTCTTACACAGCCTCACATGGCAACATTCTAAGAATAATAATATTCTTAAATTTCATTACAATCGGTCAAGCCATCTCGTAGATTTGCCCGGACCGAGAGACACACAAATATTTTAAAAATGATTTTTGTCTTTATGACATGTAAATTAGCTAAATATAATGCATTTTTTTCCGATGTTACAGATAGACGTTTCAATTTTATATACATGTATATAGTATAGATATGGATTATTGGTGTGATTTAATTAAATAATTTACTTGTTATGAAATCTGTAATATCAAAATACTTTGCTTTGTTTTATTAGTCTGCTGGTGATATAAGAATATTTACTTCGACAGTATTTATTTAAAATTCTATTTCGGGTGACGTCACTATTTATGTTTTATTATATTTTGTTTTTGCGAACAAAGTACGAGAAATTCGATTGGATTTCACTGACTTAAAGTCGTTAGGTGTGTAAATAGTTCTGAAGTGAATTCACGAAGTGTTTCATTCATTATTTTCGTTGACGATTTTAGCAAAAACCAACCAGTTACTGAATAGCAGCTTCCGACTGTCGTAATAAGAGCTGTAATCTCGAGAAGTATTTCTTCAGTAAGTGTTAATTTATTATAAAAATAACAAAATACAATTTTGATTAATTTGATTTTATGATAATACGTTTATTTGTCGATCCATCCATTACAGCGTATAAAAACCCACTTATTGACTACCTTACTTAGGTACACTCAACTTAAGCATACCCCATATTGGCATAGTTGCCACGCTAGGCAGGCGGCTTGCCAACCTCAGTTTTCGTCTGTTGCATGTTAATACACTAACAGTATATGGGATATTAGATATTCTTCATTAAAGTACTTTCTTAATATATAATAGTAGACCTCTAATTTCTCTACGGCACTAGCCTTCTAATAAAAGTTTTTTTTAAAGAATCATTGATACCATTTCCTCAGTCTTATGAACAATTTTTTTTAAAGTAGTTATTAAAATTTTTCAGACTTTGATTGTTGAAGTAATTAGCTAAAAGCAACAATAATTATAGTTTTACTGCATCTGAGTCCCCCACTACTTTATGAATTGGGATGAGTAAGCAGCAGTGACCGTGCTACTGTACGACGTGGCAGGTCTCCATCTCTTCCTAGAAGACGGTCCGGGTGGGTGCCACCATTTCAATTATTTCTGCCGTCAGATAGCAGTGTTCATTGCTGTGCTCTGGTCTAAAGGGTATAGAGAGCCAGTTTAATTACAGCCTATGAGGCATTACATCTTAATTCTCAGGGATGACATCACAGTTGTAGTCTCCTTCGTATGAAGTTGGCGACGTTATCCATTAACCTGCAGATTTATAAAAAAATATTGTTATTATTTATTTATTTATTTGTCCTTTATTGCATTCTTTTAACAAAATAATACAAAGGACGGACTCAATGCCTCGAGGCATTCTCTAACATGTCTGTAACCCATGGAGTGGTTTTAATTATAACATGTTTTTATAATAATAACTGCACTGTTATGAATATTTTTAATTAAGATACATTAATATTTAAGATCGCATAGTAGATCATTATGTGTTATTATTTTTCTTATTTATTTAGTAATATTATATGAACCAGTTTAAAGCAACTCAAACAGTCCTATTTAGTACGCAATGAGCGTGACCATATTCGTTACGGGATTCCATGTGAAAACGACTTGTACAATGTCAAATCGCTACCTAGTTCAACCATTGCGAAACGCGGTCAAAGCCCATGCGATATAATGCTAATGTTTTGTTACTAAGCCGCTATTGTTCTTCCAACTGCTAGAGATAAGGAAACTACGAACCGACTTTACGAACAAAATTTTTTATTTTATGATGTTATATCTTATTGTATATAATATGTATGTTGTAGTGTGTTATACGTACATATAAGTTGTTACGGATCGCCGTAACGCCGTTCGAAAAATGAATAAAACGCGTTGTTCTTGCTTATATAGGAGGCAAGCGGCGGTGAGGAGGAACTTGTACTTTTTTTCTTCTTGTAGTGCCTTTTCAGTGGCTGGAGAGCGACGACGGACCCTACCGGCCGGTCCGTCTTTTATATGATTCGGCCACTGCTGGCCAGCGGACCCTTGCCTCACCCCCGCGCCTTTCTTTATTTCTTTAAAATTTTTATTTATTAACAAACATTTTTAATTATATAATATTTTTACATCTAATTCTTATACTATTATGTACACAATAATTATCTTATACTCTAAAAGGTTTTAAACCTTGTAATTTACAATTTTTAAGCTGAGAACCCTGCCCCGCACCTCAGCACTATAAATATAAAACGTCGTGACGCCCTACGCGTAGCTTCATTAATTCCGCGGCCGCGTCACGATAACATGCCCTGATAATGTTATAATTATCTTAAGAAAGGTAATTTATATGAATGGTAATATGTAGGGTACAATAAAGGTGATATGCAACAAAGGTAAATTAACTATAAGAGTACAATTTATATTTTAAAATCTATGCTAACTCTCGTTATTTATTCGATGCCTTTATTGGGAGAGTTATTTGCATAGTTACAACATCATTCTTTTTTTATTATCTTATTCTAAATCTTATATTAATATAAGTTATACATGTTTAACAAATTAAATACAATAACCAAGACTACGGCTGTTTTTCTGTGTTGTTGTATGCACCCTCGCTAGTTGTCGAACCTCGCTGGTCGCGACCCCCGTGGCTCCGCCCACCGCCCCTGAGTTGCTCAACCAGTGCTGGTTACACTAAGCAGGTATCTCGTCGCTTGCGTCGTGCATATTCTCCCGCCGTCGCCACGCTGCGATCCCTCTGGTAGCACGACGATCTTCTTTGTTGGTCTGCGTAGTACATGCCCACTGCTAGTGGTTACGTCCACTACTCGTACCTCTCCGTCGACGCCGGGATACACGTTGCTTATTTTTCCCCTGGGCCAGATGTTGCGCGGTAGATTGGAGTCACAAATGATGACCAGGTCTCCAATCTTCGGTGATGCGCCTATGCTGCTGGGCTCCCGCCGGTGTTGGAGTAGGGGTAAGTATTCCTTCACCCATCTTCGCCAAAATACGTCTGCTAGGGCTTGAGCTCGTTTCCACTGCTGGCGGGCCGTCACGTCGCTCTTGCTGAAGTGTCCCGGTGCAGGTACATGTGAGTTGGGACCGATGAGGATGTGATTCGGCGTGATGGCTTCCGGGTCTCCTGGGTCAACTGAGACGTGTGTAAGAGGTCTTGAATTGACCGTGTTTTCGACCTCGGCGAGCAGGGTCACCAGTGTCTCGTCACTGGGATAGCGTTCGTTGAGGGTGACGCGTAGGGCTTCTTTCACGGAGCGAACCATTCGCTCCCAGGCGCCGCCCATGAATGGTGCTGATGGTGGTATGTACTTCCACACAATTTGTCGACATGTGGTTTCGTTCTCGAGGGCTGCGAGTGCTGCTTCGGCCAGCTCCTTGTCGGCTGCCTTGAAACACGTAGCGTTGTCACTCCAGATTTCTTTTGGGCATCCTCTTCTGCTCATGAAACGCCTAAGCGCTGACACAGCTGAGTCGGCGCTTAACGAGTGGGCCACCTCTATATGTATTGCTCGTGACGTCATGCAGGTAAATAACGCGCCATAGCGTTTTTCACGATGTCGTCCCACTGTGACTTCTATTGGCCCGAAGTAGTCCAGTCCGGTGTATGTAAACGGACGTGCGTGATGAGCGAGACGCGCGGACGGCAAGTTTCCTGTAGACGGTGATGCAGGCTTGGCTTTTCTTAGACGGCACGGTAGGCAGCCTTTGATGACAGTTTTTACTACTGGACGTATTTTTCTTATGTACAATCTCTGTCTTAATTCGTTCACGACTGTTTCCACGCCTCCGTGATGCAACCTCTCGTGTACGTGTGCTATGTACAGACGAGTGTATGCGTGCTTCCCGTCTAGTATGGGAGGGTCGTACGTGTCCTCCTCTACTTCTGATGCTGCTTTTATTCGACCTCTGAGGCGTAGGGTCCCCTCTTCGTCGATATATGTGCTCAGGTGGCCTAGTTTGTCATCGCCTCCTGGAACACTTCTGTTGGCGATCCTCTTGAGCTCCTTCGTGAAGCTTTCCCGCTGACTGGCTTGCACCCACAGTTGTTCGGCTCTTATATGTAAGCGGCTGGTATTCCTACAAGCGATGAGACAGTAGGTGTTGCCCTTTTCTCCTTGGTGGGGTTGTTGCGTCGGTTTGTTCTTTGCCAGCCGGGGTCGCTATCTTGTCTTGCTTTGTTGAGTTTGCGCCCAGCCTTCACCACGTGCTTGTTTGGTCTGCACATGTCGATGAATAGGAGGACTCTCGCTGTCGCCCTTATGAGGCGAATCCATTTTGAAAATCTTTCTATTTGTGGCAGATGTGTTGTTGGCGAGTCTTCATTTTTAACTGTGATGTTACATATTTCTCGTTCTTCTCCGGTGTCGTATTGTGTCGTTTTCTCTTCCTGCGGCCATTCGGCCGGTGGACGTTGTAGAAACGGGGGCCCTCGGAACCACCGGTGCGACTCGTCGAACCTTTCTGGCGTGGTTCGGGTCGCGTCGTCTGCCACGTTTTCTTTGGACGGTAGCCAACGCCATTCGTTCTTTTTGGTCGTATCTTCTATCTCCGCCAGGCGATGAGCGACGAAAGCTTTGTACGCGCGGGGCTCCGACCTTATCCACACTAGTGCAGTGCGAGAGTCGCACCAGTATGTCTTGCCCGCTATATCGTCATCGTGCTCACTGATCACGGTCTGCGCAAGACGAGCTCCCAGTAGTGCTGCTTGTAACTCGAGCCGTGGTATGGAGACTGGTTTCAGTGGTGTCACGCGGCTCTTGGCGGCGGCCGATGATATGTTGACGCTGCCGTCTGCTCGCTCCGTTCTCCAATACACGGCGGCTGCGTAGGCCTCCTCGCTTGCGTCGACGAATGTGTGTAGTTGCCGCGTTGACACTGGGTTGTAATCGTAGCATCGCGGTATTCTCAGTTGTTCTAGGGCGTGAAGTGAAGTAATCCAGTCTTCCCATTTTTCTTTTAACTCTATTGGCAGAGGGTCGTCCCATTCCGCCTTGTAACGCCATGTGTCTTGGAATATTCTCTTCGCTGGGGTAGTCACTGGTGATATTAACCCCAGCGGGTCAAATAATGCCATTATTATGCTCAGCGCTTCACGTTTAGTTGGCAAGCGTTGTTTCTCTTTTACGTCGATCGGCATCTTCATATTGTTTGTATTAAATCCAATATGATCGCTTTGTACATGCCAGAGCAGGCCGAGCGTCTTCTCAGTTTCTTTTCCGCCCAGGCGCACGGTCGCGTCGTTTTGTTTATGCTCTGTCGTTATCTCTTCTATTGTTTTTTCTTCGTTCGATGTCCACCCGCTGAGTACGAATCCCGCTTGTTTGTGGACGTGATCGACTGCTTTTACAGTTTGTTGAGCTTCCGTGATAGAGTGGAAGCTCTGCAAGTAGTCGTCCATATAGTGATTTCTTTTTATGGCGACCGCAGCTTCGGGGTATGCCTCTGAATGTTCTTCAGCATTTTTATTTTTGATGTATAATGCTGTGCATGGTGATGATGTCGCTCCAAAGATGATCGATGTCATCCTATATTCCTCCGGTTGGCCCTCCCGCCGCTTGCCTCTCCACAAGAAACGTAAAACGTCTCTATCTTCTTTGCGCACTTTGATCTGCATAAACATTCCTTTTATGTCGGCGCTCACTGCATACGGATACTGTCGGAACCTCATTATTACTCCGGGCAATGATTGTAATAAGTCCGGCCCCGAGTGAAGCATATCGTTGAGACATATTCCTGCTGTCTTCGCGGCGGCGTCGTGTACCAATCTCGGCGGCTTGTTAGGTTTCGCAGGGTTGATGACTGGGAAGTGTGGCAGGTACCATGTCTTTCCTTGTGGCGGTGGCATGGGTGCGCGCTCTGCGTAACCCGAGTTGAAGAGGTTCTGTATGCGTTCTTCGTATTGTAGCTTGAGATTGCTGTCTCGGTCGAGCCTCTTCTCTAAAGTGTGCAGACGTCTTTCCGCGTCTTTGTAATTATTTGGTATTTGGAAATCCTTTTCTTTCCACAGCAACCCTGTCTCGAATCTGCCGTCCGCCGACCTTCTGCTGGTCTCCCTCAATATTTGCATAGCTCGCTGCTCGGGATCTTCTTTAGGTCTTCTTGGCTCGATGCACAGTGATTCTAATTTGAAATAATTTTTTATTTCTTCTTCTATTGGCTGTGCTTCTTCCCTTTGATGTAGTCTGCCGCAGAAGGTGACCGTCGATGTTAATGAGCTATGACAGCCATGTAGAACCCAGCCCAGGTTGGTGTAGAGGCGACTGGTTGATCTCGACGACCGACGCGCAGTTTTCTAGACACTATGAGGTGCCAGTTATCTTGCCCGATTAGTATTTTCGGTGAGGCGCGTTCGTAGGTATATCCTCTTTGATATCTAGCAGATGTTGGCAATTCTTCAAGTGATTTTCATTCACGGATTCTGGCGCGAAGTCCAACCGCTCTACAGTACGCGCTGCTTCTATGTTGTGTTCCTCTTGCGCGTGCTTTCCTCTTATTTTAAGGCTGACGATCTTGCTCTTCTCATGCTTCACCTCCGAGCCAACCCCTTGTATCCACATTGCGTGGGCTGGGCCGTCGGCGCCGATGACGTCAGCGATCGAGGCGTCGACTAAGGTGACCGTGCTTCCTTCATCCAATAATGCGTATGTTTCGACGCAGCTTAGCGGCCCCTTTATTGTTACGGGCGCAATCTTTAAGTAGGCGCGGCGGTGTTTGTATGGTTGAGTCGTTGTGATGACCTCCCTTGCCGATGTTGCAGTTTCCATAGCGGGTTCTTTTTTCAGTTTCTGCTTTTCTGTCGTGATGCAGCAATTTATGGTGTTTCATCATGCATCCGCCTTTTCCGCACGGTGGAGCTTTACACAGCAATCGGCGATGTTTGCCTCGCAGACAGCGATAGCAGATATTATACTTCTTCGCTACTTCCCATCTGTCATTTGTGGACAGAGCGGCGTATGACTTGCAATCGGGCAGTTTGTGTTCTTGTTTGCATTGAGGGCAGCGTTCTTCATATTGTTTCTTGCTTGTGGTGAAGGCGCGTTCTATTTTTCTCGGCCTTCGCTCTCTCGGTTCGCTGTCCTCCGTGATGAATTCCGGCAAGGCATACGCGCTGCATTTATCCGCTTCTTCGTTTAAGAAGATTGATATTTTCTTAAGCTCTGGGATATCTTCTTTCTTCCTGGCTGCATAGTCGTACCATTTGCTTTTCAATATGGGCGTGAGTTTGTCTGTGATAACTCGCGTCATCTCCGGACTATGCAGATAGTGTGCTTTCTTGAGTGCTTCCACGGTGCCCACTACGTTTGCTGGCGAGCATGCGATTGGCGAATATGCATAACTCCCTGGGATTGTCCGTAACTTTGTTCAGCAGCTTCAGCTTCTCTATTTCTAAGTGAATTAATGCTTCTGGTCGTCCGAATCTCCTTTCCAAAGCTTCTATTATTATTCTGGGGTCTGATTGGCTTATAAGTAGGCAGCTTGCGGCCTCTTTTGCTATCCCTTTTAAGCTTCGGCGTATTCTTGCTATGTTTTCGTTCATCGTGAAGTACTTTGAAGATTCTTCGTACGTTGTTTTGAAGCTGAGCCATTCTTTGCTGCTACCATTGAATGTGGGCAGCTCTTGCAAATATTTCGGCGGCTCCCTTGTGCTTCGTACTGCTTGTGATAGAGCAGCGGCTAAGGTAGCGACGTCGATTTGTTGCTGCGCCTGTCCATAGTCTTCTTTCTGCGACGCGGTATGTTGTGGAACGTATTGCGGTGCATACTGTTGAAGTACGGGTGGTGCGATCTGCGGTACTGGTTGCGATGCGAAGTGCGACGTGTGTTGCGGCGCGGGTTGTGTTGCAGACTGCGGAGCGGGTTGCGATGCGAAGTGCGACGTGGGTTGTGGTGCAGGTTGCGGCGCGGGTTGTGACGCGGGTTTTTCTTGCAACCATGTACTAATGCGCACTGATGCTAAGTCGTCCTCTATTTCTTCCTCTTCGTCCTCGGTTGATCCGGCTTCTGCTTGTAGTCGCTGCACGTGTATTTCTTGCAGTTCCGTTCTTGCTTGCAATCGGGCCTGCTCGAGCTTGAGTTCGGCTAACCGCTCTTTCGCCTCTAACTCCGCGAGGAGTCTCTTGCGTGAGACTACGGAGCGGCGTGACCTAGTCTCGCCCGGCTTTAATGTGCGCTGCGATCTTTGATCACTCTCTTGCTGGGTTTCTTCCGTTGCAGTCGTTTTATCGGTCGCAGAGGTAGCGGTTGTATCGCTGCCCGTTGTGGTTTCGCGAGTGGTGTTTGAGGAGCCACTTGCGGCTGAGTCGCCCCCGGAGGTCTCTTTCGTGGCCCCCTGGGTCGTCTGTTCATCCTTACGACGCTTCGATGATTCTCCGCTGTTACTACGCGTAATCACCATTTTTCTTCAAAATAATATTTTTTCGTTCTTGCGGTTTGCTTCTTAATTCGGCTCTTCGAAGGACCATTAATGTTACGGATCGCCGTAACGCCGTTCGAAAAATGAATAAAACGCGTTGTTCTTGCTTATATAGGAGGCAAGCGGCGGTGAGGAGGAACTTGTACTTTTTTTCTTCTTGTAGTGCCTTTTCAGTGGCTGGAGAGCGACGACGGACCCTACCGGCCAGTCCGTCTTTTATATGATTCGGCCACTGCTGGCCAGCGGACCCTTGCCTCACCCCCCGCGCCTTTCTTTATTTCTTTAAAATTTTTATTTATTAACAAACATTTTTAATTATATAATATTTTTACATCTAATTCTTATACTATTATGTACACAATAATTATCTTATATTCTAAAAGGTTTTAAACCTTGTAATTTAAAATTTTTAAGCTGAGAACCCTGCCCCGCACCTCAGCACTATAAATATAAAACGTCGTGACGCCCTACGCGTAGCTTCATTACTTCCGCGGCCGCGTCACGATAACATGCCCTGATAATGTTATAATTATCTTAAGAAAGGTAATTTATATGAATGGTAATATGTATACAATAAAGGTGATATGCAACAAAGGTAAATTAACTATAAGAGTACAATTTATATTTTAAAATCTGTGCTAACTCTCGTTATTTATTCGATGCCTTTATTGGGAGAGTTATTTGCATAGTTACAACATCATTCTTTTTTTTATTATCTTATTCTAAATCTTATATTAATATAAGTTATACATGTTTAACAAATTAAATACAATAACCAAGACTACGGCTGTTTTTCTGTGTTGTTGTATGCACCCTCGCTAGTTGTCGAACCTCGCTGGTCGCGACCCCCGTGGCTCCGCCCACCGCCCCTGAGTTGCTCAACCAGTGCTGGTTACACTAAGCAGGTATCTCGTCGCTTGCGTCGTGCATAAAGTATATGTTATTATATATTTTAGAAATTAATTATTTTGCCACTTCTGAGATTGGCTCCTCAAGTATACTTAAGAGGATATAGTAAGTCAGCTCAAATTCTAATTTCGCCCCCACTTCGCCGCGGGTATATGTGTACGACATGTTTGTAATCACTAATACTGTAAGTAGATAGGTCGTTAGATACTTATTTCATTAGGTTTATCATATTTATGCCTGTTTCTTAACGCCAACCTAGTCGCTTCTTATTTTTATCGTCCTGTTGCGTAATGTGTATTCTGATCGTAAGCGACACAACCTCCCCCTTCAAAGGCCGAAGCGAAACTGACCGGGCGTCGGGCGGGGAATCAAGCTTCAAGAAGCCGATAGTTTAGGTAATTTCTTTTTACAGTGAAAAGAATGGTATTTAAAAAAAAGTAAATAACATGCAAAGTTTCATGATCTTATTTAAAGTATTTTATGAATAACAGCGGTTTATTGTTTATTTTGGAGGTAACTTTGGATTTTTTTTCTATCGAGAAAATTTTACGGAATCGTGTTTTCGTCTAACATAGTCCTTAACATTAATCCTCAACTTTACCATATATTTATTTCAAAATTAATGCTGCAATATTTTCGGCATAACGGAGGATCTTGCTAAGCCATTTGAAGTTATATTTCCCCTTAAAACCAACCAAATTTCACCTAAATTATTACTAAAAAATTTCACCAGATTCACGTCAATATATGAAACTTTGAAACTGTTTTTTTTTATTTATTTGACTTTCAGTAAAGTTTTATAACAATTTAAAAAATATTTACTGCTAGAAATTAGGCGTTCCCATGATCGGGAGAACTTAAAATTATTACCTGGCGAGAGTGATAGTGTAAAAAAGTGGCGAATCACTACAATTGGAGAAATTTTTACTGATATTGCGGTGTTGCATTTTCTTAGATCTCGGGGGTGACAACGCTTCTATATTTCGATTCTTAATCGAGGATGGATGTAGATGTCTATGTGCCACAGAAACGTATTGCTATCAAATAGATTGTGCGCTCGTTTGTCACCCTTATTTAATAAAAATCCGTTAGATGTAAAGCTCCAATTACTTAAACACTCCATAGCTGATCCATACGGTTCAAAACCGTTACACGACCGGAAGCCTAGATCATTTGCGGTGCTCAGCTGCGTTGCATGACGGTTTGACGATACACTCGCAAATACAAAAACTATAATCTAGTGTCTATAGATCATTGCCCGAAACTGTAGGGTTTTGCTGACTAGTAGATTTCACAAAATCGTCGTTTTTGTGAAAATTTTTGTTCGCGACTAGATACAAATATAGATTTTACATACTCGTAGTACGCAAATTTCTGTTCACGACATTTATCCGAAAATAGGAAGTAACGCGGTGTGTAAAAAAAGTTAGGTATGCGTACATGCGATAAATTGTGAACTTGTTTGGCGCCAGTTTTTTGTCACATTCTTATAGGAAAAAGTATCAAGTAATAATATTGGATAAGAAGTAGAGTTTTTATACATATTTCAAAATATATTATGTAAGTATTTCTTTATTTAAAAAGGTGGAATTTCTCCCTGTATGGTCTCCCTTTTGCGTTTCACACACATACATTTAATGCACCTGCAACTAGACCCGGGTCAATTATTGTTGTTGTAAGCCAAATCAATTCTTCTTTCGTGCGGGAATTCAGCAGTGCAGTGTCCGCAGCGTCGCATATTATAGCTTAGCCACTGCGTTATTACGGTAGGTCAGACATATTAAAAACGCTATAGTCATGCCGTAACAAGAGCTAGATAATATACGCGCAACATATAATTCAGTATCTATATGTAGGCAACAACTTCTCGGCAAAGAATTGCTCCACATCTCCCTCATCAGCCAAGATATGCCGGATCGATAGACCCGCCTTCCTACATTACCTCTATTTCCACCTGTATTACTGGAAATATGCAAGTGAACTAAGCAGTCTGAAATAATAATGATGATAAAAGACAAGTGTAAAAGTAAAACATAAAAACAAGTTGTCGATTGTATCTTTGTTCAGAACACGTAGTAAAATATCTAGGTATGGAATAGATACAGATGTATGGAAACCGAATACAGACGGTTCTTTGAATTGTAATTCGTGTTCCGACGGTCGGACGACTGTTGAATATTCCGTGTGGTGCGGTGCTCTCTTTCTGCTCATGCGGCGACTATTAAACTCTGCTTATCCGGATTTGTGGTCGTCTCGAAGACGAGGACTCTCCAAATTGAAGCCATTGTTGCCAAGTTATTGTTACCAACTAATGTAGGAAGATAATCGCTTCCAGTGTTGTTCATACCTTTACTTTTCAAAACATATTCTTTAAACTTCACTTGTTGACGCAAATTATTTAAATTGGTACGTATTAATTGAATTTTTTGCATAATTTCAAGACGCCTGTAGAAACATTCGAATGAAAAAATTTATTATATAAATTAGATGATTATTTTAAAGATAAATAAGTATGTTTGGACTAAAGGAGCTTTTCCAGTTTTTCTTAACTTGTGTATTAGGTATATTATTTTGTAACTGTCGGGAGAAAAAAGTCAACCTGTGATTTTCTTGCTGTTTCTTCACAGGGTCTCTTGCAGTTTGCAGTAGTTTTAACCGACTTCAAAAAAGAGAGAGGTTTTCAATTCGAGTGGTTTTTTTGTAAATGCCAATTTTCAATAAATATACTTTGAGTTTGATTTTAAGATAGGGTTTCCTTTCTGTCCAAGTCCTCCTGGCATCACCCTCTTACCTATTTCTACTGCCAATCAGCTGTGCACCCCTTTACATAATGTGAGGCATTTAATGTTAGATGTCAAGGGTGGCAGCGCATCTGTACCTCTCTAAAGTTGCAGGTCTATGGCCGTTTACCATCAAGTGGACTATTGGCTTGTACGTTAATCAAATATATTTTTATTACGTGGTAGATCCATGTTGCAGCTATATTGGTTACAACAAGAATGGGTCGGCTTGACCGGGGTAGGACCACGCTCTCATAGAATACCAGCGGAAAATAGCAGCTTAATGCTGCTGTGTTTCGTATGGTGAGTGTAGAGAACCGGAGACCCTTTTTACTGGAAACGAGGCATTCCATCTCAGTCCTCAGGTCTGGCAACGCATCTGCATTTTGATTTTTAATTGAAATGTACATGTCTATGGGCCACAACATCCACTTACCATCGGATGGACGGTCGTTTGTCACGCTTATTCTATAAAAAAATATTATACATGAAAAATTAAAAAAAGATGTTGAGAATTTTGCGAAGGATTTTCTTTTATATAAATGAGTTCTATTAGTAATTTCTAGGGTAGTAATAGAATTATTCATAATAGTATAAGAGAAAATAGAATTAAAATCTATTTTCTCTTATACTATAAGAATAAACTCATTTACCTACTAAAAGCCAAAATAAAAATAATATAATAATATGTACCCAAATCTACTGAACTTAATTTGTTATTCAATTTTATGTTATTGCACGCAATGGTTGGCTAATTTTGTTGAGTAAACTCGTAAAGTACTGTGTAGTTATAATGTATTGTGAATTAATATTATTCAAATTTTTAGTTTAACTAGCATTAATCGATCATAATTGCGATTATTAAATAAAAAATTAGCACAACCCATAAAATTAAATATGTATTCTACGAAAACATATTTTGCGTCGTTTGTGCGTTTTTATTCGTAATCACTGCTAAATATTTATGATTTTATTTGAATTGTTGCAATTTGCTAGAAACATTTAAGATTATCGTCTAAAAATATATTAATATCGTATAAAAATATATTATATATTGACGTCTAAAAATTGATTTGCTTTTAAGGAGGTGCGATTGCGGTGCGGTATGTACGGACAACGTAGCCCTCTTCTCTTAGTCGCACGTTTCACAAAAAGCTCGGCGGGGGTGTATCCGTGCGTCGCGTTCGCGTACGTTTAGAATTCTTAATTTAACTGATCGGTCGACGGAGATGCAGCCAGAATGAGCTTCCCGCCTGTGATTGCATTCGCACCCGTACCCCGGCGTCAAATTAATGTCGCGTCTTATGACGCCTCACCTCAGCCGTCGCGTTGCTCTATCCAGCTTGCCTCGTCGGATTTGGTTTTGTGTTAATTGCTACAACGGTTATTTTGTTAATTCTTTGCCGCCTAATAAGTTTTTAATGTGTATACACTATGCTTATATTTAAATTTTGTAAATTCTAATGTGGTTTTAAAGTTGATCTATAGGATTTTAAGATCCGGCGCATAACCCTACAAAAATGCTTGTGATTGTATATTAATCGTACAATTTTAGTGCAAAAAGTTACATTATACACCTAATAGCTAGCAATTATCACAATATTTAATATAACATACTTTGGTCAGATGTATTTTTTAATCATAAATAAGTTAATTCACCAACTAAACGTCTCTGGTTAACTAAGGATGAAATAAATTAAAAATACAAGAAATACCATGTTCGATGCATGGTTTATTATTTCAACGTTTCGACACCCTTAATGTGTCCAACATATTCGTATGATTTTAGATATACTAATAGGTTGAAGTTGACATTTAGAGAACTTACTCCTTGCCCTTGAAGGGTTCTTTACCAGTCTGGCGATCATCATTTATACGTTCTTGTTTGAATCAATCATATTCTAATTACGTAGCAGTATTGTATTCATGAGTGTGTTAAGTATTCTTTAAACATTTATCTAATATATAAAAAATAGTTTTTGCTTGTTCGTATTTTATGCGCTGCCATACTGTTCATCGGATTGTGGTAAAACTTTGTCAACTTATTGCTTGCACTTGTTGTTATAGGCATAGTACAATTACCTTACAGAAGATAGCGCGTGCGTGTGTCGTACCGACAAATATATTTTAAAATTATATCATCATTAAAAAGATACTTCCACAATTATTCTGCGGCAGCAGCGCGCTGGGTACCAGCTAGTATATTATAAAACACTACACAAATCAATTTGAATCGGTTGGAATATTCATTGAAATCCATTACAGCCTATAAAAGTCCACTACTGAACATAGGCCTACCCAATAGACTGCCTCGATTTTGCCATAGTTGCCACGTTTGCGGGTTGGCAATCGCAGTTTTTTTAATATAATCTGCTTCAATTTTCCTCCGTCACCTCTTACGACACCCACGAGACGATATGAGGTAGCGGTACACTGCCACGGTAAATTATTGAAATTTCATTGAAATATTTATATAATATTGTATGTTTCATGTAGTAATTTTACTTACATTGAAAGTAATTGCAAGTTCTTATTTTTATTTGATGATGATGATGAGTTTTGTTAGTTATTTTTTTGGGAAAAATAAAGAACGACAAATCGAAAAGTTTGTTATGCACTAAAACAAATTACGTTTAAAAACTCTTATATCAATATATTTTTCGAACTCTTACTTTGGGGTGGGGGAGGATCATGCTCAAAGAATACAAGCGTGAAATAGCAGCTTGATGCTGATATGTTTCGTATGGTGAGTGTAGAGAACCGAATAATCTTTTAACTGGAAACGAGATTACAAAGTATCTACATTTAGATTCTTAACCGAGGATAAATGTGGTGAAGTGCTTGCTTGCCACCCTCATTCTGTAAACAATATAAAACCTACATGAACTTATGCAGAATTTCAGCACAACGTTTACTTGCCTGCGTCACATTTGATTCCTGCTTGCATTTTATCACGTACATACGAGGAATCAATCTTGCAACATCGCATGATGGATAATACAGTAGTATCGTCAGCGTTCAGAGAAACCGTTTTTCGAAAGGTTTCAGAAAGTACACGCTATTTAAAGTTTGCGATTTTTGAATGTCATAGATAGGTATGATTATTGTGGATACATATTAACAAAATCTTGCGAATTAATGTTAATTAATATTGCTAGTAATTGTTGTTTTAAATTGTTGACGTTTTTCTACACTGACACTGTCTGACTACTAGAACCTACTCCAGGTTCAATCCCAGTTTGGGTCAAAGTTTATGCAAAATTACAAATTAAGTATTTACGTCTGAATATATTACTTGTGTTAGCTTGGTTTTTCTCTGTTTCTGTTCTTTCCAAAATACAGCATCTTTATAATCTGTATATTATTTTACGCATTTTAAAACTTTCTTCTGTTTAGGCCAGAGTTCGCCAAACTTTTTTGTGTCGTAGACCCCTTTGCCATGTTTTTCCGTGTTGGGTAGACCCCCTTCTTACCTGATATTGATTTCCTGTTCATTTCTAACTGTAGTGAAGTTTAGTGTTAAAAACTTATAGTAAAACACATGTTAATTTATACATTTATTAATTGAATTTAAATTAAAACTACTCAAAATGAAGTTTTGTATCTGTTATGTAAAATATACGTGGCATTAAATAAACATAAAATAAAAGTCAATATTTTTAGTGAGAAGGATGAACCTGATGCTTTAATAATAAATTATCAACATTTGGCGTCAATTTTGTAAGGATTAATCTTAAATCTCCTCGGCTAATGATGTCCAGTCTGTTTTTTTTCGTTAGGAGATTGGTAACAGCGCTGAACCCCCTTTCCACTAGGTATGACGATGGAAAGAAAATTAAAAATTTCCTCGCTATATTCCATAATACGGGATAAGTAACGTGTATGTTGTTTTGCAGCCAGAATTGCTGATATCCGTTTTTAAACTGAACCTTAAGTTCTTCGTTTGTACTTAGTTCAGTCAGTTCCTCTTGCATTATGACATTCGTTTCTTCTATGGCACCATATGGATTAATATATATAATATCTTTTTTATTTTTTTTTTTATCCACGGTGGTATTACCATAGTCAAAATATCCTCAAACCTAGATTCAAAATCTGGATAGAGGGCATTTAAATGTTGAACGTAAGTTGAAATGTCGTCTTCCTGGCAGCTTGTCTGTGACAAATTGGGGAACTGAGAAAATTCGCCCCGTCCAATATTTTGCTTCATTACTTTATCTCTGGCAAGAAACGCTGATAAGATGGACTTTGTTTTAATCAAATTTAAACTGTCGCCTTGTAATTGCAAATTAACCATATTAAATTTTGTAAACAAATCTGTTAAATAGGCGATGTCTGTTTTCCCCTTCATTAAATTATCTTTTAAAATTTTATCTTTATTATCCAGAAATTCTAAAATAGTCTCAAAAAGTGCAAAAAATCTTGTCAAACATAAGCCTTTCGATAGCCAGCGTACTTCACTGTGAAGGAGTAATTGATGAAAGTGTTCGTCATTTTCTTCACACAACTGCGCAAATAACCGCGTATTCAACGCGTTGCTTCGGATTCGGTTTACTACATCAATGACTAAATGAAGTGATTCATGCAATCTAACACTCAAAGGAGGATGGCCAAATTTCTATAGGAGCTGGACTTGACTTTTTTTTTCATGTCCCAAAACAAACTATAGTTAGATTGGTTTGTTTTTATGTTGTAAACACAATCACGTTTAAAAATAATATCTAAATCGCCACGATTTTTTATAATAACGTCAACAATATTTTTAAGGCTGAATCAATACCTTTTACTTTTTTTTGGCCATTTTATTAAAATATTACATTGGTATGTCAAAATTACAATCAATACAAATGATATAAGATTACATTAGATTATTAAAATTACCACTCAAAATACATTTACATTATTTTTACATGTCAAGCAAGTCAGAAAATGAACATTTCATATATTCTTCTATATTATAGAAAGCGTGATTCATAAATTATGTTTTTGTCACTTGTCGAAACGAAGTCTTGTTATTTCTTAAGGCAATTTATTGTACACTTTGATTTTTAACGAAAAACCTTGCTTGGACGCTTTATCCGACTGCGTAGCCTAATAGTGTAGTTAAAATAATTATTTACCCAATAATAGAACACCTCTCAAAGCGCACCCTACGTATGTGCACCATACTCCCTAAAGTTCGATGTCAAATCAAAAAGGGCCGTCTGTCAAACCATCTCGTGAAGTTGACCGTTTCGACAACAAATTATGACCATTAATTCAATAAAAACTACACCTACATGTATTGCACTAGCTTGCACAGTATGTAGTGTAAAAAACAAGGATAGCGTAATTATTATCACACGAAGTCTTTCCTAAAAGATTTCAAGGCTTTTTTGTAGTTTGACCATTTTAATTCTAGCTGAAGAGTTAGTCGCTAGATACCTACTGTCTTTCAGTCTTCAATACTAAAGTTGCATATGTATTGAAAAATCGAGTAATGGTAGGTTACGGGAATAAATGAAGTGTAATGGTAGAATTTATAATTTAGGAGTACTTTAATGAAACAAGTAGGCTAGACAAAATAACTTTTTATTCATCATCCTCTCTTATATCTACAACATCAAGGAGTGATGTTGGCACTGGCGATATTCTCGGCTGATGCCTGGCCCACCCAAGGTACCACACAAGCGTCATAACATGTGCACATCACCCAACTGTCCTTCGATTCGATACCCTCTGTGAAACCTGACATGTTCACTATAATAGGACCTTTCCTGTTGAATCCATATGGTTCTAGTGCAAATAATATAACTTCATACATGCGACTTAAAGCTCGTTGCAGCGTTTGGTAAATAAAAATATGTGGTGGAACCATACAACAACTATTTATAACACAATAATAGGGCATCTCTCAAAGCGCACCCTACATCTGTCCTATGTATAAATCCCAAACATCGTGTATAATATCACTGCATTTATTATTCTAAAAATCGTCGGCATTTTATAAGTCCTTTCTTAAAAATAACACAGTAGATAGGTGCAGTGTGGGCCCTTTATTTATTAAAGTATTCATTTATTAGTAAGTATAAATTCCAAACATCATTGAAATATAATGTCTAGAGATACTTACCCATTTATATAATTATAAATCAGAAGGAGATTGTGAATTAAAAGAGATAAAAAAGGGTGCCAGAGCATAAATTCAACTTTACTCGGCGTTTATTTATAAATTAGACATATAACATAATATATAACAGAAAATAAAAGCACACAGTAAAATTAAAATAGGTAAAATAAACAACATTATAATTTTAATTGATCATTATTAATCATCATTGCGACAGTCCACTGCTCAACATAGGCCTCCTAAACTAAATATATAATGTAAAATATTACACAGGCCTTTCGTGAATTGCCACCCCGTCCCATATGGTGTTGTAAAAGTCGACAGAGTAAAATAAAAATATCAGATGGGCAGCGGCACCTTCCTATAGAATACCACAAAAAAACTTTGGTTGCCACAAATGTAGCAACTATGCCAAGATCATCATTAATATAACAATATTGATACGCTGTATTTTCAATATCATCACTTGATGGTAATATATCATATAAAAAAGATGCAGGTTGATCCAACCTCATATCGATGCTATGCCCATGATAGAAACCAAACCAAAATAGCAGCTTAATGCTGCTGTGTTTCGAATGGTGAGTATAGAGAACCGGAGACCCTTTTTAATGGTAACAAGGCATTCTATCTCAGTCCTCAGGGCTGGTAACACATCAACATTTTGATTTTAAATTGAAGATAAATGTAGATGTCTATGGGCCACAGCATCCACTTACCATCAGGTGGACTGTGTGCTCGTTTGTCACCTTATTTCTATAAAAAAAGAGAAAATTACTTTTTTATTAATCATCCTCTCTTACAACTACAGCATCAAGGAATGCTGCAGGTGCTGGTATTGTCGGCTGATGCCTGGCCCACCCAAGATACCACACAAGCATCATAACATGTGCACAGCACCCAACTGTTCTTCTACCAACTAAACAATTGCAGCAATACTCTATTATAGCTTCCCTTCCAGACAAATTATTTTCAATTAATATATAAACATAATATACTTTTCTCGAAATGTGTCTTGATTTGATTTTGCCTCTTATAAGTGAATTATTTCCACTTCCTCTCAAACAATACTCTGTTACATTAATGTTTTCTCTGCTTATTTCAATTCTATACCCTCCGTGAAACCTGACATGTTCACTATAATAGGACCTTGCCTGTTGAATTTGATATGTTCCTAGGGCAAATAATATAACTTCACTATATTCTGGATGGGGGAAAATAATATTAGTATTGGAATGAGCTGTAATACTAGTAAAATCAGATGTTCCTCTATTCATATTCATACTATTTATAAAATCAGATAAATTATTATTTAATGGAAATCGTTCTCTAATCACATTTATGATTTGCTCAGCATCATTCCTGTTTTTTAATCGAACACCGAATTTATTTAAAATGCTTGCAGCTATGGAAAACATTTGCATCATATGTGGAACAGTTTTATTAAAAAAATCTTGCCGAAATATTTTAAAGTCTCGTTTGAAGTACCCGTTTACAACTTACACCACCCATCGGCATATGGTCACATAACAACTCCTGTTAGCTTGCTCAGTGGTGAGCTGATGTTCACCCTCAAGCAAGGATTCTGGCATATATGTTCTGTAGCTGCAAGCCTCTAACAAACTAATTGAATCTCTAAATCCCCTGTCTAGAATAAAAACATTGTTATTTTGAAAGTATTGTCCGAGAGAGTTTTCATCTCTGAAAAGAGACTTCATTATACGAGTATCTGCATCAGTTGTGGTAGCTTTGTATGGGCCAAAGCAGTCTAAAATGTACCCATCAGGTGTCACCAGCAAAAATGGTTTTAACAAGTTTTTGTATTTATGTAAGGAATATGTGTCCTTTTGGAACATATAATTGGAACTTTTGTTTATAAAAATATATGTCCCATCACATATAACTATCGCGTTTTCATTATTTTGATTATAAATTGCATTTGGAATCATTAAATTGTGTTGCAATAATTGCTCACGTGATATGTGTTCAATTCCCAGATTTCTAGGCAAAAAAATCTTGTACCAATATTTCCCTAACCTTATCCATTAACCTTTCTAATGTTCGCCTTGGAACCATTAATAACTGTGATAACTGGTCATCTGATTCACCAGTTCTCATCTTCATTAGAAGAGCACCTAAACCTAAAATGCCTCTATTGTTTCTACAAGACGGGGTGTTTCATATAGTAAAAGCTCAAATTGTTGTTTATTCATTCCGAGCCAATAATGAAACAAATGCTCATCAATTCTTTCAACACTTTCCATATTCGAGAAATCAAGAAATGTGTTGAAAGCATTTATAAAAGAAAGAGCATGTTCCACTTGTTCAGCCGTAAATGTTCTCAAACTATTTTGAGAATTGAACAACATATCCCAATCAGTACTAAATGTATGCTCTACACAAATACGAGCATTTATAGGCAAGTAATATTTGTGTTTGCTAAGAGTTGTTGCTCTTAGAGGGTCAGAAATTCTATGCAAATCTGTGTTCTGGCAACCAGAAAAAACACAATGTGCTGCAGTGTTTGCCGCTCGTCTATATTGCGGCAAACTAATCTACCCGAGGTATTTCGTCATCTTGCTGGTCGGTATTTGGTGGGCTTTGTATATTTTTTATATTTCGTTTAGGTTCTTGGGGTTGAGGCTCTGGCTCCTGCTTCAGCTCTGGCTCTGTCTGCTGCATATTGCGTGTTGCAACTCTCTTGAGTCTCAGCCAACAGGGATGACAAACATGGTCTGTTGAAGTTGCCTGAAACAACCATACAGCTTTGTCTTAATATAAATGTTTTCGCTAATTATTATTAAACCCGAGCAAACAGAAACACTTTTACAAACAATATATAATTGCAGTGATAAATTCACTATAACATTGATACCAAGACAAAACAAAAAAAAAGTACAAAATAAAAAAGGTAATTATTACCTGCCGTGGGGCAATTCTATTTTCAAGCTCAACATGTATTGCTTGTTGCAACTGAGATGGATTCTCTCTCACAACAACATCACGTTTACGAGTACTCAGAGAACTACCACAAAGTATGCAAACATGCTTGTGGCCACGGGAAGATGAGGCACTAGGTTCATTAGGTAACCCGGAGTTGACATGCTGTATTGCCAATTGCTGACAGGCATCACATACGTAATCTTCTTCGGTGATCTAAAATAAGAATTAGAGTTGTATTATGATGATGTATTATGTTAGTGTAATAAAATAAGTAGGTATGTAAATACGTACTATTATTGAAGAATTCCACTCGCAGATCTTAGAAATTACTCTTGTATCAAGCTCAAAAACGAGATGGTGGCGAAGTTTATCAATGCATATGTTACAATTAACACAAAGCAATCGCACACCTAGTTGTCTTTGTTGTGTTTGCATGATGTTTCTCACAATTATCCAAAATGTGAAAAAATCAGTCCGTAGAAAAATACCGAGGTCAAAACAACAGAAGGAAATAAGAAATAACAATTTAACAATAATCATAGATTACTGCGTATATACTAGAGTGACAATAATACTGGCGCGAATAAGATGATCACAGAGTAAGCGATGACAAATGACGTTCCGTTGTACACATGTAATTGAACAAAACGTTAAGCTACTATGACCTACATAATTATTTTTATGACAAGAATCCAATACATAATAAATCAGCATAGTAGTTGATTTGATGTCTACATACTAATTGAATTGAATTAAAATTAACAACTATTTATAAAAACGTGAATAATTATAGTCTTTGAATACCAAGTCCTTTCACACACGAAATGAATCGTCATTAGGTGCGTTCTGAAACTATAATTTAAAATAATTTTGAACAGTTACAAAAATAGAAATAAATGGATAACTTTTTTTGTGGCGACTTAGAGAGGTATTTCTAGTGTGTTTTAAGACCTTAAACAATAAGGGTATTTTACACAAATATTTCATATTGGGACGCTATCATTTCGCTGTCTGGTACGATTTGGCCATCCTCCTTTTTAGCAACTAAATGTTGTCGATGGATGACGCAATGTATTGCTAACACCCCTGACACATTTTGTTTTAAATAGCTTATAAATCCACGATAACGTCCAACCATGGCAGGTGCTCCATCTGTAGCTACTGATATTATATTTGATAAAGGAATTGCTTTTTCGATGAAGTAATCTTTCAAAACATGAAATATTGATTCACCTTTAGTGTCCGTTATCAAAGTTCTTGCGAAGAGCAGTTCTTCGTAGATTTCTTGATTCATAATAAAATGAACATATGCCAATAATAATACTGCATTATCAGGTAAAGTTGACTCGTCCAGTTGTATAGAGAAATGGGTCGTTTGCAAATAATTACATAAGAAGCTTTCAATCTCAGAACTCATTTCATCAATACGTCTTTCAACAGTATTGTTGCTTAAGGGAATTCTTTTAATAATATCAGATGCAGGTTTGTGTAAAACAGTTTTTAAAACCTCTTCAACGGCTGGCAAAATTAACTTCTCTCCGATATGATGCGGTTTTCCGGATTTTGCTATAAGTAACGAGATATTGTAAGACGCACGCAAACCATCATCATTTCTTTGTGACGTCGAAGCGAACATTCTGTCCAGTGTAGGTCTCTTCTGAAGTTTATCTTTGAGTGTTTGAAAGTATTTCAAATCTTTCTCTGTTTTATGAGGGTGGCATCTTCTCAGATGATCTTGCAGTTTAGATGGTTTCATAGCGTCTTTGCCCAAAACTTTGTTGCATAAAAGGCACATAGGCAATTGTTTGTCCGGCAATGATGGAATGAAGCCAAATTTCAAATAATCGACACTGTACTGTCTACATTTCTTTTTAGATTCGGACATGGCATCAGTCATCTGTGGGCAAAATTAAATTATTTAAATAAGACAGAAAATCCAGCAGCTGTATATTAAAAATATTTTTTGATTTTTCCGAAAACATTCTATAATTCGAACATCTTCTTGCAACAATTACCTCGAATTACGGAGATTGCAGTGTAATTATAATAGCGATTGCTAAAACTTTCAAAAAGAAACTATTGAGGAGTACTCGTGTAATTTTGCATGATTGAATATTATACTACTAATAACTAAAGTCATGATTGGCGTAATTTATCTATCTTTGCTAACTACGAGAACAAAACTAAAATTTAATAAAAAATAATGTACTTACTTTTCTCCAGCACTCTCAAACAAAATAACACTGACGCACTATAATTTGTGTGATATACTATCTGTTTATATTTTTTTAAATATTTTCTTAGCACTTTCCTTTTCAAGATTCAGGAAACGAATAAACGTATTTGTCCCACATTCGTATTTATAGAGTGACGAATTGAACAAGTCAGTGCAAGGTAGCGAAGCTCTGAGACTGCGACTCTCAGGTTTTTACAAGTTCAAAATGTATTGCGACCACAAAGCGAATACCGACATCCTACAACTTACACAATTTTATAAACATATATAATAAATTTTTTACTTCATAGGTACTTTTATAAATAATGTATATGTTTTGATATTATAAGATAGTATGTTGTAAGTAAATAGGTACTATCAGTGTATGTGTTGAGATCCACCCCCAAATTTTTTTTCGCTGACGTAGACCCCTTGCAGGTTGTCATAGACCCCTAGGGGTCGATATAGACCACTTTGGGAGCCACTTAGGCATACGAAGACGTTGCCATTTTAAAATTAAACGATAGACTCCAGATTAATAAACGATTATTTGGTTGTGCTATTGTTAAATTAGAACATTATTAAAAATAATAGTAGTGGTAGTAAAAAGAAAAGATTAATTACATAATAAGTATTTGGACATAGTCTATAGAATACAAGCCCGACTTCAGAAGCAATTATATGAAAATCGTTTTGTTCCTTTTAGTTCTATGAAGTCGGCATTTATTTTTTAAGTCTAAGAACGTTCGTCTAAGACAAATACATTAAAAACATGACACCTATTTTTTTTTTCAGATTTTTTTTAAATATTTATATGACACCACCCCTCTTCTATGTGGCCTACTTAATAAATAATTATCATGAAAATCGGTTCATAATTAACAATGAGATCGCGTAACTTGCGCACAAAAAATAACATACAGTCCAATTGATAACGACCTCCGCTTTTGAATCTGCTAAAAAGGAAAGGCCCGGAAATCTTCGGGTCTTGACGTCGTTAGTAACTGCTGATTTATCTTATAACACTTGCTCACCGATAAAGATGAAAATCGTAAGGATAGCAATACGATGTCTGAGGTATTAAATACACCTGAAGTTCTTCAAATTGCACTAGGACTACCAGGGAGGAATGATGAAGGCTGTTAAGAAGCGTAGTAAAAATGTATCGAATAGAAATAGATCTTTTTATTTAATGTAGATTAAAACTAATACTTATTGAAAGTCATGCTTTTATGTTTGTATTAGGTACATTTTGCTTTGAAAATACCTTTGTCCCTGGAAAAACCAGCAAAAATTCTAACGGGACAAATAGCATTTATAATATATTATAATATCACTTAGAATATTATTACCTCAAGTTTCAGTTTATTTATTTTTATAAAAATTACTTAAATTCGATTGGAATAGCTAAAGATTATTATTTTTTGGCTTTCTAGTATTCGGATGCTTTTAAACGCAGTAGACAGGTATTTGGCCATCGGTTGCTCTCTGAATAAACTTTTCCTATATTTTTCATTTAACATTATTTGCTCGTTAATCAATCGTTGTTTTCAAATTAGTTGTTTGTTTGATTAAATTTAACGATTTTCCGCTTTATAACTTAGATTGCTTAGCTGATTTCTCCAAGCAGTTTACGCACACGACCCATCTAACCAACAAGCAATGGGATGAAATGCGATAGCAGTCGTACTTCGAGTACCGGTGCCGATACTACTAAAAGTGTTAATAGCTATTTTAAGTGCAAATTTACGACGAAAGAAAACCTTACGAGGAAACTTGTATTATTTGAAAATTATATGAACATGTTTCGAGTACAGTTTAGTCTGCTAACACGTACTATAGAGCAGCGTGGCCGACTTTAAGGCCAGTTTAAATTAAACTTAACAATTACAAAATTTATGTATTATTATTTAGATTTCAGTGCACCCTTTCCTCAATTATTTTAGTCGCCAAGCAACAGTACGATTGCGTAACTCGGGTGGGAATCGTAGTTGGCTTCGGTTTGACGCTTGACGTTTGACTCCGTTGTATTTTTATATTAAGATATTCCATGTTAATTTAATTTTCAAATTATAAAATCTTTTTCTTAAAAAAAAAACAATGCAGTTGCGGAGTAGTTCTCATCGACCACCAATTCCCAGTTATAAAATCACAGTTCATGGGTTGCAGTTGCAGTCATTTATCGTCATGTTGGATTAATTATTAATTTTAAATTAATAAAATAAATTAAAAAAAATTAAAATTAAAAATAAAATTTTATTTTATTTTATTTATAATAGCCGTGGTAGCTCAGCGGTTAACGCTCGCTGTAAATATAACAGAACGCGAGAGTAACCCGGGTTCGATCCCCGCCGGCACCAATGAAATTGTTAATTGCAATTTTAAGTGCTGATTTACCACGTGCTCGGCGGTGAAGGAAAACATCGTGAGGAAACCCGCATGTCTGAGGAATAAGAAAAAAAATATTTCGAAGACATGTGAAGTTCGTCAACACGCATTTGGGCAGCGCGGCGGACACTTCCTTGCCCTAAACCCTCTCAGAAATGAGGGGAGGCCTGAGCCCAGCAGTGGGACGTATATAGGCTGTAACTTTACTTTACTTTACTTTAAAAATAAAAATTAATAATGAAGTCACTTTCAGGATTACTATTGAAAAATTGTCATCACATTTGTTTTTTTTGTGGTTTACACACAACATTACACATTTTTCTTTTTTCTTATTCATAAAGTCCGCAACAGTGTACTAGTGAATATGGCCTACGTTCAACATTAAACTGTCTTTCATTACTGGAAGGTTTTGCTGTAATCTTTACGATTGCCAGCCTATGGGCAATCGTTCTAACAGTTACTTGCACTTTTTGATGCTGCTCTCTTTGATTTGGATATTTAACACCTGGTATATAATATAACGCCATCTATCAAAGGCAGTGAGGTCGTTCTGCTCTTTAATTGCCCGCTCCTTACGACATTCACGGAACGCTGGAATTGAAAATTCTTTTATGCCGCCACGGGGAATTGTTTTACTAAAAAATACATATAAAAATAAAATTACAATACTTTATTTAAATTGCATTGTATATTGTCTGAAGAATCATGTGAGATTTTACTCTTTGTATTTGCTGCTATTAAACACATTTTCATATGAATAAAACTTCTTTCATGTTAGGGAGCGTTTGTTAGACGTGTCGGTAAAGTTTAACGACACTGTCTTGATAAGATTACATCATGTCATTCACGTGTTGAATAAAATACCTATAATTTTGTTCAACAAGTGACTAATTTTACATGTTTTTATATATTTTGTAAAAATGATTTATTTTATTACAGGTAAGTGCTTGAAGTTTATCAGCTGTTATGCGTAATCAGCGGGTGAGTAATTAGTCCTATAATTAATTTAAAAAATTAACGTTTGCCACAGTACTATTTTTCTTTTTTAATTAAAATCCTAGCAATGATATTTACATTATTAATATTCCCTCCAACCACTCTCGGTAAGCTTAAAATGCTTGTGTCGGAAGTGGTTACACTACAGTAATCGAATGGCGCATTCGAACCTACGACCTTTTGAGTTTGCGGACCGTAACCGTGTTGCTACCCTAAACTATTTGCACTAAAATTGTAGGATTAAAATAGAAATCATTAGAGATCTAAGTTCATTATAGACGCCGCATTTTAACCCCTTGAACCTCGACAATTTAACTGGCAAGCAGGTGTTTAATTAATTACTGTTTCAAACTTCAACGAGGCTCGGCACTGGCACTCTAATTACGTTGTCCATTTAAGAGGAATCATTTTAGACGGCCCACGCGATTATTTATTACCATTCGGGTAATAAAACGAGTGCGTCAATAATTACATTATCTTATTATTTAACTGCCGCGGAGCACAAAATGAGAGTACTATGTACTACTATGTATGCCCGTCATTCTTAAAATAAATAGAAATATCTTATTCGGTTTCTGTCCACCTGATGGTAAATGGATGCTGTAGCTTATAGACATCTACTTTCTAATAATTCTATACACATATCCTCGGTTAAGAATCAAATTGCAGATGCGTTGTCACTCCCGAGACTAAGTGCCTCGTTTTCAGTAAAAATGATCTCCGGTTCTCTTAAGTCAAAATACGAATCACAGCAGCATAAAGCTGCTATTTTACGGTGGTAATCTGTAAGAGCATGGCCCTTCCCCGGTCGAGACGATCTAATTGTGCTACAATCATAATACAGCTGCAGCATGGCTCTTCCACGTAAATTTAATAAACAGTACTTATTGGGTGCGTTTGGCAGAAAAAAGCGCTAGCAAGCGGTTATAAGCGCCGAAATAGTTTTCGGCCAGGACACGATTGCTACTTCAGTAGCGCTGACACAATCCGCCATTTTGCTTATTTAATTTGTTTGTTTTGAAGTAGAGTTTATAAGTTGTTTTGTGCAATATTAGTTTTAAGTAATGTAATGACATGAATAAACATATACATGTTATTAAAAATTAATGATTGGTAAGTTTTTAATACGAATACTTTACAAACATATATTTAAATTTGGTTAGGTTCCCCGGTTAAAACTAACATCGTGTCCTGGAGGAAAATAGCTACTTACGATTTGACAGCGCTTACCGCTTACGATCGCCATTTTGCTTACAAGCGCTTGCTAGCGCTTTTTTCTGCCAAACGCACCCATTGTTATTAATTTTTTTTAATTTGATTTGCCACTGGTTCGGAAAATAAAGGTATTTTCGTGAGAAAAACCAACAATTATATCGGTATTATGTTTTACAAGTAATTACAAAGTCGGAACATTTTAGAAATAACTTGTAGCCATCACATCATCACCCAGGGATTATCATCTGTTTTATAACCTTTTAAGCTTGATGATAGACAAACTTCGCACATTTCGCTATGAACTAATTACTGAATGTGGAGTCGAATAACTGATATTACTGGATTTTGTTTGTTCTTAGTATTTACAGATTAAATATCACAATTTTTTTAAACCACTCATATTTTTCAAAACAATGCACAACGCTCTTGAAATTGTTATGGAGCTGGGCACCCAATCAGATCTATTCATATCCCAAATATTTTGTGGGCGAAGCCCAAATCCCTGAACGACGAACGTATCAAACTTCCCTCTTTTCACTTTATATTTTTGGTGCCACTTTTGTGGTCTGTCTAGGTTACAATAATGGTAAAGCAAATATTTTGCAATTGCTGTTTCTATATTGTGCCCATAATTCTCAACAAGCCGGACCGGTTTGGTTTGGATTCGGTCCGCTTAGTGCGGCTTCTGTTATCTCATTACTCTGTAAGGAATTGAAATGTAAGGAGTGTTAGAGTCAAAGCAAATCTCGCTGTATTGCATCGTCACGGCTGTGATAGCGAGATTGTATAGATGTAATTAATACGGAAATGCGAACGCTGGGGAACGTAGTCGACTGTTGAGCTTTGCGTTGTTTCGCAGAAAGACTCCAACAATTTGCGCTGTTTAATGACGTAGGTGTTTCTGACGAAGCGCTTAATTGGCTAATTAATTACCGATGGTATGGTGCCAGAGATTTCCGCGTTTTATATAATTTGTGCGCGGCAGTTCCGGGAATTTTGATAGCTTTACGTGATTTGATTGTTGTATCATCTTTCTCTTAAAGTAATCAATAATTTAGCTCTTTTAAAGTCAGCATTGCGTTATCTTATGTAAATTGCTCAGACGGGTGGCATGCGGGGAGGCCTATGTAGAGTGGATTGAGGGCTGTAATGATGATGATGATGATGTAAATTGCTTCCCATAATGCTTACCAGAATCCCACTGGTGAATAGGATTTTTCCGCCATCGGTCGGTCTTCACAGTCTCGTTCGTTAATCAATGAAAGCAACACACAAATGTGATGCTGACGAGCTTTATTTAAATATAATGACTACTCTCTCAAATCTTTATTAAACTCAAAATTAGCTTTCGTTTTTGTAGCCGTGGTAGCTCAGATGGTTGGCACTCGCTATAAATTTCATAGTACGCTTGCATACCGGGTTCGATCACCGCCGGCACCAATGAAATTGGTAATTGCAATTGTATGTGCTGATTCATCACGTGCTCGGCGGTGAAGGAAAACTTCGAGAGGAAACTTGCATGTCTGAGAAATAAGACAATAAAAAAATATATTTCGAAGACGTAAAGTTCGCCAATACGCATCGGGGCAGCACGGCGGACCTTCTCAGAAATGAGGGGAGGCCTGTGCCAAGTTAACTTTAATTTTTTTTTAAACTTAGCTTTCACCAGGACAACTTTGGCTTTGTTATTTTTAATTATTGTGTAAGATTTTACAAAACATTTGAATACACATTTAGGATTTAAAGTTTTCGGGTGGCCATTTAGCAAACTCCACAGCAATACACGACTAATAGTCTATATATTATAGGATTGCGGAAAGTCTATATAAATATTACAAACTGTTTAACATGAATGGGTATTCTAGGTAAGTTGTCAGGAAGTGCGTACAACGTGACGCACGCAATCCAGCTACTTGTAACAATATTGACTGAACAGATTTAGAATCATATTAAAGTGGTTGATTACAAAAAAGTTTGTCATCCTAAGAAAGTTTAAAAACCATAGACGATGTTTGCATTACAGATTACGTGTCATGACGACATGTTAAATAAAATCCTCCATACCTATTTAATTTTCATCCTATTGTTCTCGCGTAATCCGCTGATAGGTAAAATAAAGTAAAGTTACACCCTATATACGTCCCACTGCTGGGCACAGGTCTCCCTTCATTTCTGAGAGGATTTTAGGGCAAAAGAGTGTCCGCCGCGCTGCCCTAATGCGTGCTGGCGAACTTCACATGTCTTCGAAATATTTTTTTCTTATTCCGCAGACATGCAATTGCAAATTGCAGACAATTAATAATTTCATTGGTGCCGGCGGGGATCGAACCCGGGTTACTTGCGTTAAACATCTGTGCTACCACGACTGTACCACTGATAGGACATAGATACAATAGTTATATTTCATTAATGAAATGTTTTTATACTGTTTCAATTTTAAGCTGTTTTTTTTAAATGCATTAGTATTGTAGGATGTATTTTATATACAAATTATATATATTTGGAATATTTGGAAATGTATCAAGTGCGGTATACCTTTCAGGTACACATAATACATAACGGACAAGCCGCTTGAAGCAGACACGTAGATTTTTGCTTGAGTCAGACATGTTTAATCATTTAAAATGTTTGCTTGATGCTAGGGTCAAGCGTCTACGTGGTTTTTATATTTCTTGCCTGACACGACGATAGTGTTAACGACCGTTTTGATCAAGCGTTGCTTACTTGCTCATGCGGTTAGACTTGTGCATTAAGCTGCTTGTTTTGAAGGAAACTAAAAACGAGCTCGCTATCAAGCAGCTTGATCAGTTAGGAATCTCTTTGACTGACTGACCCACAGCAAACATTGTAAGTGATCAGAAATGTAAATACTTGCAGCTAGCATGTGGTCTGTTACCCGCGCAACTATGGCGAGTCACTTGAGAATATCAAAATCAGAAGTTTAAGGGATTCGGACAAAAATACGAGTACGCTGCAGCTATATTATAGTTGTAGCACGAATGGGTCGGCTCGGCCGGGGCAGGACCACGCTCTCACAGAACACCAGTGTAAAATAGCAGTGTAATGCTACTGTTTCGTTTGCTAAGTGTAGAGAACCGGAGACCCTTGTTACTGGAATTGAGGTATTCCATCTTTGTCATCAGGGTTGACAGCGAATTTGCATTTTGATTCCTAATTGAGGATAAATGTGGATGTCTATATGCCGCAGCATGCCTTCAGGTGGACTGTGTGCTCGTTTGTCACCCAATGCCCATTGCTATAAAAATGCAGACAGACATACACAACACAATACCAGCCAAAGTATTTAGGCTTCGCAGTCATAACTTTGATATTTACTAACTTTTTCTTGGTTACAAACTTATATCTAGAACAAATACAATCTTTAAAAGAATAATGTAGTCACTTAAGTTTCAATGCTTCAAAATCGCTATTTATTCATTTTAAATTATATTTCTTTGTAAAATGAATCAAATCTTTTCAAGGGCGGCCATGAAACACCTCATGCGGCCTAACCGGCAGCATCCATTATTAATAATAGACCTTCGACCCGGGAACGCCGCAAATCCTTGCCTGCCTGCTAATCGATAAAATCACAAGCAGCAGCATAGCGGGACTTCAAATTCTTGATAAGTAAATTCTTTTGCATGTTTTAACCACTCATATGTGAACACATTATTGAGTCCACGTATTTAATAACTAAGTGTTTTAGTTCAAAGTCTAAGTATTTTTTTGTTTTACTAAAGGAATTTTACAAAGCACCGTCTTGAAAGTCAAAAGTTACGGCAATGTTTCAACATGTCCCTACTTCAAGGAGACCTTGTTAGAAATAGCGGCAACAAATTCACAAGTTGACTATTTTTCTCCAAAAAGTTACAAATTTAATTTATATACATGGTCATATAAGCCCGTAGTTAACTTTATTATTCATTAGTGTAAATAATATTTTTACCTACATAAATCGTATCTATATATATTTAGGATATGTATTTAGCAGAGACGGTAGATATGTATGATAAAGATATAGAACGACGGCTGAATGCCGGAAATAGAGTGAATGGGGCTCTACACTCTATTATGAAGAGTCAGAATGTGTAATTCATAAATTCATAATGATGTGTTAATCCCTACTTTATGTATGATAGTGTAAGTTGGGTGTGGCAGAAGAAGCACAAAAGTAGAATAAATGCGGTCTTTAAGGAGTATGCTAGGACTAAATCGGAGTAACAGGGTGAGAAATTGTGGGATAAGAGAAAAATGTGGTGTGCAAGATGATGTTGTGACCAGGATTAAGAAAGAAATGCAACACCGGTGTTTTGGTCATGTAGAAAGAATGAACGAGGAAAGAGTGACAGCAAATTTATATTGCAGATGTGAACGGCAGAGTCGCCCTATACGAACGGTTTATCGACCAAATTGGCGATTTTAGGAAAATGGGCCATATTAGGAGTACCATTAACCGACGAGCGTGTATGCGTAGATATATCGATGTAAAGGAGGCGGGAGAGGTGTGTCAGGAGCGTGCCAAATGGGAGTCCGTAGTCTCTGCCTACCCTTCTGGGTGACAGGCGTGAGTGTATATATATACACACACATCGTATCACTCTTTTAGTTTTTAAAACCATTGTGATTTAATGAAAAAGTTAAAAATATTACTTATTTTTTACCTTAATGAAGTAAAAACCGAAAACACCTAAAATTTTATACAATTTGCAATTTTGGGCTAGTAATAATTTTTTAATCCTCTAATAAAAGTTATTCATAGAATAAATTACGACATAAACAAATTAAAAATTACGGTTGTAAAATAAAATAGTTCCATTGTTTCACTTTTATATTCAATCAAGTTATAATTTATTTGATGGATGGATAAGAGATTATCTGACAGTTTAAAAACCAGCCCCCTTTTACATTACATACACATTCCTCTTTGAATCGGATGGAAAGACTATATTTTATAGCAACAGAAATATTATATCCTCATCCCACATGATAGTATTGACGGCATTCTAGAATTGTGAGTGAGCGTTACGTATGAGCAAAGCCTGGCTGGCGCGCGGCAGATGTGGCCGAGGTCACCGCTCCCGGCTCAACGCAGCTGGAAATTAAGCCCCGAGTCCCGCTTTTTGTTCTCCGACCCGAGCACAGCCGTCAACTGAAAACTGTGGTAGTACGATAACACGATCCCAGGAAAAAAATATGGCTACTTAGCTTTATTACCTTTTCTCTGGGCCAGAAAAAATTCAAGCGCATCTGAAGTATAATCTTACTACGTCATGCGCCGGCCACGAATTTAACAACGGCGCGATTTTAGTTTTATCTGTAACCGGAGCCACAGCTTCGTGACTTGGCCCATCTATTCGGCCGGCAGCATGGCGTAATTTTACTCGTTTCGAGTGGTCATTAGTTCCAAGGGGACAGGGACTTTGTCGCTCGCCCATTAACATTATACGTATATACCTGCAGGCCTCGCTTGGAATCATTCCGAAATTTCTATTGTCACCTAAACGTGGGATTATTATTTTGTTTCTAAAATCATATTCACCAGGACATGACTTTTCAATTTGTCTCTTCATGTACTATGCACTATACAAATATTTCATTGTGAATTACCTACTTAGGTAATCAATAAATATTTCGTTTCGTTTATTTTAATTTAAAGATTATGATTTGCATTATGTAGTCCGCTTGTTGACATTAGTATATGTTATCTTGCTTGTTGTGGTACTGACAATAGCTATTTACGATCTGCTCACAATGTATTATATAAATTATGTATATACATTATCAGTAGCACAATTTGTTGGGAAAAGTTCTAATTATCAATGTTTTCTAATTTTGTGTGATTTTTGTCTCCAATAAAATAAATAAATAAATATGGACCAAATTAATTTAACAGACGCCTGAACAGATAACAAAATCTAAGAATTGTGAAGAGGATCCCATCATCATGTTTATTTCAAAAAGAAGCTTTATTATTGTGTTAACGTGATTTCTTTAGGTGAGGGGTTTGCAATGCAAAACACATCAGTCGTGTCCCACGTTGCTAGGCGGGAGCGGCGCTCTAAGTTTGGGGTGTGTTCACCGCGTGCGATCGATGCCGGCCCCTGGGCTGAGTGCAAGCACCCGTCTGGGGAAGCCTGCTTACGTTTCATTAATCATCATAAGCATAGGGTCGCTACCAACAACGGCTATACTTCGTCACTAAGCTATAAATATTTCGTCACTTGTATTTTACTGCCCGCCAGAGTGCCTTGTCGATATCGAAAGAATTCGTCGTTTCAAATTTTCCCACAGCTTGCACCGTTGTTGATCAACTTGTGGTTACGATCCAGCGCACCTACTGTGTTGTCTCACGCTAAAGCGTCTACTTGTACCTTTTAAGGCTCGCGTGTAACAAATCTAACTACTTTCGAAACAGATTATTCATGGATTGCTGTCGATATTTAAAAGAACGGAGATACGAGCGGTTTCACGGAATCACTCGTCCCGTTATTAGTGCATAGCTTGTTTATGATCACGACAACGAAACTAATCTTGAGCGTCGGCTGCAAACGGTTTGAGGTAAAAGGACGGTTGTACTTCTACGAACAGACGGCGGTCCCGAAACTGGTTTGTTACAGGTAGTAAAATTTATACATAGATTAACTTAACCCACGGCTTCCAGCTCCATTCGGATAAAATTTTCGGCAGTGTTAATTCTGCGCAATGGAATGATTTTGCATTTTTATCCATGTATGTTATTATTATTTAGCTCTTTAAATTCCACGAAACGCTCTGAATCTGGATAAAATATCGAACATTTTCTTCAGAACTTTAATATTACTATACTTTACTAGACAATTGATCCGGCTTGGAATAATTGCTTTTGTCCGGTTTGCCTTAAGCCAGTCTCCTTTACATTTTATTATGTTACGCAAGTTAAAAAATACGCAAAACTTCTGTAGAAGAGTAATTAAGATAAGGGCGTTAAGCGTTTTAGGGTCCATAAATAAGGGATGTATCATAAATTCTTTGCAAAAAGCACCCACCTTGTACCTTACTGTATAAGTTGTACGGAATTAGAACCGTGAATTTTGATTTCATTATTTAATTATTTAAAATTCTTCTCGTGATTTCATTTACTATTCAAGTGTAATTTTGGCAGTATAATGATTAATTCATATCGACCTGAGAATTTAATGGCAAGTCAATACAAGATGTTCTCGGATCTTCAAAGACTCTTTATCTGTTTAATAAGTTTTTTATGCGACCCGCTCGTAAATTGCTTCTCCCAACTCGCTGTCGATTTTACGGCCCTCTCTTTGAGCAAACCTTGCTTGTGACTATAATGGAGAAATTACGCTTCACCGGGATGCTCGGCTTTCTACGCGAGTTCATTACTTAACTTGTGTTCAAATTTAATATTGGATGGACTTGGCTCCTATGTGAAAAAAGGTTTTTAACGCCGTGCCGCACTTTTGAAAACTTTTGTCGATGTTCGGATTCTAGATAGAAGATAGAAGCCTCTAGTCATTTGATCCAGTTTTTTCCAATATATGCTAAAAATTCTGGCAGAGATTTGTTGTTTGTTCCAAATACAAAAATTCTTTGAATTACTTATGAGTTATGACTAGATAGTACATTAAGACCACCCAATATTAATATTTGTTTGTATAACAGTAAACATCGGCTGTTGAGATGATGCGTATTATAATTTATTCAAAACAGTAGAAGACGTAAAAAGACGTTCGTTCAAGGATTAATTAATTTAGATTACAATTTTTTTTGCGGTATTCGAGATTTATTTTTTTATACTTGCTGGGCTGTTAGGCGACGCTCATTATTTTCTTAGGTTTTTACTTAATTTTAACTTTCAAATGAGATTATTCTTAAGATTCTAAAGCGAGTTTGTTGAGATTCATGGCGCGATTACGCGTTCAAAGGCGTAAACTTAAAACCTATTCTCAGCCAATTAGCTAAAAGCGATCGTGCAGTCACGTGCAAGTATAATGTTATTTTATATATGTTTAAATGCTCCTCAATAACTTTTCTTTACAGTTTAAATGTTACGGAGATTTTTAAGTCGAATAATTGATGATCGTCTCGCGGCGATCTTCAGCAAACAAGGAGTTGAATGAATACGTTTTATAGAAAACAATATGAAAATGATAACTATTTATTTGCTGAAAACACTGTTAATATACAAAAATGTTAATTAAATGTTATTTTGTCATTCAAATATTTATAAAAAATTTAGTTTCGAACATTATATTATTCAAAATAGGTTACTTGGAAAAGCGTTTTAATTTTGGTGCATATTGCTCTAAATGTCAAAAAAATATGATACGTCTTAATTACCGTTACCGTTAAAGCCTATTAAAGTCCACTGCTGAACATAGGCCTCCCCCTTAGATTGCCTCTTATAGCCCCCTTGATATTTGCCACAGTTGCCACGTATGGCAAGATCGTTGGCAAACGCAGTTTTTTTTTATTTTTAATCGTTATTAGAAAGACGCTGCTCTCCATCTCCTGATTTGTTTCCTCTGTCGCCTCTAACGACATCCACGGGATGATATGGGGTAGTGGATATTCATTCACCGCCACTACACTATAAATGTCAGTAAAATGAATAATTATTCATTCAGGAATTATTAATTAATAATTCCTGCGCTAGAATAAATTATTATATCATCATCATCATCATCATTACAGCCCTTCACAAGTCCACTGCTGAACATAGACCTCCCCCAAGTAATGCCACAAAGCACGGTCCTGAGCCACCTGCATCCATGCTAAGAATCTCCGGTGGAGGTTCGGTTGCCACCTACGACGACTGGACCTGGCAATATTTAACGCACGCACCCTGAGGACTGACGAGAAGATCCTGGAGCTGGAAGAAGAGATAGACAAGTTGCGCTGGAATATTATAGGATTTTCCGAAGTCCGAAGAGAGAGGGGAGGACGCGGTGATTCTCGAATCCGGCAACTTGTTCTGTCACCGGGAGGGCGACCGTCTGTCCCAAGGAGGTGTCGGATTTATCGTCCACAGGTCTCTCATCAACAACGTTGTAAAGATTGGGAGTGTGTCGACGAGGGTCGCGTACCTGATACTTAGAATCACCAAACGGTATTCGCTGAAGGTCATACAGGTTTACGCACCAACCTCGGCACATCCCGATGAGGAGGTGGAGGAAATGTATGAGGATATTTCCAAAGCCATGCATTCCTCCAAAACCCACTACACGGTGTTGATGGGAGACTTCAACGCAAAACTAGGCACAAGAGAAAACGGTGAGCTGAAGTTAGGGAAATTTGGAGGAGGGCAACGGAACCGAAGGGGCCAGCAGCTGGCCGACTTTATGGAGAAAGAGGGACTCTTTATGATGAACTCTTTCTTCCAGAAGCGGCCCCACAGAAAGTGGACCTGGTCGAGCCGCGACGGTTCGACAAGAATGAGATTGACTTCATTATGACGACCAGACGCCAACTGTTCAGTGATATCTCAGTGATCGCAAGGGTGAAAACTGGCGGCGATCACCGAATGGTTAGAGGGCTGGGCAGCGTTCGGGAAATTACGACACATCTTCTCGTCAGGTATACCTCAATCTCTGAAAACTAAAGTGTATAACCAGTGCGTGTTGCCAGTGATGACTTACGGATTTGAGACGTGGTCCTTCATTGCTGGCCGTATAAGGTGAGTATGAGGACGCTCAAGGTCGCTCAGCGAGCTATGGAGAGGTATGTTTTTCTCTCCGTGATAGACACAGAAAAGAGGATATTCGCAGTAAAACCAGAGTGACCGATATAGCCCAACGGATTAGTAAGCTGAAGTGGCAATGGGCCAGCCATATAGCTCGAAGAACCGATAACCGATGGGGAAGAAAGGTTCTCGAGACCCCCCACTAGATGGAGTGACGACCTGGTAAGATATGCAGGAAATTATTATATATCAAGGTACATATTCCTGAATTTGAATAAAACAATTTGTTAGTAGCCAGTTATGCATTTGTCTTTTAAACGTCAGCAGAGGCAGGTTAATAAGAGTTTCAGGTTCAGGGAACTTATAAATTTCAAAGGCCATACCATACCAATAGTTGCGCTTAAGTAGTTGCAGTCTCTTATTGAACAATAAGATTCTACCTTGTATTTTTGTACTCTTGTAACAAAATTGTACATATTATTTACTTTATGTATAGGTACGTCGTTTTCTCGTTGATTCACGAATATTAAAATTAGAAATGTTGTAACGAATTTAACACGTCGATTAATAGATGGCAATTAGTTGATACTTTGACAGAAGGTCAACGGTTAATTTGCCGCAATCAACTTTAGACCTTAGACCAACCAAAAGATAAGTGGAGCGCTACATTACAACTGATTCCGAAACCATGCGCAACTCCTTTGTCATCTTCAACTTTCGACTCACGCACAATCTTTCATGTGTCTTTTTTTAACAACGCATAAAAGTTGAAGTGTACACACCGTGTAATGTCGCTGTAAAAATATCCACTTCCCCATATCGTCCTGTGTCCTGTGGGTGCCGTAATCGATGTGCGTATTCATATAGTAAGTTGAGCATGATTTTGAAAGAGTTTCGGTTTCAATTGAAATGGTTTTTCTTTGTAGGATGTGAGTGACAAACGGGCACACTGTCTACCTGATGGTAAGTGGTTGCTGTGGCCCATAGACATCTACATCTATCCTCGATTACGAATCAAAATGCAGATGCGTTGTCACCCGTGATGACTAACATGGAAACCCTCTTTTCCAGTAACAAGGGTCTCCGGTTTTCTGCACTCACCATATGAAACACAGCTGTATTAAGCTGCTGTTTTACGCTGTTACTCTGTGAAAACATGGTCATTCCCCGGTCGAGCCGACCCCATGCGTGCTACGCATAACACAATTATACTACTAATATAGCTGCAGCATGGCTTTACCACGTAAACGTATGTACCTATATACCTGGGAAACGAAGATGTAAGGTCTCAGTCATTAAAAAAGCTAGAAATAATTATACGCGGTAGAGCCATGCTGCAGTAATATTAGCAGTATAGTTGTAGCACGAATGGGTCGGCTCGACCGGGGAAGGATCACGCTCTCACAGAATACCAACGTAAAATAGCAGCGTAATCCTACTGTGTTTTGTATGGTGAATGTAGAGAACCGGAGACCCTTTTTACTGGAATCGAAGCATTCCATTTTAGTCCTCAGGGGTGAAAACGCATTTGCATTTTGATTCTTGATTGAAGATAAATGTGGATATCTATAGGCCACAGCATCCACTTACCATCAAGTGGACTGTGTGCTCGTTTGTCACTCAATGTTATAAAAAAAATATAATACCCTTCATTTTCTGACACTATTTCAAAAATTTCTTATACATTTAAATACATTTTGACGGTTTTAGATTCATTGTAGAGAAGTATACGTAAATAATTCAAAAATATGGTCGTTAAGCTTTCGCTGCGTGTGAGTCTCAGAAACCCTAATCTGTCGGTCACATCGCTACTCCGGCGCAGGTGAGCGCTCGGCCTGCCCGCCGGAAACCGCATCAGGTAACGCCTGAGGACAACGATCCTGTTTCACGCGCGTCCGACACGCTGCACTAGGCTTACATTTATTTTATATAATTCCAATGTAAAGACAATACAAATATGTTACGTGTATTGATAGGAGCTTTAATATTCCCGGTATTGACAAATTACTTGTGTAAATCAGTTAAATAATTAAAGTGGCCGAATTGTAATATTTTCGTAATATTTTAAAGTTCAAATTGCTAAAACATATTAAATTTATTAAGTCTGGCACATTAAAAATTACGATCATGAAAATCAATGTATTGTATGCTGGTCATCAAAGAATATGCAAAAGATCCTGTTTCTACTCGTATTGTTTGGAAATAACGTTTCCGTGCAAATATTTGAATTATATAGCACCAGGTAGACCAATTACTGCGTTCATTTATATATATTTAGTATTATACGTAATCAGTATTAGTTATAAAAGAAAATTACCCAAAAAAAAACTGTGGTCCAATCGTTTTCGATACTCATCCCTCATGCCTCAATACTAAACCGCCTAATCTACACTAAATAACTAATTTATCTAATGTATCTGCTTAAACATTCACAACGTATAAAATTAAAGAACGTTTAAATTTTGTTATTCCGTTAAAGTTTACGTCTGATGTACAAAATATTATATGTATGTTATTTTCTTGCTCTAAGGTCTGATGGCTCGCGTGAATTTAACGCCAATGTTATTTACTAAAATTTATGTATGAAGCATCGAGCGATGACGACATTACCCTAGAATAAATAATACGTAAGGTACTTAATGATCGAGTGCATAAAAAACACATTTGTAGACTTAATACATTATACACAAAATGATGGACCGTCTCGCCTAGCTTTGTTTTTTATCGTCATCCTTAGAATATTTGCTAGAAACAATGTGCTTGGTTTTATCAATCGTCCTACTACTACATATTACTATATATAATATTTTTCACATATGCTTAATATAACTAAATTAACCGTTAAATAATAGGTTAAAACGCCGTAGTCATTCGCTTTGTGACTAGGAACAGATATGTTATAATAATTTATACATGATTGTATATAATTAGATGGAGCTAACCGTTTACCTTTTTTGTCTATGAAACAAAAATTTTACTCTCTGAGCCTGGTGAGACCTTAGTAACTTAGTACAACGTCTAGTTGTAGATTGCATACTAATAATTGGCTTACAAGCTGAAATCAAATTTTTGATTTCGAAACAAAATTGATAAAAAGAGTGTTAAATATAAATACATACTTCAGTAGCTTTACAACGGATTGGCACTAGCTGTAAATTTCGCAGTACGCGAGCAACCTGGGCACCGGCGGACAACTCCTTGCCCTAAAACGCTCTCGGAAGTGAGAGGAGACCCGTGCCTGGCAATGGGACGTACCTATATAGGCTGTTATAATATTTATATCGTTTATACCTTAAATTTGACTTCAGTACCACTTATAGAATTTTAAAACACGAATTTTAAAAAAAATTATGAATTTAAGTCGCAAGTAATGTGTAATATAAATAATAAACATAAGGTTTCATTCATATTCCACATTGTTGATTGGGCCATGCTGCAGCTATATTAGTAGTGTAGTAGTTATAGACAGGGGAAGGACCACGTTCTCACAGAATACCAGCATAAAATAGTAACTTAACTGCTGTGTTTCGTATGGTGAGTGTAGAGAAATGGAGACCCTTTTTACTGGAAACGAGGCATTCCATCTTATTCCCCACGGGTAAGAACGCATCTGCATTTCGATTTGTAATCGAGGATAGATGTAGATGTCTATGGGCCACAGCAACCACTTACAATCAGGTGGACTGTGTGCTCGTTTGTCACCCTATCCTATAGTAATAATAATAAGTAATCTTTAGTAATATAATATTTATGATTATTATTGGTTTTTATCATTTTAATTATTTACCACACCCATTACCTATACATACATAATATATATTATTAATATATACTTTACATGCATATAATATAATAATAAATTATTATAATATACTCAATTTTGTGATTCCACAGGTACATTACTAGAAATTAGTCCAATGTTACTAGAGTTAATTAAACTATGTATTTCCTTAAAAATCCCATTTTCGAACCGGCCAAACTCAATTGAAATTCGGGGTTGTTGATCGGAACAGTGGGGAGGAGCAAACGAAGGTCCTACCCCCACTGCTTTTGCCGCCACCCTACCCGGGTCTTGCCGCCTCATTCATTACTAACAGGGCCCTTCAGTGAGTCTGAGTTCGCGACCCTTACATACAGCCGAACCACGATTTAAGGAGCTAAATCTTTAAACTGTAACCGAACGAAGGGTGAATGACTATCGAACTTGAGTAATATATGTAACAACTCCAAAGGTATTATTTTTGTTTGAATAACTCGTATATATAGCTTTACACAGCTCTGAAACTCTAAATACTCTAAAATGTATTGAAAGTTAGCTTACAGTCAGCTACACAGATTTTTTTAAGGTTAACTTCTTTTGGCACGTTTATACTTAGTACCTGGATGACCGAGCTTCGCTTGGTATTTTCTTTTTTGGAAATCGTGAGTTTTGGAAATTATATTTAGATACAAATTACATACTAATGAAATATGAATAATATTTTTTGAACTTAACGACATACTAGAAAAAAACTGAACTGGTTATTTGAATAAAAAATCGTGATTGCAATTAATTTACTTAAAATTTTGGTGTTTTTAAAAAAATGATAAAAAGGGGCTCAAAATAATAAAATTTCTCACAAAAGAAGGGAAATTGAAAAAAAAGGAAAGAAATTCGGACCGAAGACAGGACTCGAACCTGAGCACTACGAATTCAAGACCGCTCGATATTCCATTTATGTTAATATAATCAATAACGCATTGGCAACATTTACCTTCTTATTCAAATTTTTCTTTTTTTACAATTTCAAAAATTACAAAAATACAATTACAAAAATTTCGTTGCTTGAAAGCACAGATAAAACGACATTTTCTAAAAAATGAATTCTAGCTGGATCGATTTATTGCCCCTAAAATCCCCTGGTCACTTAATTTTATGAAAATCGTTGGAACCGTTTCCGAGATTCCGATTATACACACATATATTAAGTAAAATTATATCTGTGGATTAATACTGCTGAGTTATGAATCTCAAAATAATACTTAAGAATATCCTCTAACGCGTATAATGCGTGTATGTTTGGATGGATGGATAAGCGTATAACCCACACTACAAGTTTTTTCTTGGTTACGGGTCATGATGTTTGTCGATTTTCATATATGCAAAACGCCTCCACACTTCAGGAGAAAATTGTTGTATTATAACTTATTATTGTCCCGTAGCCCAAAGAAAACACAGAACGCTAATAGAATCACTAGTCCGTCTATAATTCTGTCAAGGCTCTTTTTCGTGGCACCAAGTAGAGGTATTAAGTTGAAATTAATATATAATATAAACTACTTATTTAAAATTTAATAAACAATTTGCACCACACCATCTATCGATGACATTGGTTAACTATTGTATTTTTTTCACTAAGATATATATTTTTATAAAGGTTTTATATATTTTTTATAAATTATTTATTACGTTATTCTTTATTATTTTTATTTACTGCGTTAATTATATCATTATAGAACAACTATTTTACGTTAGTTAATTACAGAAATGCCCTTGATCACTCAACGCCATCATTGAACAAATTCGTACCTATATAGGATTGATAGGATGAACCGATTTTAATAAAACAAAGACTAAACGTTAAACGAAGATACGCTTCAAAATTTTCCTTACGATTACTTTGATATAAATCAGTACTTTATACATGAAACGTTAACAAACGAACAGACAGACAGACAATTCTTAAAATTATAGAAATGTATGCAATTATTATTTTTAGTCCCTCAATGAATTTTGTTACAAAAATATTAAATGTCTGTACATTTTATATGTTTGTCATAACATGTGCAATTTACATTTTTATCATATGTATAGAATAGAATATATCGTGAAATACATTCCACGATCCCTTGGAGATATAAAATAATCAAGCTTCTAAGTCATCACAATCAAAATATAAAAGATACGGCTATTTGTGTCACATATTTTGATAACCGCAAACTCATCATATTTTTTTTAAATTTATTCTTATAGTGTACATTATTAATATTTAAAATTTTGCCAAACTGTGAGCCAGTTTGTCGGCAACAGTTTATCGTTTCACGCTCCTTAATAACATTATCTATACCAATACATACAACAATATAATAATAAGCTATGCCGTTAACTAGTCATGAAATTTGGAGAAAAACAAGGTCTCACAGCAACAGTAGAGGAAAAAGCCCGAATACTGTAATTATATTATATCTACAGTCAACCAAATCTAAGAAATACATTTTGACAGCTGTCAGACTTATTGCACCAAGCATGCCAACCAAAAAAATGGGAACGTACAATATTCGATTCTTAAAAAAATCGATATCGATTATTTAGAGTTGGTAATCATTTACAGTTTGGTTTTAATAATACCAGAATAAATTAGAAACGGATAATCAAGATTTGTCAGTTTCTTCTTTTTTTTGCTACTGCTTATTTTTAGAGGCAAATTTATAAAAATTTAAGATAGAAACTAGATTAAAATAAATTTATTCAATCACATTCAGTATATCTAGTTGAGCTATCGTTGTTTAGATTTATTATTATCTGATTTTCAATAATGCAGTTAAAATTATGTCTCTTTCAAAGTTATCCCTAATATTTTTTTCGTTTTTTCTACCACTTTTACCCAATCATCCTTTGTGACATGGACACATGCTTCAAAGAATATAGAAGAAATAAACACAAAATTACGCACAGCAAGCTCCCGAAATGGCGAGAGATTGCAATTTAGTATTGGGTTTTTCAGCGCGGCCTTGTATGCGTTATTACCCCTACACAAATTTACGTTGACAAAGTAAAAAAAATTAAACTTTATTCATGATTCATGTAATTTAAGGCATTTTAAAAATAAAAAATTATTTCAAAAAATTAATGATAAAAATTAATGATTCGATTATTCCAACATTTTTACCGATTATTTGAATATATTTGCTGATTATTCGCATAACAATCAGTTTTTATTATCCAAACAAGGTAAGGTAAGGTAGATACATATCATTGAAACGACGTCAAGTAAAAAACTTGATACTGGTTATTTTTTTAATATTTTGCTTTGTTTGAAAGATTCAAATTTAAATTAGTGATAAAAAACTATACACTTTGTAATAAAATATAGATAACTTAAATGTTATAAAATGTTATTTTAAATCTTATAAGTACGCTTGTTCAAAGTTATTGCGGAATGAATGTGGAACGTCAAAAGGTATTTCTTAGATTTGGTTCACTATAAATTTTTTTGCGATTATAAATTTAAATTTGCAGTTGAAGTATCGACCATAATGTAAATCGATGTATGAATATTTTTCCATTGTAAAGTTAGATTTTTCTCTTAACAACTTCGCTGCCAGCTCCGCGAATTAGCGGAGTGCGGGGTGAGCGCGGGGTGCCAGCCCCGCTAATATGCGGAGTAGCGCCGCTTGGTTACTACGAATTAGTACGCGCCCGGCACTGCTACACTTACCAAATGTATTAGAATTTAAGCAAACTACTATTTTCTTTGTGTTTAAATACCATAGATAATTTTAAATAAACCATAATACATAAAAGAAACTACTCAGCAAAATTGCGGACCTGGGTTAAAATGTCAATCTTAGTGCCAGGTCCGCAAATTCTCGGATTTTTTTTATTTAGCATTTTCTTACCAAAACCTTCTAAAAATAGTTAAATATTTCCTAAATAACAATATTGAAACGTCCTTCATGCATATTTTACAAAAAAAAACAACGGATTTTCCCATGACGTCACCATATTCCAGTTGGCAGCGAAGCTGTTAATCCAACTTACCTTTTAAATAGTATATTATATACATGCATACCTACATCCTACGGATCTTAATTTTCTCAGACTTGCTTTTAAAGATCGATTTTCAGATCTGGATATGAATTGTAACCTTAACTATTTTTGGAAGTTAGCCAATGCGATCTTCTTATCAGTATATTTCGAAATGTATTCCTATCAATATAAAATCACCCTAGGGATGACTTAATAACTGTATAGGATAATGTCGAACTACGTGATTCAATGGCGTGTTTAGAAATTGTTTGGCCGGTGTTTAATTAAGCGGTTTGACATTATTCTAATGAATCCAATTATTTTATGCGGTCGCTTATAGGGCGTTGCCACCATATTCAACTACTGTCCTTTATGCTCGATTTTAGCCAGACATTATATAATTTCATGTTTATCAAAACGTCTCAGGGTTAGCCTAATCCCTGTGTGGAAAGAATTGTCACTCCGGATGACTAACATGAAATGCCGCGTTTCCAGTAGAAACAGTCCCCGGTTCTCTATACACACTATACGAAACACAGCAGCATTAAGCTGCTATTTTACGCAGTATTCTGTGAGAGCGTGGTCCTTCCCCTTCGATGCGAACCATTTGTGCTACAATCATAATATTGCCGCAGCGTGGCTCTACAACTATCGACAGCATATATATATATATATATATATATATATATATATATATATATATATATATATATATATATATATATGCTGTCGATAGTTGTTCGACTAAATCAAAACCAATCGAAGTGTTGTTTTTGAATTTTCTGTCGAACAACTATCATCGAGTTGATAATATACATACCATATACATTCCCATAGACTTGTTTGATTTGAAATTGTATATGCCTAGGATTTTTATATTAGCTGTAATGAAGATTCGACGTGTAGTGGGTAGTGGCGTTGTAGAAATACCCGCCACCGCATATCGTCCCGGGAGTATCTAAGAGGCAACAGAGGGAAACAAATCGAAAGATGAGCAGCAGCGTCTTCCTTATAACGATTAAAAATAAAAACTGCGTTTGCCAAGCGTGGCAAATGTGGCAGTGTTCCCCCTATGAGTTAATCTATCGGAGGGGATGTTCAGGAGTGGACTTTAATAGGGTGTAACGGTAATGAAGATATATATTATAGCACCTATCATACAATTCCCTAAAAAGTACCAGGGGAGCAGAAACAGCATGGATTCGTTGTACGCAAAATGAACTGCGCTGACCGGACTCGATGTGACTTCAATGAGTCAATTTATTCCTCAATAGCGCTCGTTATTCACTGTTGCTGACGTTAATAAATTCACTAGGAATCTATTTTAAATTATTATGGAATGTTAGTTGTATTGAGAAATTAATTAAGAATCCGCCAATTTAAAAATACATATTATTTATTTTTTACAAAGGCCTAATTATTAAATAAATTGCGTCCTGATATCAAAGTTAATTGAGGCTACTATGAAAATATAATTTAGTTTGCTTATAAGTTGTAATAATTTATTATAAAAAGATCTTTAGTTAATTAAATCTTTGTAATTTCAGATACTAAAACTTATTACCGTTTTGTAGGATTGGTTTTAATTTTATATTTGATATCATCTTTTAATAATATTTTATTTTCATTAATAATATTTATTGTTCAAGAATATACAAGTTTCTTTGCCATATTTGCCTTTATCGCTCAGTCTTCCAGTCACATTTATGCACGAATAAAGTAAATATTCACGACTGACTTCCTATGTAGTATGTACATGTGGCGTTCATGTTTTATAGGCTTTAAAATGGGTTCTTCTAAGTCAGTAGAGACTGCTTGATTGCGCAGCGTTGTTAAATTGAACATGGTATAAATTTATTACTACAATCAGTTTTGGTTAACTTTGTGCCGTCTATTTCTGTTACAGTTTTTTGTTCTGTTATTATAAGCAATTTATAACTACTATTTGCATGTAGCGACAGTGTAAGAATATCCACTGTCCCGTAACGTCCCGTAGGTGTCGTAAAAGGCGACAGAGAGAAACAAGTCAGGAGATAGGCAGTCTTCCTAATAAAACTAGAAAATAAAAAAACTGCTGTTTCTTAACCGCCTACCAAGCGTGGCAACTATGGCAACTAAACTATGGCCTGCCAAGCCTTTGGGGCAATGTATGGTAAATACTGGGGAGAGCTATGTTCAGCAGTGTACTTTGATGGGCTGTAATGATGATGATGATGATGAACTACATTTTCCGTTGTTGTAACTCAGTTGCTGCGTAGTCAGTCGTCTTATGTCTTATTTTCACAGTACCTAAGCAAACTAAATTCGAATCCCGATACCGACATTATTGATAGTTCTGAAGATTTTGTTTTAGAGAAACAATATAAGCATGAAACATTTTAGAATAGAATAGAAATATATTTCAAAAAAAAGCATTACAATATTTAACAATACAGTATATTTTACTTCGTAACATTTTAAAGAATTTAGTGCTGATTTATCACGTACTCACCGAGAAAGGACAATATCGTGAGAAAATCTACATATTTTTCGGACTTGTAAAGTCTTGTAAGATGTACTGGAACAATTCGACTGACAATTATTCTACGTCCTGCCATCAGTGAAATCCTTTTAGAAATTATAGAAGGCATCTACCTAGCTGTGGAACGTCGTATATATAAATGAATACTTTCACTTTAATTAAGAATGAAATTATCTTGTATAATAAATGATAAAAATGTCTGTTGTAGTATATCTCTAAGTAAATGATGTTATCTAATCTCGATATTTTAAACATTAAGGCAAAATTGCAATACAAGGCCCCTGACTATTCCGTATTCCGTACCCTATTGTAATCCGACATGACTTTTAACTTGTAGATAGATTCGAGTCGCGCTATGAGTCCGCCACGGGGGTAGGTGTCCTTCGCGAATACTTGGACAAACAGGTTGTAATCAGTTCGCGCCACCACCAATCTAGCTTGACGCGTATTGTCTCAGTCCAAATGTGACTATGGTAGCGGCCTAGCGGGCATTCATTATTTACTGTTTAGTTATTCATTGTGTATATATTTTTTATTATGTATATTGTTATTGTGTATATTTATTGTACATAAATTTTTAATTTTTGTTATTTTATATTTGATATGTAATCTGTTGCATTACAAGATACTCTTTTTTAAAAGGTATGATTTGAAAGTCTATGAAACGAAAAAGTGACAGTAAATTCATAAGATTTAATATGGGAGAAAATGAGGTAGGAACCATAATGATTTCTTAAATTTACGCGAACACTACACATTGAATAAAACTATTATTTACGGATTTTATCGCATTTAATTACTTTAATTTATTTTTATTATTATCCCGACGTTTCGGGTGCTTTACAGCACCCATGGTCACGGGGGGGACTGAGATGTTTGACGTCCCAATGTCATAGTTAGTCCGGCTACCTTCAGTTTTTTTTTATTATTAATTTTTGGTCCGATTTACGCAAAACGAGCTTATAGTATAATGAAGTCTTGCAGTGGTATGCTTGGGTTTGGGTTTAATTTTGTTAATTATAGGATCCCAAGCAGATGGTAGCACCCAACCATCTTCTCTATTGAAATTTGGATGTTTCTTAATTTCAATAGCCTCGCGTATCATCCTTGGTAGGAATCGGTGTTCTTTTGCGAGAATTTGTGGCTTATCAAATCTAATGTAATGGTGGGGACGATCTTGAACATGTTCGCAGACTGCAGACTTCCCGGAGCGTCGGTGCTTCACATCAGCTATATGTTCCTTCACGCGGGTTTTTATAGATCTCTTTGTTTGACCTATGTAAGAGAGACCACATTCACAATCTAGCTTGTACACACCTGCATCTTGTAGAGGAATATTACATTTGATGGATGGTAAAAATTGACTAATCTTCTTCAGTGGCTTGTAGTATGTCTTAATGGACGCTCGCTTCAAGATGTAGCCAATCTTGTCCGTGACTCCTCTGACATATGGTAGTAGAGCAGGCGCGCGCTCGACTGTGGCCAGCTTTACTCGTTCACTGTGACGTAGGCGCGGGACCCGAAGCTTGTTGTCTTGCAATACTTGCTTGACGTGCTGAAGCTCCGCAGCCAGATGTTTTCTGTCACAGATCCCTCGTGCTCTCTGAAACAAAGATTTACCCACGGTAGCTAACTGTGAAGGATGATGGTGAGATTCACCATTTAGATATCGGTTGGTATGGGTCGTTTTCCTATACACAGTGTGACCAATAGTGTTATCAGGATTTCGGATGACTAAAACATCTAGGAAGGCTAAAGAATTATTTGTCTCTAACTCCGTTGTGAATTGTATTTTAGAGTTTATGGAGTTAAGGTGGTCTAAAAATGCAGTTACTTTGTCAGATGGTAAAATTGTGAAAGTGTCGTCTACGTACCGCTTGTAGAACCTTGGATTTACAGGAGCAGTAAGAAGGGCTTTCTCCTCAAAGTCATGAGTCACAAATCCATGAATATGTCGGCGACTATGGGAGACACAGGTGAGCCCATCGCCACACCATCTACTTGCTTGTAGAACTCCTCCTTCCACAATAGATAGCCAGATGTGAGGCAATGTTCAAGTAGTATTAATAGTTACAATTAGTAGTAAATAATAGTTTTATTCAAGAGGTAGTAAGCATTAAAGATTTATAGCTCAATGCTCGCGAGAAAAAAACAAGCAGTGAAGAACGGCCAAACCTCAACTTCGTATTAGGTAAAATTGATATAAATCTTTTTGTAATTAGTGAGTACTACTATATAAGGTATATCGAAAGGAGTCATATAATGTCTGTGTCTAATATATGTATTAAAAGGGTTGTTACATTTATTTACTATTAAATTAAATTTTCTTATATTTTATGCCGAACTTGTAGTTTGTAGTTTAAATTATAGCATAGCATAAAGCATAAACACTCACGCCTGTCACCCAGAGGGGTAGGCAGAGACCACGGACTTCCATTTGACACGATCCTGACATACCTCTTTCGCCTCCTTTACATCCATACATCTACGTACATGCTCGTCGGTTAAGGGTACTTTTAACGTGGCCCATTTTCAAAATATCGCCAATTTGGTCGATAAACTTTTTTCTAGGGCGTCCCTTCCCGACTCTGCCGTTCACATCTGCCATATAAATTTGTTTTGTCACTCCTCATTCATTCTTTCCACATGACCAAACCACCGAAGCATTCCTTTCTTAATCCTGGTCACAACATCATCTTGCATACCACATTTATCTCTTATCATGCAATTTCTCATCCTGTCATTCAGATTCAACCCTAGCATACTCCTTAAAGACCGCATTTCTACAGCATTTATTCTACTTTCGTGCTTCTTCTGCCACACCCAGCTTTCACTACCATACATTAAAGTAGGGACTAACACAGCATTATGAATTACCATACGTGCCTTTTTTGATACATTCTGGTTCTTCACAATAGAGTGTAGAACCAGAATTGTGTGTGTAAATTATAATATTAAATAAATCATTTGTCGTAAAGTATTTGTATTTTATATTTAATTTCATTTGAAGGTTTTAATTCCGTCGCGTGTGAGCTGCATGCATGTTTTTTTTAGCTTTCTCTCGTTTTAACATTATTTAATCTGGGACATAACCTTAGTTACATTCGGCTAAATGAATAATAATGTCCTCCAGACCGAATTTCGGTCACGGCGGTTAATCTCAACGGAGACTAGCCATCTTTGCATGCTTTGCGAAGCACGTGGGTGAAACACCGTCAACTTCCTGACTCCGGGCTGCTGCTGAGAATTTCTTGACAGAAAAACCATTGGGTGCGTTTGGCAGAAAAAAGCGCTAGCAAGCGCTTACAAGCGCTGAAATAGTTTTCGGCCAGGACACGATTGCTACTTCAGTAGCGCTGACACGGTCCGCCATTTTGCTTATTTAATTTGTTTGTTTTGAAGTAGAGTTTATAAGTTGTTTTGCGCAATATTAGTTTTAAGTAATATAATGACATGAATAAACATATACATGTTATTAAAAATTCATGATTGGTAAGTTTTTAATATGAATACTTTACAAACATATATTTAAATTAGGTTAGGTTCCCCGGTTAAAACTAACATCGTGTCCTGGAGGAAAATAGCTACTTACGATTTGACAGCGCTTACCGCTTACGATCGCCATTTTGCTTACAAGCGCTTGCTAGCGCTTTTTTCTGCCAAACGCACCCAATGAATGATATAGGCTCGAGCCGCGATTACAACCCGGAACCTCTTGATCAGGAATCGTGTTTACGATCACTAGACCAACGAGGCAGTTAAGCTAAGGTTAAGTAAATATATGTAGTAAAAACGAATAGTCTGCACTAATATTAGTGTAGAAATTAAGTGAGCGGCACAGTCGGCAAGTGACGCATTAGACTGAAGTTACGATGAAGGGATGAATAAAGACCCGACGAGTATGTATGTATGGATGTGAAAGTAGCAGTCGAGTGAGGTGTGTAAAGATCGTGCTAAATGGAAGTCCGCAGTCTGCCTACCCCTTTGGCTTACAAGTTTGACAGTTTATGTTAATTCTAATATGTTAGAGACTAAGTGAAGACTGGGGATACACACGTGCCTGTGTTTGTCGAATGTTTGTCATACACGTCAAAGGCCGCATTATGGTTGAACAGAAGAGATAGAACAGTGGGCTCCGAGTTTCTGCACTTAAGACAGACATTGTACGTATATCGATATATGAATTTCATTAGCAATAAATTGTAATGAATGGCCATAATAGCGGGAAATAACAGGAAACCACTTAAGTGATAATATTTTATGTACGTCCAACTGCATGGGACGGTGGTGTGTTTAGGGCATTAAGGAGCTTATATTGTTCTTTTCTAAAATGGATATTACATTGTATTCTTTTTATGTTATTAAAGTGATAAATAAGGTAATTGTAGTCCACCATATGGTAAGTGGCTACTGTCCGCTGGCTGTTATTAACATAAAACAAAGAGTGTGTTGTTTTCCACATAAAATACCTCACGGCCGGTAATTGTGCTGGCTTGTTCATCCAATAGACTGGAGCAGTGGGTGCACTGTTTTCCGGTAGAAGAAATAGTTGGACGTCGTATCTAACTAGGCTGGCACAAGTACATAGAAGGACTCCTACCATCTATAACTTCGAACGGAATAACTATTTGTATGGCGGCATACCGGAGCTTTTTAAAGCATTATATATAATTATATATAATTGAAGTGTCTGTGTGTAATATCTGAATACCTGCCTTTGTTAGAGCTCAGGGGGTATATTAGCTTGCCATTAAGACGGGAATAACCATTTGTAAGATTTTTGTATGTCTGTCTATCAGGGCGGTCTAATCTTAGGAATGATCGAACAAATAACATAACATATACCAAAGCTTTATGTACCGGTTGTTTTTATATATGCAATATAGGTAAATATTTACAACGCGAAATTCCAAGTTAAGGGGTGATAAACGATTAAAAAATATTTTGACTTCCAGGGTTGGTTGATTTAAATCAGAGTGATTTAAATCAACATAAATTAATGTAATAGGCGGAAAATGAGATAAGACTGGCTTAAAATATGTTAAAATCTTTTATTGTTTTATGTTATTCCCATTATTCTACTACAGTAGTACAGTAGTAAAGAACATAAACTTTGGAAAATCAACAAAGACTGTAGCGACGAGGTCTGTCAGTCTCATAAACTTAGTAAAATTAATCAAGAATTTCAAGTCGACAGCCAGATTTTCCCCTTTCTTTGTTTGACACTTCGATGAAGTTTATCGAAACTGGGTCCTTTTTTCTTCAAGCGTTACTCGTTATCATCAAAATTTGCAAGTAATTTTACAAAAATATCAACAATTTCAAAAGTATACAAAGAATAAAGTGACAAATATCGAATATTGTTTGGTCGTTTTTTTGTGTTGCCAGGTGCAAAATTTTAATCCCACTATGCCAAAAAATGTTTACAACTCGTGAATGTGAATTTCAAAATATTATACAAAGAAAATCAAAAGCCTCATGATTTTTTTTGAAAAATCAGCATGATTTGATTAAATAATGGTTTCTTATATTTACACGAACACTACACATTGATTAAAATTAATAAATAAAATTTTTAAATTATAAGCAGCCTAGATAACATATCATTACAAACAGTTCAACTCTTCCAAAGATTAGCCCGGACAAAGAGACAGACAAACATTTTAAAAATAGTTATTCATATCATAATTGACTTAAAAATAACCTGTCAGCTCAATAATGTTATTGTTACATTAGTTAGTATATTGTACATACATTCATTTTAAATTAATGTCATTTGGCTATTAACGGAGACTTTAATTATTTTTTTATCTTTATATCTGTATGTGAAGGGGAGACCCTGTGCACGTAAAGAACTCGAGGCAATTAGGCGACTCAGGATCGACCGTCAATCAAGAGTGGATGCTGCAATTATGGTAATGGTGACGTTGATTTTGGTTGATATTGTACTCCATCTTGTATTCCATCACAGTGTTTATTATTAAAACTCATTTGGCTTGAAAGACAAACAATTGCGTAATTTGGAAATCAGTCGTGCCTCATTGTCCGTTTGCTTCCAAGCAAGGAATTGCCAGCGACCTACATATTTAGGTTAATTGCGGCTACCTGACACCGATAGGAATAATCTTACATTGTTATTTGAACACCGGTTGCCATGTGTTCTTCGTCAATAAAAGTAAAAATAAATTGTTGCCTCAATTATAAACATGTTATCCGCTGAAGTTAGATCCACGTTGTATCGTATTATGACTGCGGTAAGGACGGGTTCACTCGACCGGGGAAGGTATACTTTCTTGCAGAATATCAGCGTAAAATAGCAGCATAATTATGTTGTGCTTCTTACGGTGAGAGTAAAGAACCGCGGAAGCTTTCATTGGTAACGAGGCATTCCATTTTAGTCCACAGAGGTGACAACACGTCTGCATTTTGATTCTAGGTCGAGGATAGATGTAGGTGTCAATGGGCCACAGTATTCAACATCAAGTGGACAGTCCACTTGGTTTCAAAACGTTTCTGGAATTTAATTTAATGAAATTTAGATAGACACTTTCACTGTTCGATTTGTAAACACAAAAGTAAGACGATAGCAATGACCCAGAATAGTGTGTCCCACGGGACAGAGAAAGGGTTATCATTTCCAATGCCTAACACTCACATGCAAATGTGCAAAAAATGTGTCTATTCACAAGCCTAGGAAAGTGTTTTCATCCACAGTTATTATAAATTACTGTGTCGGTCGTTTTACACACGTCAAAGCGCGAGAAACTTATAGATTCTCATCGTCTCCTATTGATGGCCTCAATTATTATTAACCTACTATATAGACATCACTACTAATACTACTATCAGTTTCTGCAAAGTGGTACTATCTACTATCTACGTGGTAGAGCCATGCTGCAGTTATATTAGTAGAATAGTTGTAGCATGAATGGGTCAGTTCGACCTGGGAAGGACCACGCTCTCACAGAATACCAGCTTATAATAGTAGGTTAATGCTTCTGTGTTTCGGATGATGAGTGTAGGGAACCGGAGACCCTTTTTACTCGAAACGAGGTATTCCATCGTAGTCCTGACGGGTGACAACGCATCTGTATTTTGATTCGTAATCGAGGATAAATGTAGATGTATATGGGCCACAGCAACCACTTACCATCAAGTAGACTGTGTGCTCATTTTTCACCCTATCCTATAAAAAACAAATTTTAGTAGAATCTAAAAAAATCATAATTACGTACAGTTATAATATAATATATAATTTAAATTCATATTGTGCACTGAAACGTATCAGAGTAATTACTAAAAGCTGTGTACATATTTCTTCCTGGTCTAGTACGGACCAGAAAAAAGCCTTTTTAAGCTTCGAATTTTGAGGGATATCAACCTTCTGCTACACTGCTTTGTTATGGATTCGCTGACTTGATGTGTCTTCAAAATATTCGTTGGTTATCTGCAGCAGAAATATTAATACCGTTTACCCGAATAGCTTTATCGTTACAGTCTATCATACGTCTACTGCTGAACATAGATTCCCCCCCCTTCTCCCCCTAGATTACCACTCCTACTGGCAGGCGGCCTGGCAACCGCAGTATCCTTTTTATTTTAAGACGCTGCGCTGCTGCCCATCTCCTGATTTGTATCTCTCTGTCGCCATTAACGACCTCCCCCGGGATTATGTGGGATAGTGGATATTCTTACCGCCTTTTACACGGTGTATAATATAATCGACACTCGGAATAACAACGCCTAATTTAGTAATTATCGCACGTCACCTCCATACTGTATACGATGTATGTACTCCCTTATGTAACGTTTAGCGAAATGGATACTGGAGTGAGTGTCGCACAACAATCGGGGCTAAGTAGGTCGTGTCGGTGCCAGCGCGCCGGGCCCTGGTCGCCAGCAGCGCTCAGCTGATCGCGATACCACGTACAAAGGTCTCTGGGTTAATCGCACGCGATCACGGACCACAATTATTTATGTAACTGAGACTTCGGATTTGATAAACATGGCGTTTCACGCACAAATTACATTTCTTAGATTTCAAAATGGCTAACTTTTTGGATATTTTAAGCAGAAGTTATAGCCTGCTTATATTAGTCTGGTACCTGAAGTACTCAGAATTGAAATATTTTTGTGTAGTACTTAAACAAAACTCATTTAATGTTGTTTCATACAATATTACTAAACGTTATGTAAATCTTATTATTATTACAAAAACCCAATATCAATATTAAATAAAGGTTTTAGTAAAAATTATACACGATAAAATCAGTATAATAAGTTTTATTTAGGAATTTTATAATTATTTTGCTACCAAGAAAATTTTGTAGGTTGCGTATAAAAAAATAACATTATTTATCTTCCTATTGCATGTCCAAATTTCATTACGGCCCCAGAAATTTCGTCGAACATCTGTATGTCAGCAAATAAGCGGACGCGGCTGGATAAGGGTACTCTTGGAAATATTGCGCGGCGCGGGGTCGGAAGCAAAAGGAACGGGGGGGGGGGGTGCGCGATGATTGATAGCAGCTCACTGCCGGTACCGAATGAATGAATGGGAGCAGTTTCTGCGTATAATCCGGACGGTCTTTGAACTAAGATCGTGTTCATTTGTTTTCTAGATTAGGGATTGATATAGTCAATGCTACGTTTTAATGGAGTGATGCTCTAATCTATTAGGTACGTTTATTTTGTTTCACAGCAGTCACAGTATCAACAGTCTTTTATGTGGCCAGCAATACTTCAATATAAAGTACATATGAGTTAGAATTTTAATTTATTAAAAGTAATTATTTTAATCGATTCTAAGTGTTACTTAAATTATTCTAAGTTAGGGCAGGTCTATGTTCCATATTAAACTTGTAAAAGGGGTAGAATTTCACTTTGATTGTAGTACCGGTAAAATTTCGTAATTTGTAAATTCAAATCATAAACAATAGTCCGGTTTTCACATTTTACTCAATTTTACTCTTATGGAGTTATCTGAGGAATCATCAAACAAATTCAATTCACAGTTTTTTCAGATTTAGAGAGGAAGTAGAATCCGTATCCGTGGTCCCGTAAATATATAGTACAGTCCAAGGTCTACTGTGCCTATATTGAAAGGTGGAAAATTCATTCTCACATTCTTTGGTTCTCACTTTGGATTAAATTTAAATGGATTTGGATTGAATGCCCATGAATTTTGGCCCCTGTAATCGTCGGCTTTTACAGTTTAAATTATATAAATTGTAAATTTGTGAAAAATTCACCGCCTCTAAGTTTTATTTTGAGTCTTCTAATTTTCTCAAATAAGCTATTCAAGCAAAGTTAAGTATTATATACAGTCAGTTCAGTTCTGTGTGTTGAAAATTTGAAGTAAGCTAATCAAAATGTCAGAAGCAAAAATAAGTGAGCTGAAAAACGATATTGATGAATTAAATGAAATATTGAAGTTAGCTAAACGTAAGAGAGTTCAAGACCTTTTAACTGTGGAAGTGAGAAAACTAGAAACTGAATGGATCAAATTAAGGGATAGTGCTACATCCTCTGTCACCCCTATGGAAGTTACTCCTGTACCAACTACATCTGCTACAGTTCATGAAAAGCGATATCAAGTAAAGCTTAATGGTTATGGTTGGGATCAATCAGACAAATACATAAAAGTGTTTGTTACCCTAAAAAATGTACACAACTTACCAAAAGAACATCTATCGATTGGCACTTCGAGCTTTTCTGTTTTATCAGCATTTTTATATAGTTTATTTACTAATAATTTATAATTAACCAGCACAAATTATTAATACAACTTAACAGATACACATATATCATAAGCGCGACACGTCATATTTATAGTGTTTGCTGTTAACATTAGCGTGTCGGTGACACGAAATCTATTAGGTTTCCATTCCAAAATCGCCTAAAACGCCTGAAATAATATTCACTTCAATATATTCATGTAACAATAGCCAACGACACGGCACTTTCAATCAACAAAATGTGGAATTAAAAAAATATTAGTATAATAATATATGTATTTGAGGAACTTGTTTTGTGAACAAGATGCATTGATGCAAGCGTGTGAACAGCGAGCAGCAGAGTGCACGTGCAATCATACGACTCTTCCGCAAATATCTGACCTTTATTTACCGTTGAAGTTGTGCTAGCATGGCGATCGTAAATCTTATGTACAGCTAGGAAACCTAGCTACGCCGGAAGTTAGAAGCGGTGACAGTAGCTAACTCGAGAGTCGAGACAATATCGTTGCGGAATTTGTCCAATTTAACAATCGACAAATGAACCTGCGTCCACCTGATGGTAAGTGGTGACTGCAATTTATGAATACCAGCAGCCAACATCAAACAAGGCTTACATAAATGCAGTGTCAATTCTAAGGACTAAGATGAAATGCTTCATAGCCTGTGAATATTATACTGGCTCTGTTAAATAAATATTCAAGTTGAATAACCTTATACAGATTATAAAAATGCTTGTATATAATAATTATTGCCTGATCTTCCTGTAATATCTCAGCGCACTTATTAGCAGCTGATGTATTGCCAGGCAGTAGTGTCGTGGGTTTTTTGTAGAATAAGGGTGACAAACGAGCACTCAGTCCACCTGATGGTAAGTAGATGCTGTGGCCCTTAGACATCTATATTATATACTCGACTAACAATCAAAAAGCAGATGCATTGTCACCTCTGAGGACTTAGATGGAATGCCTCGTTTCCAGTAAAAAAGGGTCTCTGGATCTCTACAATCACCATACGAAATACAGCAGTATTAAGCAGTTAAGCTGCTATTTTACTCTGGTATTCTGTGAGAGCGTGGTCCTTCCCCGGTTGAGCCGACCCATTCGTGCTACAACCATAATATAGCTGCAGCGTGATTTTACCGCGTATAGATCGTATTCGGGTTTAAAAGGTAGAAGTGCAGTGCTATCCAGTACAGTTACAGAGTGAATCTTTTCATTTTCGTCCTCAAGGGTGACTACTTACTTATATTTTACTCCATTCATTTGTAATGTTTGCATTTATTAGATGATTATATATTTGCATAAATATATGCCAAAATAGACATTACTAAACCTTAGCTGTCATAAACATTTTTTGTTCCTTAATAGTGATATTATCATAATCACCGTATTAACGACACGACCGGCGTTAAATATTAAAAAAAAAACTTAGCTTTCTGTTTTTTAAACGGACGAACCTTTTTTAGTGGTTATTAAGTTGATTTTATTTAACGTAGCCTAAAGATCTCACTGAAAATACTCACCAGTGGTAAAAATAAGCTATATACGGCTTACCTGTCCTTGCGGTCAGTACATCGCTCTGAGTCGGCAAAGGGCGTACGATGACCCCCGAGCCCCCGACCAACCACATTAAGACGCTCCTTGATTAGCTTATTAAACAATAAACATTCCCTCACCGTCAATGATAAGAAACTTGTTTCTGCCGCCCAGGATGTTTTTCTTTTCTGTGGAATGCACTAAACATTGACAAAAATGTACCTGTATTAGCATAATATAATATAATAAAGTAAAACTGTAATGAAATAAACTAAAAGATAATAATTGGATTATCATTTTAGTTTATATATGTTGCGATGAAAAACTGTGATGAATTAAACTAAAGAACGAAAAGAAATTGGGAGGTATGATACGATAGATGAAATGCATTCTCATCGATGTCTGGTGGCAATGTAAGAGAATTTACTAAATTTAGTGCCGAGGGTGTAGTATGTAGCGACTAAGAAAAAGGGAAAGACTAAAAAGTCCTTATGACCTCAGTGCGCTACATCTGGTACTGCCAAACATAGTGATTAAGGCAGGTCTTTCCTACAATTAGAGAGGTTCATGCCTAGAAGCGAATTTTTTGGGGCTGATATTCGGTCGGATGTAAAACTTTGGAGAGACTCGATGAGATAGGGGTCTTCACAATATAAGTTGAACTTGTACTGTTGAGCACATATTTTAAAGAATGAAAATAGAGACACACTAAAAATTTATTCGTATCCACTGCCACAGGAGGCTGCTGATTTTGCTTATGGACGACACACACGGTCAGTTCAACTGATCATTCCAACTGATCAGTTCAAACTAGGACTGTTGATATTTTTTAATACATCAGATTTTCGATATTTCGATAATTAAAGGAGTTTTAGTTTGTCGATGCGATTTTTAAAAAATCTTATGATCCGTGTGCATGACTCGTCATGCATGGCGGTTGGGTCGACGATTTCATTGTCAGACTTTTCGCGCTTTTAATCATGCTGCATGAGATGGTAATAACGCCATCTATGGAAAGTCATAAGATATTTCTTGCTTTATCCAGTCACCTTTTTCAACACCCACGGGACCCAAAGGGATAAATTCTTTTACGCCCACCACCAAATGACAAATATTCCCAGTAGTCGATCGTTGTTCTATATTATATTAAAGCAAGTTATATTTCACTTTCAAATGCACCTTTATGTATAAAACACAACTGATATCTTATATACAAATACAAAATATAAAATAAATCCTATTTCCGCTTGACATTCACTCCACAGATTATTAAAAAAGGAACATTTGACATCGCACAAAATTCATAGATCGTGCACTTAATTTGTCAGTAATTATTTGTTGGCTACGTTTAAAAACCTTTGGCAATAATATCTACTTTGTGCTAAAACGTAGTCTTTTATACTCTATGCTCTTCGCGAATATTTGACCTGGTTTGACCCCAGACTGTTATAATATATTTGACACATGGAAGTCTATGGTTTGAAGTTGACACTATGAAGGTCAATGAATTTATCTTATTTCATATATTTGTAACATTAATATATAAATTTTAGCTTTCTGCACTCCTCCATATAAAATTTAACTAAGCCGAATTTCACACTCCCTGTGCCCATTATGCTAAAAGGTAGGGGTACAAATATTTTCTCCTCACGTATTAATATCTAGATTAAGTAATTTTTACTAATTTTTTTTTGTTCTGTTGCAGGTAAATCATTATTATGCTAAACAACGGAGACGTGCCTGGCACGTCGGGTACGTTATTCACGGCTAATTTAATTACAGCCTGAGTTATGAGAATCGGGGCATTAATTATAGCCAACGTCATTAACTACCCATCCTTTGTATGTGCGGCTCGTAATGTCATTGACATTAAGCTTGGATACAGCATGACTTTGTGAGCGACTGCCTGGATAATTTGAAAAAAAATTATAATCATAAACCCGCTTATACAAATTTGCACATCGATACTTATCATCGCATTTGTCCGATGTTTGAGACGAAAGGAAAGTACTCTTCAATAAAATGATAAACAAAATCGATAAAAATCTCCCGTACCTATGCTAAATACTTCCCTGATCGTTACGCACCTTATTCTTTTTCACATTACTTATTGAAGTCGATTTATAATTTTAAGTTATTCGTTGTTTTTGTTCAGCTGTTTATGATTTAGGTCTAGAAGTTTGAAAGTAATTATTTTTCCCTTTCTTCTGTAGATAGTCTACAATACAATACGAAGATCGGTAGACTGGGGGACGGGACGGTTTTACAACACCACTGGACGAATTATGATAATGGATTCTCCGATACGGATGAGTTCGCCAGACCAAAAATATCCAAAACTGTGACGTGGACGTGACTGCAGAGGACTTTTGGTTGTAAATAAATTTTATTACTACCCAAAGTTCATTTAATGAATGAATTACGTAATGAATTTTAGAAATCTTTTATAAGGTCTAAATGCAAAGATTTGCTTTTATTTTTTATTTTATAATAATATTTGTACTAAAATCATGATTTTATTTCATACATATTTGTCATTTTTAAGCACAAGGGTTTGTTTAACACGGTTTCAGTGGTTTGCAAAACACCTGTGGACGAAATGCGCAGCTAATACAAATTTATAAAAAAAAACAGACTTCAATAAAAAGTAAGTCACGTCAGTGACATCCGTTCTATTGCCCCTTTTTTATAGAAATAGCTATACCTACTTTTATAAAAAGGGGCAATTACTTTGATAACATAGTAACATCATTGGTAAGGTTGTCAGTGTACAGGTGTTGTCTTGTAGAGAAAATGCCTGTGACAGCTGGCACGCGGCACACCTGCCCATCTCCTACCGACCATTTATGGATGCCGAGGACCGGGCTAGTGGCAATTAATAGTGTAGGTACGTTTGTGTTTCGTAAAACTTGAAGTCCGGTGAAAAAAAGCGTCTAGTTAAATTTAATAGTAATAGGTACATAGAGTTTTGCTAACTTTTAGATGTATCGGGTTTGTGGACCATACACATTTGTATGTTCCTATTATTAATACAAAATCATAGTTTCGACTGCGTGTAACTTTTGTTCATTCATTCCTCACAGCGTATAAAAGTCCACTGCTGAACATAGGCCTCCCCCTCCCCCATAGATTGACGCTCGGCGAGCGGGTTGTCAAGCGCAGCTTTTTATTATTTTGAATTGTTATCAGGAAGATGCTGCTGCCCATCTCCTGTCTCACTTTCCCTCTGTCACCTCTTACGACACCCACGGGATGATATGGAGTAAAGGATTAGAATATCTTACACCGCCACTACACGGTCTTGTAACTTCATACACGGTGTGCACGGTCGTGTCACTTCAAGAGATTTTTAAACTAAATCCTCAGATTCTTGTCATTTAATACCTCATTAATGCAATTTAAATCCCAATCAGTCACTATTTTAATTCAATATCAATTCATATTTGTTCAAAGTCCGGTCATACATGAATAATGTATTTAGGACTCGATGAATGGCGCATATTATGCGCTTTCGATTGCCACCCGTTCTGGCGATTCGAACGCCGAAACTGCGTACTCGCGCTTTTAAATATCAGTGTTAACAATCGAACACCGTCGTCATCGCTTCTCAGCCATTTGAGTTTCAAAACGGTATATTTCCTAACGTTCTCTGACGCGTGTGTGTCGGTAAGCTTTTCTCACGGCCGCTTGCGGTCACTTGCTGGAATCAAATGTACCGACGAGTACCACTTTTCCGCTGTCAATGCTCGATTAAATTTTTATTTGAATAATCTTTAGTATGCAATGTCATAGCGTAAGTACTTTTTTAAATCTAACTAACTACTACAACTAACTCTTTTCCAAGGGCAATAGTATTAAATTGGAATCAGATTTAAAAATCGTTAGAGCTTGTAATTTTACGTAACTTGTATTTTATTGGTCCTATTTAATACAAGTTAACTTTCTATTTCCGTTACTTGTAATAGTTCGCAATGGTCTCTAAAACCCATCCACCCATTCCATATCATCCAAACAAAACAAATCAGATGGGCAATAGCGTCTTCTTTATAACGATTAAAATTAAAAAAACTGAGGTTGCCAATTCATTTGCTAAGCGTGGCAACAATGGCAAATATCCCCCCTATGGGGAAATCTATAGGGGAGGCCTATGTTTAGCAGTAGACTTCAATAGGCTTCAACGGTAACGGTCTCTAAATAGGGAGTAAAATCATGATGCTATTAGTTTTCAATTGAGCTCATCTTGTCATAAATATTTCAAAAATATTAAGTTATCACGACGCATTAATCGTAATATCAGTACGTGTAGTGTGCAACGTGTACATAAAGTATTACCTTGTTAGATATGTTACTATGTTTAGCTGCGATACCTTTCTTGATACATGAAATTTAAATTTAATATTTTTTCATAACTACACTGAATATTTATAATGCGTTCGTGAACGCGACTTAGAATTATAATTTGTTTTAACAATCGCTTTACATTTATTAACTATGTATTAAGTACCTATGTAATAATAACTTTTAATATATTATCAAAATAAAAAGTTTGTGTCATATATATGTAGTAAAGAAACTTAAATAAAAAATATGCGTCTTTTATTCATATCTTATCTTACGATATGATATAAAATACTTGTATAAACAGGAGTTGGCAAATATTTTTTATTTTAAGCGAAAATACCATTAAATATTTGGTATCCAGTCCGAATTTTCTGTTCCCAGAGGACTTTCTAAGTATTAAATTCAATGCCTTTGTCGCCACATAAGCCTCAAATGGGTAGGTTATTTACGAGCGTAAAGTTCGGGAGTCAGCCCAAAACCAACTCATTTTGATATCGTTACAAGAATCTCCGACAAATTGCAATTTCTTTTAAGACTGGAGTCATTTATTATTCCTTACATAGATAACCTACGTGCTATATTTTTTACAATGCTAGCTAACAATTTAGCAGGATCAATATTGTTTAAATCACATTTGTGCTTTCAAAGTTATTTTTGTATCTTGCTGTAGAATATAAGGTCTCATCGTGTATTTTAGGTTATTCATCTTAGTTACGGTGTTACTGAATTGCGTCGGGTCCCAATAAGTTTCAGGCCTACAGAACAATCGATGGACAGGACAAAGCCACGTTCCGGAAAACGTATGAGGCGTTGGGACCGTTGGAAAATATTGAACGCTGGGAAGCTACAATGAAAGATATTGATAGTGCCGTTCGGCGGTCACGTTAAGATAGCTCTTTGCCATCATATTCAGCACTTGCGGACTTTCGAGCGCTTTGCAGCTTTAGCATAAATACAAATATCCATAAGAAAATACAATACACTGCCTTGTGCACGTCAAAAACTTTGTTCTACTGAAATTGATTTCATCGTGTATAACTTTGCAAATATTTTAACCGCGAAACAAAAAGATTGTGCAAAAAATTCTCGGAACTTTAGATGTGTGTTCTGTCCAATTTCGATTTCAGTGACAATTTCCAATTACAATTGAAAGTTGAGCATAATATGTCGGTGCACAAATATATGTGTGAATAATGATTATATAAATTACTTTTTTGGCCTTATCTGTCTCGACGCCGTCTGTCGGACGGGGAATGGTTGCAGTGACAATGTTGGTTCTTGCTGGGATTTTAATCCTAGAACTAACATTTCAGTGGTGGGGTTAGCTTAAATCATACGTGGTAGATCCACGATACAGCTATATTTGGTTGTAGCACGAATGGTTCGGCTCGACCGGGGAAGGACCACGCTCTCACAAAATACCAGCGTAAAATGGCAGCATAACACTGCTGTGTTTCGTATGGTGAGTGTAGAGACCCGGAGACCCTGTTTTACTGGAAACGAGGCATTTCATCTTCATTCTCAAGGGCGACACTGCACCTGCGTTTTGATTCGTAATCGAGGATAAATGTAGATGTCTATGGGCCACAGGATCCACTTACCATCAGGTGGACTGTGTGCTCGTTTGTCACCCTTATTTTATGAAAAACCCTAAGCGATTAGGTTTTTGGTAGATAGGTACCATAAAACCGTTTTTAACTTTATACATATATCTTGTGTAGTCGATTGTTCTATTTGACAATATTTACTCGGAATATGGAAGAAATTCGTTTTGTATTTTGTAACATCCAAGATGTTACAAATTCATTCAACATCTTAAACAAAAGATTTTAAGATATAACTATGTCTGAATTGAGATATTAAGTAAATCTTTATCAGCTCAGAAGGACTTTGGTATTCCTAACTAAAGAAGTGACTCCTCAACTGGCGAATCGAACACAATAGGCCAACTTTGTCTGGCCGCCGCTCAATCGATTTTGTTCGGCAAATTCTACTGAGAAATGCAATAGGGAGCTATGGCCCGCCGCCCGGTCGGCGACGATAGTACGGGTGAATCATACTAAGCCGAAAATGTAAGGAGTCGACGTGACTCACGCCATACGAGTATCCTTTATTCACACTGAATCGGACAAAAGCGATTTATTAATAAGTTAAAGTTGTCGCGTTTCCTACAGTTACTGAGCGTTTGAGATCAAAAAATTTGAGTTTCGTATGGTGTTTGTGATTCATAATATCATAATCCTTTCTACTTCAAAACGTTTGAAAGTTGTGTGAAATGAAAAAAGCAGATATGTAAAACAATCAAGACATTTTGTATTAATAAATCGCTACAAACAAGGAATTTCTCCTGTATCGTCGAGGTATTTTATATACATAGATTTTACATGGACAAACACGCAGACACGGGACAATCACAGGTAGGCTATTGTATAGTCTAGTGATAAGCCAGATGTTGTCAAATATAATATTAGATCAATAATTTTTTTGAAACAAATAAAAACCCTTCACTTGTGTCTATAATGTGTATTATCTCATACTAAATCAACTACATATTTTCTTTCTCTAAGCTTCCTATAGTCTCACACGTAATTGACGTTATAACTTATTCCATTCGTAGTTTATTGCGCACTATACTTGTACGTTTATTTGGCTTAATCTTTATGAAATGGCTATAAATCATTTTATTTTAAATTTTCAATAACTGATTTTAGTCAAAATTTTTAAGTTTTTAGGTTGTGATAAATGATATAAAGGATTTAAAAATGTAAACATCTTACCTTAATCTGACCTTTATTTCGAATTTTATCTTACCAATAAATTTTAACGTCGCTATGAAACTCAATAGAAATCTATATTCAGTATACTTTATAACTGCACTGAACTGCGGTTCCACCCGCGATACTAACAATAAAGTGTACATTGTTTGTAAAGCACAATAGAGATATAAAGGTCCTTCAAGTTTGTTGCTAATGCAGCAAGTACTTTACGGCCAGTAACATTATACCATTCGGTCATACAAAGAACAAAAAACTAATGAATTAACGTTGCTTGAAATTATTAGTAATTCTAAAATAAACTACGCGATTGGCCCCTTTTTCTGCGTAGGAGTAAAGAGTAAGGAGTAAAGTTTCTTTACTCGTGTGGTAGGAGTCCATCCGGGTTGGTACCACTACATATTTAAGAAAAGCAGTGCATGCACTACTGTAATCCGTTTTAAAGGGTACCGACAACCAATAACAGGTAGTGAGGGGTTTAAAATAAGTCCTTACGGGTGACAACGCAAGGGTGCGTCTCATTGCTTGAAGTTACCAGATGTCTGTTGGACTGTAGTACAGAAAGTAGCCAATTACCATCAGGTGGACTGTTAGCTCGTTTAACATTCTAACATTATTAAGACAAATCATATATTTTTTAAATACCGTTACTAATTAAAATATTTCAGCGCCACGTGTTAGTAATAAAAAGGGCACGATATTAATAGCTTAACGTTCGCTGTAAATGTTCAATATTTTTTTTCAAAGTGTTTATGCAGCCCTTAATTTTTAGTAGTTTTAGTTTAGTTTCTAGTTCGTAAATAAAGCCCAAAATATAAAGAGAAGTAACTTCTTGCGTAAATATCTCATTTTCATATTTTTTAAAACAATACTTAAAAAGTTACCAATATGACTGTAGTTGAATGGCGGACTCGAACTTTCGACTGTTTTTTACGCAGTTCGTACTCCGTATCTTTGTTTCATATTATATACATAAAGTTACTAGGTCTTTAGCTATGCATACATATTACACTTTGTATTGGTGGGGCGCAGATGAGGCGATCCTCGGCAAACTATGTCGCGTAGGTGCTCAAGTTACATCTCACTAAGCTCTCCGCTCGGCACAGATCCCGTTACGTAAAGCTGATATCGGCATTAGCGCACATACCCGCTACACGGACCGACCTCGAGCTGCGGTGTTGCGTGACGTTACCATTAATTAATGACATTACTTATTGTTGCTTACTGCTTTAATCAAAGCCATATCATTATTCCATTATAATAACTGTAAATTTTAACTGTAAATTGTAAACAACCAATTAAATTATCCAGTTTTTGGCATTTTATTTAATTAAATAAGATAAGGATCTTCGATATAAAATCAAAATGGATATACGTTTCCAACCCTGCGGACTGAAATTGTATATCTCGATATCAGTAAAAAGGTTTCCCAGTTCTCGTCCCCTCACATTACGAAATCACAGTAGCGGTATGCTGCATGCTTGGTTTTTCTTCAGTCAAACTGACACATTCTTGCTGCAGTATGACCAGGGGTTGAAAGCGGTAAAGGTATAAGGGTATGGTACCGGTATAGAATTACGATACAGCTTCGATTTAAAGGTAGAACCAAAACGGTTGAGAATTACGGTTGTGGTACCGTTAAAAAAAAGAATTATACCTATATTTTTTTACGGTATCGTTTTACCTATATTTTACTAATACCTTTAGCGAAATAATTTCGGTACCGAAAAAAATGAGTATTTTAGGCTTATTTATATGTATTGTGTCTCGGACCTTGCTTAACGTTATGAGACTCATTTGATTTTGATTTCCTATGTTACTGTATTTCATGTTCGGAGAAAATAAAACATCTTTATCATATTTGTATTATTATTTATTATCAGTAAAGTATTTAATTAAAAACGTAATATTATGTTTAACATGTGGGTACCAATTCTTAACCTAGCTCTTCAGAATGAGATAAAGGAACATCTTTAAAGTGCTTCCCTTCCAAGGGATGTAGGAATACTAATATTTTTGAGTACACACGGGCTCGCATACAAGTTTTTATATTTTGCATCCGTTTTTTATAACATTTTCCGGCCCTGAGAGCGATCGAATAAAGAACGCTAAGCTAAAAATTACTGCCGTGTAGTGGCGGTTAAGAATCCCCGTGGGTGTCGTAAAAGGCGACAGAGGGAAGGCGGCAGGAGATGGGCAGCAGCATCTTCCTTATAACATCAATTGTACAACAAAAAAAAACTGCAGTTATCAACCCATTCGTAAAGCGTGGCAACTACGAAAATACCCCCCACGAGCAACGACACAAGTAAACGGCCCCCAGTTCCACGGCGGCCGCGCTATTCCTGGCTAGGTGGCGAACATGGTAAAGGCGGGATAGGGGTGCTAAGAATCTCCGGTGAAGGGTCGATTGCCACCTAAGACGATTCGACTTGGCAACAAACAACGGACGCACCCTGAGGACTACCAAGAAGATCCTGGAGCTGGAAGAAGAGATAGACAAGTAGCGCTTGAATACTAAAGGATCATCCGCGGTCCGAAGAGAGGAGGAGGACACGGTGATTCTTGAATCCGGCAGCTTGTTCTATCACCGGGAGGGCGACCATTCTGTCCCAAGGAGGTGTTGGATTTATAGTCCACAAGTCTCTCGTTAACAACCTTGTAAAGATTGGTAGTGTGTCGACGAAGGTTGCGTACCTCATATTCAGAATCACCAAACGGTATCCAAGGTCATACAGGTCTACGCACCAACATCTATTACATTTTTAGATATTCTCTATGATATTTCTAGAGCCATGCATTCTTATAAAAACCACTATACGGTGTTAATGGGAGACTTCAACGCAAAACTAAGCAAAAGGAAGAAAGGTGAGCTGACGATAGGTAAATTTGGGTTAGGGCAACGGAACACAAGGGTCCAGCAGCTGGCCGACTTCATGGAGAAGGAGGGACTGTTTATAATGAACTCTTTTTTCCTGAAGCGGCTCCACAGAAAGTGGACATGGTCGAGGCCCGACAGTACGATAAAAAATGAGATTGACAATTATGAAGACGAGACGGTAACTGTTCAGTGATGTCTCACTGATCGCAAGGATGAAAACTGGCAGTGATCACCGAATGGTTAAAGGTACACTGAACCTAAACGTTAAGTTGAAGAGGTCTCGTCTAAAGAAGTCAACGCTCCGTTCCCCTCGTGCTCTAATCGAGAATCCCGAAACCTTTCAACTCGAGTTACGTAACCGCTTTCAGTGCCTAGAAGATTGCAATGCAGTGGACGATATGAATGACAAGCTCGTGGAAACTGTCCATGCGGTCGGAGCTAAGTTCTGCAAGACCCGCCGCAGAAGAACACAAAAACTCTCCGATCACACTTTTAATCTCATGGCTGTTAGACTGTTAGATGAGGCTGCAATCGTCAACAGATTTGACAGCATACAGGCAACTGAACAGACAGATCTCCAAATGCATGCGGCGAGACTTACGCAACTTTAATATTGCTCGTATTGAAGAAGCGATCGAATGAAACCAGGGCTCCAAAGTCTTTGAAGAAAGAGTGTGGCAACACCGTTTCCGGGACACCTGAGATTTTGAGTGAGATTGAGAGTTTCTATGAGCTGCTGAACACATTATCGTTGGAGCCACACGCAAGTGTGAGTAACGATTCAAGAGCAAGTCTAATCCGACACTATTCCGATGATATCCCGAAAGTCAGTCTGAGCAAGAAAAGAAGGCTCTCTATCACGTTAAAAACGGCAATTCCCCAGGTGAAGATTGAATTACAGCGGAGTTTTTGAAAGCGGGCGGAAAACCGGTACTTAAAGTCCTTCAAAATCTCTTCAATTTCGTCCTTCATGGTGGCACTACTCGGAGGCTTGATGCAGAAGTGCAGTGCTCTTGTTTTTAAAGAAAGGCGATTACGCTCTCTTGAAGAACTACAGACCGATTTCCCTTCTGAGCCGCGTCTGCGTGCCGTTTTCGAGAGTCATTACGAATCTCTCGCACGCAGACTCGACGACTCCCAGCCTCCCGAAAAAGCCGGTTTCCAAAAAAGGCTTCAGTACCATAGATCACATACATACCCTGCGGCAGATTGTACGGAAGACCGAAGAGTACAATCTGCCACTTTACCTGGCGTATACCGCCAACCGGTAACAACCGTAACCGTATACGAGAAAGCATTTGATTCCGTCGAAATTTGGGCGGTGCTACAGTCCCTTCAGCGGTGCCAAGTTGACTGTCGGTATATCGAAGTGCTGAAGTGTTTGCACAGTAGGGCTACGATGCTAAGTGCTGTTTTCGAGTCATTACGAATCATATTCAACTGCAGAGAGGTGTAAGACAGGTTGACGTTATATCACTCATACTCTTCACCGCCGCATTGGAAGATGTTTTCAAACTACTGAATTGGAAAGGTATTAACATCAAAGGCGAGTACATTACTCACATTCGATTTGCCGTCGATATAGTCTTTATGGTGGAATCGCTGGAGGATCTAAGCAATATACTCAATGATCTCAATAGTGTATCCCAACGTATAGGTTTTAAGAAGAACATGGACAAAACAAAGATCATGTGTAATGTTCATGTCACGCCTATGCTGGTAGTTGTTGGGAGCACTAAGCTCGAAGTTGTTGACGAGTACGTTTGCCTGGGACAAATAGTCCGACCAGGTAAGTCTAACTTCGACCGAGAGGTCTTCAGGAGATTTCAACTCGACTGGGCAGCGTTCGAGAAATTACGACACATCTTCTCGTGATTTATAACTCAAAACCTAAAAACTAGATTGTACACCAGTGCATGTTGCCAGCGATGACTTACGGATCTGAGACATGTTCCTTTAACTGCTGGCCGTATGAGGACGATCATGGTCGCTCAGCAAGCTATGGAGAGAGCTTTGCTCGGGGTTTCTCTGCGCGATAAACTTAGAAACCGCAGTAGAACCAGGGCAATCGACATAACCCAATGTATTAGTAAGCTGAAGTGGCAATGGGCCGGCCATTCGGCCCGAAGAACCGATAACTGATGGGGAAAAAAGGTTCTCGAGTGGCAGTCTCGTACCGGTAGGCGTAGTGTAGGCCCACTAGACGGAATGATGACCTGGTAAGACATGCAGGAAGTCGATGGATGCAGGTGGCTCAGGGCCGTGCTTTGTGGCATTCCTTGAGGGAGGCCTATGTTCAGCAGTGGACTTGTGAAGGGATGTGATGATGATAATGATGAAGCTAAAAATGTCATTTCTTTGATCCTTTTCTTCTCGTTGGATAGCCATGCAATGGAAACATTCAGAGCGATGTTTATCTTTCTCCGGGTGTTTTTCTACTTTATGGTGTAGAGCAGAAGGAGTCCTTGGTCGTTCCGAATTCACAAAAATATCTAGGGAATGATGGTGCTTATTCTGACACATGATGACTGGTTCTGAAATAAATCATATTCAATCATATCATCACTCACAACTCGAAAAATTACGTTCGTTCGGCCTCAATCTAAAAAAGTATAAAGATATACAAAGTTGTATAATATCGTCAAGAAATGCTTAATTAGTTTGTACCTACTTTTATCCATCTTTACGACAATCTAATTGTAAAATTTTAAACAAAGCACACATTATAACAAGCAGTTCACGCGGTAAGATTATGGAACTCACTATCGTCAAATATAAGAAATTCCGAAACTTTGTTGGTATTCAAGAAACGTCTTAGAGATAACTACTTTGCATCCTGTTAATTTATATATATTATTCTATTATATTAGTTTTAGTTTATGTATATCATATGTAACTATCGTATTTATTATTATTATTATTATTTATTGATTTATTTTATTTTTATTTATTGTTTTATTTTATATAATTTACGTAACATTGTGTATATTATTTATTTTTTAGTAGTACTAATGTATGCACTAAGTTTGCAATTTCAATATAATTTCCTTTATGGGTCTACTGGAAGATATTTCAGCTAATTTGGAATAAGTAGAACCTTTGTACGAAATTACTATAAGACTGCTTCTGTATCTTAATGTGTGTACATAAAATAAATAAAAAAAAGCACACTTGTGATTAAGTTGACAATCAAAGTATACGCGGAAACATGAATGGCGGTAAAATGGCAAAAAAAATCTACTTTGTTTAGCTGCCGATACACGAATATCCGTAAATTTTCGATCAAGTACCTACTCTCTTACCAATGCGGCCGACACTGCGTGAAGCCTCGGCGCGAGTTGCGGCGTACAATTTCTTTGTTTATACTTTATACCTTTATTTTATAATTTAGATACTTGAAAAAGTAATGGTACAGTTACTTTAAGGTATAGTAATTTAAAGGTACCTTTATTTTAAGGTATCGAAATTTAAAGGTATGACGTCATACCGCTTATTGTCTGTACCATAATTTTTTCGGTTATTCAATCCCTGCAGTATGACTGTATATTTGTATGTATGATATATATCGGTAGTACGAAACTGCTTTCTTTAGTATTACGAAATAATTACTATTTGTTAACGTTATACTTTTCCTGTTTAGCGGTATTTTGCCAATAATGTCTACTAATATGTAAGTCGTAGTTGTAATCTGTATTGTAGACTCTTCTGTGAAAACAAAGTTTAAGTTACAGCTTTTATACGTCCCACTGCTGGGCACAGGCCTCTTTATATTCTTCCTCCTTCTCTTTATATTCCGATGAAAGTATAAAGAAGCGATGGAAGGAGTATTTTGAGAAATTGATGAATGAGGAGAATGAATGGAATGGTATGCTTGAAAATCCACCAGTGAATATGGGCTTAGTGAGAGAAATTAGTTTGGAAGAAGTAAAAATGGCTGTTAGGAATATGAAGAATGGGAAGACGGTCGGCCCAGATGGATACAGTAGAAGTGTGGAAGTTGGGCTGGATGGAAGTGGTTGAGTTTATTTTTCGGTAAATTGTTGCAGGAAGAACAAATACCTGACGAATGGTGCAGTAGTATACTGGTCCCCATTTTTAAAAACAAAGGAGACGTTCAAAACTGCAGCAGTTACCGGGGAATAAAAATTATGTCACACACGATGAAAGTCTGGGAAAGAATAATAGAGAGAAGAATGAGAGAAGAGTGTGAGATAACACAAAACCAGTTCGGATTCATGCCCGGTCGAGGTACGACAGATGCCATTTTCGCAGTACGCCAATTGTGCGAAAAGTACAAGCGCGTGCATAAAAATCTGCACATGAGTTTTTGTCGACCTTGAAAAGGCGTACGATCGAGTTCCCCGTGAGGTATTGTGGTGGGCGTTAAAGATGATATGTATGCCTGGGAAGTATGTGAGGTTAGTCCGTGCTATGTACAGAGCATTCCGTACATGTGTACGATCTGCCGTGGGAACTACGGGCAGTATCGGTGTGGCTGTAGGGCTGCACCAAGGGTCGGCATTGAGCCCTTACCTCTTCCTACTAATTGTGGACGCTTTGACGACGGACCTGCAGGATGAGGCACCCTGTTGCATGCTCTTTGCCGATGACATCGTGCTTATCGGGGAAGAGGGCATCGAGGTACAGAGCAGACTGACAGGGTGGCAACAGAGGCTGGAAAGTGTTGGCTTGAAGATCAGCAGATCCAAAACAGAATATCTGTGCTGTGATTTCGGCGGTCTTTCCAGTCCTGTACCCATGTCGTTGGATGGCGCTATACTGCCTACCTGCTCAGGATTTCAAGTACCTCGCCTCCCTCATTCAAGGCGACGGCGAAATAGATAGAGCTGTGCAGCATAGGATTAACGCAGGGTGGATGAAATGGCGACAGGTCACAGCCACAACGTGCGATCACCGAATGCAAATAAGGCTGAAGTGTAAAATTTACAAATCGACCATCCGACCTGTCGTCATGTACGGAAGTGAATGCTGGGCCGTCAAGAAGAAGGATGAAAATAGATTGCATGCGAATGAAATGAAAATGTTACGATGGATGTGTGGTGTGACAAGGATGGATAAGATAAGGAATAAGTATATAAGAGGTAGCCTGAATGTAGCGCCAGTGGTAGAAAAGGTGAGAGGAAGCAGATTGGCATGGTTTGGGCATGTGATGCGGAGAGATGAAAGTCATGTCACAAAACGAGTGTTGAATATGAATGTGGAGGGACACACGGGCAGAGGAAGGCCGAATAAAAGATGGATCGATTGTGTGAAGAGTGATATGAGAATGAAAGGAGTAAGATCAGAACATCAGGAACAGAAGAACAAGAAGATTTACTGCGCCGACCCCAGATAATGGGAAATGGTTTAGAGAATGATGATGACTGCTGGGCACAGGCCTCCTCTCATTCCTAAGAGGGTTTTAGGACAAGGAAATATCCGCGGCGTTACCCCAATGCGTGTTGCCGAACTTCACATTCCTTCGAAATATTTTTCTTATTTCTCAGACATTTATGTTTCTTCACGATGTTTTCTTTCACCGCCGAGCACTTGGTAAATCAGCATTTAAAATTGCATTTAACAATTTCATTGGTGCCGGCGGGGATTGAACACGGGTTGCTCACGTACTGGGAAATTTACAGCGTGTGCTTAGCTTTTGAGCTACCACGGCTCTGGACGAAGGTCGCAACAAAAAAAGGAAAACACGATACTTAGCCGCGAAAGTTGACCACGAAAACTAATGACTACTATCCTTTTGTTTACTGTTGCTATACTATATATATATATATATATATATTTCTATTCATTATTTATTTTTTTAATTGAGTAGATCGTTTATTTTTGTTGGGCAAATAATATAAGTCAACTTTTTAAGTTGTAAGTTCGTAAGTTGCCGAGTTATTTTATATAACCGGTTTTCTCATTAACTTTTCTCAATGGAGAACGTTTCGTATGGGAAAACCGAGATGTATTTTCAATACAGAAATGAGACAGTAGTTGTGGTCGGAACTATTGTCGCGTACACGTACGCCGCCCCGTTTTGAAAAAAAATGCTCATAATTATGTAGGGAAATATTTCGTAATCAGTTGTCTGAATCAATGACTATTCGAATGTATGTGTTTATGTGTTTTGATGAGTCGCCTTCATAGTTATATGAATGTTAGCTAACTTGGTCATAGTATGCAATCTTACGTAATGATGATACTGCAGCCGTACAAATTATTACGTTATTGGACCTAATAATCATTTGTTTTATTTTGTAACAAATATAATGTAATTTAAGAATGCTTCCTCCATACAGTCGACCATTAATGTCATTTTTTAACTTTTTAGAAATTAAGGGACTACACCAATCGATCGATCGTCGATCTATGGTGGAATGGATTAGTCGACGTCGATCTATAATTAAAATGACGTCTAGATGAATATAAGGTATCTACAGCCTTAAACTTTTTTGAAGGTTATAGATTTTAGTTTTTAAGGCTAGGTCTTAAAAGCACCGCATACAGTCTTTTATGCTTGCGTCTCCGTAATAATATTACGAGCAAGAACGTATTCTTCTGAATACATTTTAAAGTGATGATGATGAACCCATTAACACATCGATTAATTGTCGATCGACGTCGATCGATGATTGAACAACGTTTTATCGACCAGTATCATTCGATCTGCTAAAGGTACCAAACCAATCGATCGATATTGATCGACGTGGATCAAAGGCATCGATCAGTGATCGATCGATTGGTGTGGTATAACACCCCCCTAAGATTTAATATCTTTGATACGAGGGTGGATTGAAGAGTACTCGGCCTAACCAAGAAAATAAACACATACTAAATCAGTTATATTTTTATTTTTCTACATAATCACCATCAAGTTCAATACACTTTTGCCACCTCCCCTTCCAAGCATTTAGACCGTTGAAAAAAAAATGATTCTTCCTTAGAGTCAAAATATGCGTCTACAGCTGCTTTGACCTCGTCGTTTGTCGAAAATCTTTGACTTCCCAAGTGCTTTTTTAGGTTAGGGAAGAGAAAGAAGTCTGATGGTGCCAGATCAGGTGAATACCATCACAGTTGTGAATTTCAGCCATTGACTGTACTGACGTGTGAACACGGGCGTTATCTTGATGAAACAGGACTTTTCTTCTGAGCATTCCTCGACGTTTTTCTTTTATTTCCTCTCGTAAACGACGTAGTAAGGTGCAGTAGTAATCAGAGTTTATAGTCTGACCCCTTTCAAGATAATCAATCATAATCACACCTTTCGAGTCCCAGAATACTGAAGCCATCACCTTATTTGCCGACAAAATCGACTTAGCCTTTTTAGGGGGTGGTGAACCAGGTCTTCTCCACTGTTTTGATTGTTGTTTTGTTTCCGGTGTACAGTAATGAACCCATATTTCGTCCATAGTAACAAAACGATTCAAAAAATCATCTGCATCGGCTTCAAATAACTCCAAACAGTCGCATGAAATAGTCAATCGCGTCCTTTTTTGTTCAAGTGAAAGCAGTCGCGGAACCCACCTCGCAGACACCTTGTGGAAACCCAACTCGTTGACAATGATGTTTTTGAGTTCGTTCATAAGAGATGCCTATAATCTCGGCTATCTCTCTACTTTTTAATCTGCGGTCTCCCATTATTAAATCAAGTACTTTTTTTTAATATTTTCGTCAGTAGTTGACGTCGAAGGCCTTCCAGAGCGGGGTTCATCTTTCACACTCTCTCTACCACGCTTAAATTCTGCTATCCATTTTTTGACGGATGAATATGACGGAGCACAATCGCCTAATGTACTGACCATGTCATCATGGATGGCTTTTGATGATAGCCCCTTCTTATGGAGGTACTTAATGACGGCACGTTGCTCGATTTGCTCCATTCGCGGAAATTATGTCCGATTACTTTGTTAATAAATTTATAAAATCACAACTAATTATCGCACACGTTTCGAACCTCACACAATGAACTAGTCTGAACTGAACTAAATAATGTGGGTAGATTTGATTTTTAGAATTGAATGGATCTGTGTTAGGCCGAGTACTTTTCAATCCACCCTCGTATTTCGATACTACTTATACATACGTTGACAATTTTACAAATTGTTTAGCATTTATTTAAAATATCATATTCAATAATGTTTAAAAGGTATTTAGAAGTTTTTGCCTTTGTGTTATTTATAAAATAAACTTTTTGTAATGTATGTAAGAATACTTTAAATTTTAATTAATGTTGTGTTTAAAATTAAAACTATAATTTGTGATTATTTGTAAATTTGTCGCGTATTAAAATATGCGACAAATTTACAAAATACCACAAATTATAGCTTTAATCTTAAACAGAACATTGATTAAAAATCAAAGTATGAAGAATTTTAGGAAACGCAAGGAAAGAATGCCGAATGTATTGCAACTGCGTGCAACAAAGCGTTTCTTAGAAACACATAACACGTAATTTACAAAAATATATTCCCAGTAGGAGCTTGAATCTTGATAACGTCGGCATGCAAGCTGCGGATATACACTTAGTTGCTTAAGTTTTTTTTTATTAACGCGCAACTCAGCGGAGCAGATTGTAAAAATTCAAACTTACTACATGCTTACACTCCAGTGGACGGGTCTCATATCTGCGATAGTGGTTGCTGCGCTATCCAGATACTGTAAAAACAGGACACGTGGTTCACTACGTCTGATAATGAGAATGGGAAAAATATTGCTCTTATACGAAACATTATACATATATTCAGTTCTACAATAACAAAATACAAGGCTAGCAACTTACAAAAAACAAAAATAAATACCAACTTTTACGTAAACGAGCATGAAAATCGGCGGTACTTTTGCTTACGCGAATATTTTCACTTATGTTCGCTGTGTAGTCTGTGTATTATTCTTTAACATAAACACGACTTGATTGATTAATGAAAATTTCAGGCCTCGGGTGCGCTCGCATTTCACGGGCCGTTAAAATATCATTAAGGTTTAAATAATCATTGATAAAATAAAAATAAAACGTTAGCTTACGTCAACTGGGCTTTTTACTCGACTGCCACAGAATGGTGTAATGTTTTGCGTGTGTCTATTTTTTTTATAGAAGAGGGGGATAACGAGCTTGCGGCTCACCTGATGATATGTGACTGCCGCCGCGTATAAACAACTGCAACACCAGGGAAATTGCTGGTGCGTTGCCGGCCTTTTAGAAGGTGTAAGCTCTGTTCTTGAAGGCCTCTAACTCGTATTGATCCGGAAAAATGTCCGGTGGTAAACAATCCACGGAGAGATTTTACGGGAAAGAAAATTTGTAAAATGCACAGTGGTGGACCGCCAAGCGTCCTGATGATGTGGATGGTATCGTGGGTATTGAAGCGATGTGCGTTCGTGAAATTTGGCGGCTAGAATTAATCCAAATAATTCCTCAGAGCGCTCCTCGTTCCTCACTTCCATTTCTTTGGCACACTCTGTATCCTAAACGGCTTGATGGATACCAAATAGTGTTTCGTTAGATTCATAATAAAATATAACACATAAACACTCATGCCTGTCACCTAGAGGGATAGGCAGAGACTACAGACTTCCATTTAGCACGATTCTGACATATCTCCCTCGCTTCCTCCACATCCATATACCTACGCATACGTGCTCGTCAGTTACTATTAATTTTGCCCATTTTCAATTGGTCTAAGTTTTTAATGTATCGCCAATTTGTCGATAAACTTCGCCTAGGGCGTCCCTTTCCGACTCTTCCATTCAATTCTACAACATATATTTGCTTTGTCAGTCTTTCCTCATTCATTCTTTCTACATGACCAAACCACCGAAGCATTCCTTTCTTAATCCTGATCACAGCATAATCTTGCAAACCACAATCTTCGTTATACTCGTCTTAGTTGTAAAAGTAACGTATACATTTTTTCTCTTTTGAGTAAACTGTCGGGTTTTTATTTTCAAAATTAGGTAGTATTTTAACGTTTAAGCTTGTTGGTTGTAGTCAAGCATTTTGTGATTTCATCTTAATATTCTTGTACCCTCATGTTCGAGAGAAGTTTCAGTGATAAAATAGTTCACATAAGAAGCTTCTAAGATCCTACCGAGTAAGAAATATAGTTGACTTTCTCAGTCAGTTTAATTGATTAATCGATTAAACTATACTCGGGAGCATGAGAAATTTATGTCGATTATGTACTAACGCTCTATTAATTTGTATTTGCTTTAGTCGATCGAATCGCTTTCACATTTAGTCAATTTCATTTTATCCAAAATTTTTATATCCTTAGTTGACGCACAATTTCTAGTCTATTAATAGTCTAGTAAGTACGAAAACAATTTCCTGTGTAATCTCCTTTTCTCTTGATTAGCATAGCTTTAATGCTTGTTTTTTATTTAGATATATTGATTAAAGCTATTTACTTGAGTTTAAGAAGTAATAAATAATTAAATTGAGGTCTGTCTACCTTCCCTCGCGCTTCCATAATTAAAGTGGCCCCATAATTCGGAATATTAGTGGTAGTAGTATGTATTTTATATACATTACGAGTATATTATGCTAACGACATCTAATGGATGTAAAGGCAGAAACGATCGCTCACCGGTAGGAAGCTTACGACGGTTCCGAATTTATTCATCGATTTCTCCTATTAAGGACGTGTGTCGCAGCCGACAGCGCCCTACCTCGCTTCTCCGAGCTTGTTTGCGAAAATGTCACGTTTGCTGTGTTGCCGCGATATCCCCCTCTCCCTTTTGAATTATCCTTCCCCGCAGTCTCATTGAAGTACTTCCTATCCGCCGATACTCGACTATCAATCAGTACGTGCTACGTGTTCTATTCTGTAATGAAAAATTTAGGAGTAGCCTTACTGGATGAGCTTTGAAGTGAATAAATTATGCAATTCACTTAATCTCGTCTAAGGCTAATAAAATTTATTTGATAAAATTGATACGTTACGATAGTAAAAATATACGAATAGGGCAGACTAAAACTCAGTGTTCCTCATCTTTGTAACTTGTCACCCAAAGGATCTGTCGCAAGGGCATTGTCGCTCAAAAAATCGAATTCCATTCGCGTTACGATGTTTCCGAAAAAGTGTAAAGCTGGGTATATTCACGCTATAAGCATGTTTAAAGTTCTTTGTAGAACTAATGTGGATTCTGTTTCATATATCTACTTGTATTACTCTATTAATGTGCCATTTCATAAGGAATAACACCATTCGTACTAATATGCTAATACGAAAGAGAATAGGACGGAGACAACTACATATATAAGTGCACAAAAAGGAAGCTAACGCACAGCTAAAGGAATGTAACGCACTTATCCTAACCAATTGAGTTTTAATAGAATTCTCTTCAGCCAGCCTTAATTTATTACTTCAATATATAATTAGTAAATATATAGGTAAATAACTCTAACTCGATTCTTAAAGCTCCGAATTATTACTGTAATATTATATCTAATATTACAAAAATTAATATTTGTTTGTTCGTATTTTATCCGCTGCCATACCTTTCATCAGATTGCGGTAAAACTTTGTTAACATATTGCTTGTACTTCCGTATAGGTTATAGGCATAGTTGGATCCGGTAGGTTGCGCTGTTGTAGAATCCATATATGTATGTTGCTGCTATGCACTATGATGCTGCTAAGCTTAGTATCTATGGTTAGAACTTTTTTCTGAAAAATTTACTATACCAAGCTAATTTTGCTACCTAGATTTAATAAAGAAAATGTTGAAGCTAAAATAATTTAATATACCAACACGAATACTACACATTGAATAAAATTAATTTTACTTATTTCATCGTGATTTATACCTATTAACTTTTGATTCTCAACATTTCGCTTTACGCCACCCATGGTCACGAAGGGTCTGAGGTGTTAGACGGCCTGATGTCATAGTAAAAGAAGGCTAAGTTAAAAGTAACTTAAAAAAACACCTCACTGTTAAAGACCGAAAAACTGATTGTTATTACATTTAATGTTAACATATATTTTTGTGAAAACATATTTAGACCGCAAAGTCAATATTAGCAATCCAGCAAGTTTAGATTTTGTTAAACAAAAATATCGTTAGTTGCATTGTACATTTGCATACGTAGTTGGAATAAATCTGTTAAGGTCGATGTGCTTATCCGGATTTACATACAATGGCGGCCCGAGCACGTTGCGTGTGTAAACGATGAAATATTAGTATCAGACGGTGCGGAGTTTATCGAATGGCCGGCGAGAAAACAGCTTACACTGCGCAATATAGCTCGTTCAATTTTAAGTTTGGAGCAATACCAGCCGGTTGTCACTCTTCGCGACGACCATGTTTAAGCCGCCCTTTGAATCGTAAAAGGCTCGTCCCGAACCCTCGTCGGAACCCTATCTGTAACGGGCAGCGGCTGTTGGATTATCAAACTCGCGTCCCGCTCCACCCATTATGTTTAATGGCGAATTTTTCGTCCGTCCCTTGGGGACTCTCTTGCTTTGAGGTACAATGATTGAGCTATTGACGATTTTTTCTAATGTTCTATTTTTGAATTGTAAAATTTTAACACAAATTTACAGATTGTAAATTTTTTTACAAACTAAAATTGTGTGACGATGACCTGAGCTACAAGCTTAGGTTATAACCGGAGTTAACCGTTTTTATGACAAATAATAAATTAAAAACAAAAAATCTATCTAACTTATGACGTCAGATGTCTCGTTTCCAGCAAAAATTTACAGCGGCATTGAGTTGCTATTTTACGCTGGTATTCTGTGAGAGCGTGGTCCTTCCCCAGTTGGGCCGAACCATTAGTGGTACAACCATGATATAGTTGCGGCAGTTCATGTTCGACTTGATCTCTTTGTTAGACAATTAAAATCCACGTTAAAATTCAGAGATTAGAGAGAGAAAAATTCATTGAACAGTTAAAATTCGATCATACCGTAATACATTCCGGCCACAATCACCCATATTTGTAACGTTATGGACGTTATTACATGGTAACACTAAAACAGCTTGAGTATGCAAACCAATAGCATCACTGCATATGTCTGTGTGATGGGTTTTTTACGTGGTAGAGTCATGTTGCAGCTATATTGTGGTTGCAGCACGAATGAGTCGGCTCGACGGGGTAGGACCACGCTCTCATAGAATACTAGCGTAAAATAGCAGCTTGATGCTGCTGTGTTTCGTATGGTGAGTGTAGAGAACTGGAGATCCTTTTTACTGGAAACGAGGCATTCCATTTCAGTCCTCAGGGCTGACAACGTATCTAATCTGTACGTAATCTGCAATTTGATTCTTAATTAAAGATAAATGAAGATGTCTATGGACCACAGGATCCACTTACCATCAGGTGGACTGTGTGCTCGTTTGTCACCCTTATTCTATAAAAAAAAACTGCCACTTAGAAACACGACGCTTCCCGGTTGAACCAGAAGAACCACAACAACGGGCAGAACCACGGACTCGTAGAATGACTAATTAAGTTAGTTTTCTGTGCGCAACCTGCGCCGTACTTTACACTGCTAGAATGACTGAGAGATTATAATTCTACCCTCACTACCTCGTATTTTTACCCTCATTCCTAACAGTATATTATTTGTTTATTAATAAATGGGTTGGTTTCCATGGTTTTGTACAATAATATATAACACAAGGATATTTATGATACGTTTTCTGGCACGCAACTGCTTATAAACGTATTGCATGTGCCTAGCTATTTTATGTTTATTTATTTATATTCACTGTCGAATTAACATTAAATATATATATATTTCATAGCTAGCTATATTTAAACCTGAATATTTTTAAGTAAAAATAATGGCAAGAAAATCAATAAGATAATTTTAAAAGGTTATTTTTAATAAATTAAATTGAAGGCGACTTTTAGAGTCGTTATGGTAGCTTATGTGGTTGTCCATTTCTGTTATTTTGTGGCTTGAAAGTATTTTCAAAATATTTTTTATCTAGAAAATACAAAGAATTGCTTTTCGGTACAAATAAGGGTAACAAAAAGCACACGGTCCAGTTGATAGTGAATATATTTTGTGTTTCAAAGACTCAGTTAACGACTAAAATGCAGATTTTATCATCTCTGAGGACTGAAATGGATTGCAATGTTACTAGTAAAAAGAATCCAGTTTCCGTAATTCACTTTATAAATCACAGCAGCGTTATGCCACTGTTTTACGCTGGTATTTGGCGAGAGTTTATACCTTCCCGGTCGACATATTCGTGCTGCAGCGTGGTTCTACCACGGAAAACTTTGAACCCAAGTTTTAAAGTAATAGCTAACAGGATTACTAGTGCGTGGGTGCTAGCTTTGCGCTAGCTAAAGCGGGCTACATACGACACGATATCGGTGGCGATCTAGGGTGGAGTAGTGGGGATGCCTCCTAGATTGCCTCTAAATCGTGTCGTATGTAGGGCCATCCTAAGTCGTGGCCGATATCGCCTCCTTAATCGGCTGGCAGGAGCAAAAATGCTTCCTAGATCAGCCGATGCTTCCTAGATCGGGGCACCGCCCCCTCCTTACTGCGTGTGTGTAGGCGCATCGGCCCGATTTCTTTTGGCAGTCGCTGCCGGCAACCCTCGCGGAAGGAAGTTAACAAAACAGTGATACTGAATGACCTTTTTATATAACAAAATTTTTACATTTTAATCATATAAACGGAGTAGAAGCCTATGGCACTGATATTTTACAAAAAACCAAAAAAAGTGAATAAAATAAATAAATTAATTGAAATTTTATCGAAATTCAAATCATATCCACCCTAGCCAAAACTAATGCCAAACCAACACGGTGGTGTTTTAAGAGAGTCGGAGGTATTTTGAAGAACTCTACCGCATATGCATTCCGCTCGAAGTTCGAACGCGTACTGCTAGGCAGGCCCGTGTGTAAGGTCTACCCCGATAAAAGCCCCGATTTCTTTCCACCCTAGATCGCCACCGATATCGTGTCGTATGTAGCCCGCTTAACCCTCGTAAGTCTACAGCTAAGTCCTAGTTGAGCCGCCATGCAGCTGCAGCCATAAACAGCTACCGCGTGGCCACCACGTACACGTGATTTATGTGTTTTATTTAATTGTGCCTTTCACAAATAACAACCTGGGCTATTTGTTTACCAAATTGACCCATTGATTTATCTTGACGGACACTAGAGGGGAGTTCAGTTGTTTGTCAGGGATAATACAATATTCTAACGGTAGGGCGACGGTAAGACGAACGCTCATAACGTTGATCCGCTTCGCTTGCTTATCTGAACGTGCAATTTCTTTGTTTGCTGTGTACGCAATTTCCTAAAGAGCGTTGGGCGGCGGGCGGGACGAGATAAATCCCGCAAGACCTCGCTCGGCCTGAAGATGGCAGATATCTCGCTTGCGTACTACAGCGTCTTGCACTCGCCTAGCTATATTTCTTCTTAACATGTCGCCTTTGCTAACGAAAACGTTATTAAGAGTGATGTTTTTGCTTCTCATAGAAACATATTTAATATATCTTAAGTGATTTTGGTGTTGATGGTAATGTTTTGAGCAAGCTTCAGAAAAGTAGGAGGATCTCAATTTGAATGTATGTTCTTATATGTATCATACATATTATAATATATGCATCAATTGTAGACGGACTGTAATGATTCTTTTTTTTATTAAATAGTTTATACTTTATAGTTCAGAAGTAGTAGATGAAGTTTCAGTGTAACTATTTAGACAACATTCGAGCTTTTCGTATTGAAAAGGGCCAAAAAATTTGACTTAATAAATAGAAAGCTCTAACCTTAACCGTCTGTTGCTAAAAAAATAAAATAATTTCCGTACAGCTTCTGACGTAGCGGCTTTAGTGCTTCTGTGCAGTATATATATATATATATATATATATATATATATATGTATATATATATATAAGTATAATAATAATGAATATATAATAAATAATAATAATGAAAATTACCAAAAATATTCTATGCGAACAAAGTCGCGGGTTCAGCTAATTATATTATATTGTGAACTGGCTAGTTGGTCTTAGTGGTCGTAAGTGCGACTGTTGATAATGTGGTCCCGGTTCAAAACCCGGGCTAGGCTAATATTTAGATTTTCTGTCAAGAAATTCTCAGCAGCAGCTCGGAGTCAGGACGTTGGTGTTTTTCTCCCCGTGCCTCGGAAACCACGTAATCGAACTATGAGGGTAGGAGAATAGAGAGTGCTTTTGTATTTTGTATCGTATATGCCCCACGCAGATTTCTGAGAGATTAGCTGCCGCCAATGAAATCACATAACTGAAAATATGTTTTCATTTTATGAATAAAACCACTAAGGATAGAGTGTTCATTTACGGATTTTTTGTTCATCATCATTACAGCCCTTCGTAAGTCCACTGCTGAACATAGGCCTCCTCCAAAGAATGTCACAAAGCACAGCCCTAAGCCACCTGTATCCATCGACTTCCTGCATGTCTTACCAGGTCGACACTCTACATCTAGTTGGGGGCCGTCTTATACTTCGCCTACCGGTACGAGGCTGCAACTCGATAACCGTGCTACTCCATCGGTATTGGTTCTTTTAACTATATAACCGACCTATTGCCATCGCAGCTTACTTGTCGGAATTGTTTTTGTGTTAAATATAATAAAATAAATGCCATTGCACAAATCGACTACAGAAAGCTTTATTTACTAATTTCGCTAAGAAACTTTTAAATTAAATGCCACTCAAATTATGGTTATTTTATCAAAAGCTATCAGAATTCCGTGCGGTTTTTTTGACGGACAAGGTTGTGGTCTTGTACCTAAAATTTTTGTTCATTTCACGATAGTTAGATAGTTTTGATAAAATTCTGTTGTTAATGTATTGCCGTATCTTTATTATATATTATGATCAGCCACCATGTCTACTGAGGGTGGTAACTATGACGAAATCCCCTCATATGAGACAATCCGTGAGGGGAACGTATTTTCAGCAGTGGAGTTATGTAGCTGTAATGTTACCTTTAAACTTCCCATTATTATTAGTTTGTCACTTTCTTTAGTTTAGGCACTTCCAATCTTCGTACCATGCATTATGATAATAGCAATGATCAAGTTTATTAAATTCGCATTGCCCTAATGCACTCTGGTAACTTTGTTGAATCTTTTAAGGACATTATCATTAAGATCTTGCATTTAACTAAAATTCATATTAACACTGTTGTTGTATTCAGAAACTTCCAAATACCACTTTAATATATTATCTTATTAATTAAAAAAATATTTCTTATTGCACTCATTATGGTTTTACATTGCATTTAATACGCAGTGCTGCCATTCGAACAGTAATAATCATCGTTAGAGCGATGTTTTTCTCACTGCGGTTCGCGCAGGTGTCTGACGGCGAGGCGCGGCGTGGTGACCGTTGCAGCAGGTGTGTGCCATTAGCGACGCAATCTTCTCCACTCTGACACTCAACAAGCATCCGGGTTATTTTTAATACGCGGTAGATCCACGCTGCGGCTATATTATACTAGGGTGGATTGAAAAGTACTCGGCCTAACCAAGAAAATAAACACATACTAAATCAGTTATATTTTTATTTTTCTACATAATCACCATCAAGTTCAATACACTTTTGCCACCTCCCCTTCCAAGCATTTAGACCGTTGAAAAAAAATTATTCTTCCTTAGAGTCAAAATATGCGTCTACAGCTGCTTTGACCTCGTCGTTTGTCGAAAATCTTTGTCCTCCCAAGTGCTTTTTTAGGTTAGGGAACAGAAAGAAGTCTGATGGTGCCAGATCAGGTGAATACGGCGGATGCGGTAACAGTTCAAAGCCACAGTTGTGAATTTCAGCCATTGACTGTACTGACGTGTGAACACGGGCGTTATCTTGATGAAACAGGACTTTTCTTCTGAGCATTCCTCGACGTTTTTCTTTTATTTCCTCTCGTAAACGACGTAGTAAGGTGCAGTAGTAATCAGAGTTTATAGTCTGACCCCTTTCAAGATATTCAATCATAATTACACCTTTCGAGTCCCAGAATACTGAAGCCATCACCTTATTTGCCGACAAAATCGACTTAGCCTTTTTTAGGGGGTGGTGAACCAGGTCTTCTCCACTGTTTTGATTGTTGTTTTGTTTCCGGTGTACAGTAATGAACCCATGTTTCGTCCATAGTAACAAAACGATTCAAAAAATCATCTGCATCGGCTTCAAATAACTCCAAACAGTCGAATGAAATAGTCAATCGCGTCCTTTTTTGTTCAACTGAAAGCAGTCGCGGAACCCATCTCGCAGACACCTTGTGGAAACCCAACTCGTTGACAATGATGTTTTGAGTTCGTTCATAAGAGATGCCTATAATCTTGGCTATCTCTCTAATTTTTAATCTGCGGTCTCCCATTATTAAATCAAGTACTTTTTTAATATTTTCGTCAGTAGTTGACGTCGAAGGCCTTCCAGAGCGGGGTTCATCTTTCACACTCTCTCTACCACGCTTAAATTGTGCTATCCATTTTTTGACGGATGAATATGACAGAGCACAATCGCCTAATGTACTGACCATGTCATCATGGATGGCTTTTGATGATAGCCCCTTCTTATGGAGGTACTTAATGACGGCACGCTGCTCGATTTGCTCCATTCGCGGAAATTATGTCCGATTACTTTGTTAATAAATTTATAAAATCACAACTAATTATCGCACACGTTTCGAACTTCACACAATGAACTAGTCTGAACTGAACTAAAAAATGTGGGTAGATTTGATTTTTAGAATTGAATGGATCTGTGTTAGGCCGAGTACATTTCAATCCACCTAGGTAGCACCTGCATTTTGATTCGTATTCGAGGTAAAATGTAGATGTCTATGTGCCACAGCATCCACTTATCATCATGTGGAATGTGTGTTCGTTTGTCACCCTTATTTTATAAAAAAACATATTATACAGAGATGAGAACTTGTCATACAATTATTATTTTTATAAATGTTATTTAATTGTGGAGAGGAATTCAACTTTGCATTTGGCTGGCAGTGAATGGCATACGGCATTAGATCCTCCCATTGTTTAAATTGAAACCTTATTTGTATTGTAGTAGCAATAAAGAATTAATAAATATATAAAACAAACTGTTTAAAGCATTTTGCTATTCTTTTATCTCTATTTTTTTTAAAACGTCACCCGAACTCTCTGATTCTCTTCTTTCTTTCATGGATACCTTCGACTGTAGGGGAAACGGAAAAGTTATGCCGAACTTCTGCGGGCTAAACTCCACGGTGTGTATCATCAATTTATAGGTGAAATCACAGGATCTCCATTGGGAACGCAACCGAAGAAATTTCTTCTGTATTACTTTATATACTATATATGGCATACGGCTAATATTTGTAAGCCACTTTGTTACTTGCGGGAATCGAACACGCGGCACAACTAAATGCTTCCCCATTTTATCCACCATTATCTGTATCAAACTATATTGAATTGTCTTTGGTCCTATTTTTGTTACAATTTTACTCATGCCTGGCCCACTGAGATGGCACAGCATCTGTTTTGAATCACAATTCCGGGTTCCAGTGTCGTATCGAGGTCACACTTTGTCTCGCAAATTAATAAGTTTCTTTGTTTCATGAACACTGACAACATAACATGCACATGTACGCATGTGCATGTTATGTTGTCGTATATCATGAATACGTACGTGTATATTTTATATGGATAAGCAGCAATAAAAGAAATATTAAAATATATTGAAATAAGCGATATATCGTTATCACTTCCAAAAGATATCGCATAAATCTATATTTATATATCTATACCAATAAATAAAATTAGCCATCACATATCTATACCAATAAGTGTCTGTTTGTAATATCAAAATGACAGCTTTTTACTGAATACATATGAAAGTATAAACGGTACTTATAACAAAAAACATTTTTTTTTAATTTTTGTCCGTCACTCTGTCTGTTTGTTCCGGCTAATCTCCGAAACGACTGGACCACAGACCACAAATCTAAATAATATTATTTAGATTTCTGTGGACTGGACCTATTTTGACGGGACTTCCGCTGGTAGATAGCTGATGTCATAAACAGCAACTAAAGGCCACTTTTATTTTAGATAAAGAATAAGGGTCCCGCGCAAAAAAAAAAATTAAATCTATGAAATCCAATCGTAAGAGAAATCCACGCGGGTGAAGTCGCGGGGAACAGCTGGTCGACTAATAAAAATTTGGTTTAGACCTCGTGGCTTACGGCAGATAAAGTTAACACTACCTTGAAAATTGCCCAAAATTATCGTGGCTAATGTGTTAAACTGGCTAATGACTTTATTGGAGTGAGCGATTACGATGATGTGAACTAATTTCCGCAGTGACAGATATCCCGCAGTGATGACGATAGGCACTAACATTGACAGTCTGATGATGGCAACGAATAATAATACATTATCTCTCATTTGATAAATCGTCATTTAAGAGACAATTTACCTAAGTCTTTGTTGATCATAATTGGTGATAATAGCGTGTCCGACTGTTCGAGATATAATAATATGCAAATATAATATAGCGCTCGAGCCGTGAGGGAGCCGCGCTTGAGTGCGGTTCGATGAGAGCTGCGGCCGGGTCGAGTTGTAGTGACGTCATTTGCCGCGCTGGTTAAGTTACTCGCCTTGGAGGAGTCAATTCGAGGTCTTGTTATCATTTATGTATCTTCTTTCTGTTCTTTTATTTCTTCACGGACAACAGAAACAAAATTGTGCTTCATTTTGTTTTAAAATTGTATTAAAATTGTGCGTTCCACGTGGTAGAGCGACGCTGCAGCTATATTATGGTTGTAGCATGAATGTGTCGGCTCGACCGGGGAAGGACCACGCTCTCACAAAATACCAGCGTAAAATACCAGCTTACTACTGCTGTGTTTCGCATGGTGAGTGTAGAGATCCGGAGACCATTTTTTTTAACTGGAAACGAGTTATTCCATCTTAGTCCTCAGGGGTAACAAACAACGCATCTGCGTTTTGTTTCTTAATCGATGATAAATGTAGATGTTTACGGGCCACAGCTTCCACTTACCATCAGGTGGACTGCGTGCTCGTTTATCATCCTTATTATGTAATAAAAAAATCATCATCGTCATTATTACAGCTCCTCACAAGTTCACTGCTGTACATAGCCCCAAGGAATGTCACAAATCACAAAAGCTTTTGAACACTAACTTGAGCTTTACTTTTGAACACCTGTCAACAGTCATATCCTTACTTATTAAGTGTCCACTTTAAATTGATCACTATCTAATTAATTCAACAAGTAAAACAATCTCCTTTGTAAACTGTAGACATAGCGTTCGCGTTTGCATCGCAGCTGTTGATAGTCACGACTAATGGTTGGGCGATCATTTTAAACGTGGCACGTGTTTATGCATGGTGTAAAAAACCCAAGTATCTAATGGTCGCCACTCAGGGTCAGTTCAACTGACCATTCCAAATGATCAGTTCAAACTAAAACTGTTGATATTTTTTTAAATATTTGATTTTCGATATATCGATATATAAAACTCCGATATTGATATATTTATAATTGAAATTATCAATATATCGATAATTCAATATTTTAAAAAAAATCACCAGTTTTAGTTTGAACTGATCAGTTGGAATGATCAGTTGAACTGACCGTGTGTGGCTTCCATAATAATGTGATATAGATGTTTCAGTTTCACTGCTGTCATAATTGATCTTATACATTTTGCAACCTTTTTTCTCTTTGGTGACGCCTATGTTCAGCTATGGTAATTGTGATGAGTTGTAACGATAAAGACGATTAAATACATTCAATAAAATAGGCACATCAGTAACCGTGAAAATGGGTTAAGGTTACTTTTTAAATTGATACATAAACAAATAGATAAGAGAGATTTGCTCGCATTATGAAGTTGATAAATGTAGGCGTCTCGTGAGAGGCGCGTGCGGGCGTGGGAGCTACTATGATTTGTTTACGCCGCGCGCGATCAGCTGAGCGAGTGACGTGCGCCGCGTCACTGTGACGCGATCTGCGCGACGCGGCGCTGGACCATCGATGTGTTGTTATCTAATAGATCTTTACGCACTACTGTTAGCTTAGAATATAATAATAACAGGTACTCTCAGTTCGCAAGTTGTTTATAATTCAAGCTCTCCTGAGATACCACCGTGTAACTGCCTACTCACTGCCACGAACCAGTAAAAGAAGATTTCGGTGCCCTATACCCATTACCAAAACCACCTTTATGCAACGACACTACAATTTCATAGCACCATACATATATAATAAAATTCCCACCGAAAATATTGTCAGCCTTATAACTCTAAGCACCAATAGATTTAAAAAATATGTACTGAAATGGCTGCAAAATCTTGACTATGTCAAAACTGAAAATCTTCTTACAATATCTAAATAAAATACAATCATTAAAACACGCACAGACACACTCACATACACACCGCACACGCACACACACACACACACACACACACACACACACACACACACACACACACACACACACACACACACACACACGCACGCACGCAGCACGCACGCACGCACGCACGCACACACACAGACACACACACCACACATCTGCACATACACATAACAACAATAAACAACACATTAAACAGTATGTAACATTAACGGCTATAAACTAATATTATTTAAAGAATAATGAATCGTCTTATTGTACTTGCCAAATATAGAGGTCGGCGCAAGAAATCCATCTCAGTTAGCTATGATTTTGTACGTGACCCGTTATCTAGTTGGTATTGTTGATCGAAGTTTAGAACTAAGAATTAGGAAAGGCACTGTTAACTGAGATACAGGTGATAATTTAGTTCAGGAGACAGAGCTCCTTTGTATTTAGACATATTTGGTTGCTAATAAACGTTATTTATTATTAAAAAAATAGGGTTAGCTTGGTTATGTATACTCAAAGCTTTTTAGGAGTCGGGCAGCGTCACTGGTATCAATTGCAACATTAAATGAAATTACAGTCAAACTAAAGTGCGCGTACCGACAACGAAAAAGTCAGAGGAGTGCGTGGGGTGGCGGGTGTTTAGTGTGCATGTCAAACATACGCTACTAAATTACAGTTGTTACGTAGCACATTGTCTAAGCATTTGGTCGTAAGCTGCAAGTATGCGGATTTGTATCTTGCACGGACATGTGTTTACATAGCTTACACTAATTGTTCCATGTCTGTATATATGTATGTGCTTGTACAATTTATGTACATATGAACCATTTCCACGATAAAAGAGAAAATTCCATTGTGAGGGTAAGGTTTTTTAGAAGAAAAAAAGAGACAGTGCCCTGAATTGCGGCTGCTTGGGTTATATCGGAAAAACGGCGCCAGTTCACACGCTCCGTTAAACACTAGCCAGTTACTCATTACTCTAAGAGACAATATGCCAACTTTTTTCTTGAAGTGTGTGTCTATCGACTGATGAGAAATTAAAGCAGATTATCTATCTAAGAAATGAATCCAAATATTCACAAACTGCACTCATCAACCAGTATTCCGAGCGTTGTATGGACAAATCTTACAAGTAATGGATAATAACTTAGCTGACTTAAATTAGTTAACAAATTTTCGAAAATGACTACTTATGTCCACTAGAGGCTTTTGACTTTTGATATATGTTATCACATGCACATAGCATGTATGACAGCATAAGAATAATATTAAATATCAGCTTTATAAGACACTGCTCTCGGCTATATTCTGGCTAATTTTAATCATCGTAGTTAGTAACATTTTAAATTATTACGCAAGTTTTGGAAATTCTAAAACATTGAAATATATGCCCAAATATAGACGCATTTCTCTTAACCAATCCGTCTCTGATTTAGGGCTTACCCTTCAATATCGAAGGTAGACAAGGATTTATTATCCGAGACGCGAGGACAATCGTCGTGATTCATTGACATCCAGTCTCGAGAATACATGATTAATGAACTCAAATATTAGGATTTGACCTTTAAGCCACTAGTGGCCTGGGACTGCTAGGAACATTTATGACTACGTACTCGTATATAAACGATATATTATAAAAGTAAAATAATCCGTCGTAACATCTATATCTGGAACGTGGCAACTGTAGAAAATATTTTTATAGATTAATTAGACCATATTGATTAGACTATACATTAAATTAATAAACTAAATTAAACTCAATAATGGGTAATTAACACCTGTCTTGTGTTACTTTTGACTGATAATCTCTTTAAAATTAAGGTTTACCCCATAAAATTAATGAAACTGTATAAAGGATCTTCTCTTGTAGTATTTCCGTTCAGTATTCGCTAGTAAATGTCATGCCATCAAAAACATAACTTGTAAAAAACACCAAGTCTCGCAACCACAGAAATCGTAATAATAAGACCATATTACAATTTCTGCTACCACAAAAAGCCGTAAGATCCATATAATACCAAGTCGGTTAATTTATTCATTCGCTACTTAAGGATCCTTCTGTTTTAAGTTATTTCGTAATTAGCTAACTTAACAACATCTTGTAGTGACCATATCAATATTAAAAATCGTTTATGTTTTAAATAAATAGAGATTGACTTGATTTTTAACATTGATATGGTCACTATAAGATGTTGTTAGGTTAGCTAATTACGTAATATCTTAAAACACAAGGAGCCTTAAGTAGGGACTGAATAAATTAGCCGACTTGGTATTACATGGATCTCACAACTTTTACGGTAGAAGAACTGGGACTTGAAGTTGCGAGACATGATTTTTTACAAGTTATGTTTTTGATGGCATCTCATTTCTTTTTGTAGATAGTCTTACTTTTTTCCTTTCCGGTACCTTCTACTTTTTGAATACTTACAACGTACCTGTCTACACCTATTATATATAGTAAATGTAACTTTGTAAACCTATATATTTATTTATATGGGATTACAAAGTTATTTATGCGGTTGGTGTTTCTAGAAAACTGGACCGAAATTGTAAAATATTATAGTTTTTCCTTGATTATACACTAAACACTAATTGTGTTCTAATTTTGAAGCTTCTTGTCATGTCTTCTAGAAGTGCCTTAGAGTTTTGATGATCGGTCAGTAAGTCAGTGAGTGACAAAATTAAGAAACTTTGACTAGTTATAATTCTTAAACTACTGGTTCAAATTGAATGAAATTTGAAATATACCATGCTTATACAATACCTGCTTGTTTACTAAAAATGCAGGCCCCTGGTTTTATCCACAACAAAGTTATAGGGGGGTCGAAAATGGCATGAACTGCCTTGAGAAAAGTTATGGTACGGCCGTGCCGCTTTTTTGCTCTACTTGGCGGGGACACTGCCGTGCCCCCAGATAATTCAATGTATAGCTGCTTTTAAAGAATCTTAAGCACAAGCTTCAAAACATTGAATTACAACAAAATATTATTAAAAGATATACGATCCCTTTCTTGTTTACAAAATATCTCTAGATAAAATGAAAGCTATATTATGGAAAATATAAGCAGATTTATTTTTTCGTTACGAACAGTTTGTTTTAATTAACATCTTGATTGATGATTCACTAAATTACTTATTTTGCTAACATTTTGTCCAATTATTACAATATAAGTATCCAAGAGATTATTACATATTTGTAACATTTGCTGTAGAGTCTACAGGATCTATATCGACTTGTGAGTTCGTGACTAGAGGGCTGGTTCTTTTCTCGCTCAAAGGCTAAGTATAGCCATTCGGCGAGGCAACGCAGCCAGCGTTCTCGGCATAAACGTAAACCGCAGAGAGTACGACTGAGTGTATAAATAAAAATATCTAAGTTAAGTTTTTAAATGAATTACTTGTTAATGTATTTGAGTCTCGTCAAATTAACATTAAGTACCTGGATGACCGAGCTTTGCTCGGTTTTTTTTTTGAAATTACATTACATACTGATGAATTATGAATAATATTTTTTTGATATTATCGACATAATAGAAAAAAATGAACTGGTTATTTGAAAAAAAATCATGAGTGCAATTAGTTTAATTAAAATTTTCGTATTTTTAAAAAATACCAGAAAAACGGCTCGAAATAATAGATTTTCTCACAAAATAAGGGAACTTAAAAAAAAGGAAAAAAAGTTAGACCGAAGACAGGACGCGAACCAACGCATTACGATTTTGCGACCGCTCGATATCCACTTGAGCTATTACAATCATTAACACAGTGTCAAAATTTACCTTCTTATATTTTTTTTTCATTGCCTGAAAACACGGATAAAAAGACATTTTCTAAAAATAAATCCTAGCTACATCGATTTATTGCACCCGAAACTCCCTGGACACTAAATTTTATGAAAATCGTTGGAGCCGTTTCCGAGATTCCGATTATATATACAAGAATTGCTCGTTTAAAGGTATAGGAATAGGATATATAAATCTACAATAGTACATATTCATGGCACTCATTGCCTTGAATACACATTCTGAATTTTCATCTTATTGACAATTTAATCATAATCTAATCTTGGCTCCACCAGGTAAACATCGTGAGATAACCTACATGTCGGAGGAATAAAATATTTTTGGAGTATTTGAAGTATTAAACAGGCAATGAAGTAGCACATCGAATTAATTTCTCCATAATCCATTATAATTAGTCTTTTGATGGATCCGTAGCGCAGTGGATGTTCTGAGTCGCGGTTCTGAGTTCTGAAAAAATAAAGTGTAATGCCAGGAGTGATCTAGACTAAATTTTATCCGAAATATTTAGAGATTTTATTATAATAGAAATATTGATAAGATAAAATAAATGGGCTTAGTGATTATCTTTTTTTTATAGAAGTGGTGGCAAACGAGCATGCGACTCACCTGATGTTAAGTGACTACCGCCGCCTATGATCAACCGCAACACTAGAGGAATTGCAGGTGCGTTGCCCTTTAGAAAGGAGTAAGCTCTTTTCTTGAAGGTCCTCAGGTCGTATCGGTCCGGAAAAATCGCCGGTGGTAAACTATTCGACAGAGAGGTCGTACACGGAAGAAAACTCCTTCTGAAAGGTACAGTGGTGGACCGTCAAGCATCCAGAGATGGTGTGGATGGTATCGGGACGTTTGCCGCGTAGTGCGTTCACGAAATTTGGCGGCAGGGATTAATCCGAACAATTCCTCAGAGCACTTCCCATGGTATATGCGAAAGAAAATGCAATTATATTGCTAATTAACGCCACATTATTAGAAACCAGGTGCCCAGATGAAGCCAGAGCGGGTCGCCAGTTATAAATTAAATTTAAATTAAATTTATAACTACTTGCATATAGTATTTTTCGAATATTTTCTTATTAATAGAAAAATTCCAATTAACCGAGTAGTATAACGTTTTAACGATATATCGTTATTCGCGGGTTTTCGCTATTTGTACTGTAGGTACATGTTGACGGTACGGGCTTTATGAGTCGCCATATCTAATTCAATTCTTTATCCGTACGGGTCATAATGTATAGGTACATAAATATAGTTCACTATTCATCATTGCAACACACAATAATTATACTAATGTGTATTTGAATACAAAATTATTTTAACCATACATTTAGCAGTAGATCTCTGCCGTAGATAGGTAATCTACTAAACAAAACACGCACAATCTACCTTCGCTTACAACGCTATTCATAGCAAGAAGGCCTCTAAGCGTATCGGAGTGTGACAAATTATTGAGATTTGAGACGGTTCCATCTCGTCAGCGGCCACTATACTATATCCATAGTAGCAAGTTGTATAGCGGTGTAGGAAGGGGGCGGCGCAGCTGCGGTGTCACTTACCTTATCAAGTTTCCGCCCGCTCCCGATCAGACGTTGAGTTAATACGTAATTGTGCGTGAAACGCCTAGTGTGTAAGTGTCCTCTTAAAATACTCTCTGCCAGTCATACATACACCGTGTTCACCCGTCGGCCATGATTCCCAGTGCACGTAGCACTGGGATTCATGGCCGACGGGTGAACACTCCTGCGAAATTCTTCATTCCACATTTACCTAGAGGTTGAATGTTGAATCAACAATTTTTCGTCTTTCTTAAACAATATACTGAAGAATCCCCTACCTGTATAGAATTTAATGGGTCATTATCTATAATTCATTAATGTTTTTTGTAAAAAATCTCTTCCTGGGCGTCACTTGAACGGATAAAAGTAAGGTTAAAATTACAATTCCAAATGTACAAGCTAGATTGTGAATGTGGTCTCTCTTACATAGGTCAAACAAAAAGATCTATTAAAACCCGCGTGAAGGAACATATAGCTGACGTGAAGCACCGACGCTTCGGGAAGTCTGCAGTCTACGAACATGTTCAAGATCGTCCCCACCATTACATGAGATTTGATAAACCACAAATCCTCGCAAAAGAACACCGATTCCTACCAAGGATGATACGCGAGGCTATTGAAATTAAAAAAAAACATCCAAATTTCAATAGAGAAGATGGATGGGTGCTGCCAGCTGCTTGGGATCCTATAATTTACAAAATTAAACCCAAACCCAAGCATACCACTGCAAGACTTCAATGTACTATAAGCTCATTTTGCGTAAATCGGACCAAAAAAAAATTAATATTCAAAAACTGAAGGTAGCCGGACTAACTATGACATTGGGGCGTCAAACATCTCAGTCCCCCCGTGACCACGGGTGCTGTAAAGCACCCGAAACGTCGGGATAATAAAAATAAATTAAAGTTGAATTAAACGCGATAAAATCCGTCAATAATAGTTTTATTCAATTACAATTCCAATTATTTCGCTGGTTATTTTTAGAAAGTTTTTTTTTTTTAAATATTTTTAATACTAAAAGTTATTCCATAGTACTTACATGGTGTACTAGGGCGGCACTGAAAATTTCGGGAATCAAGGAAGTGACACAACATTACTATTTAAAAATGTATTTATTGCTTTTCGAAGTATTCTTCGTGAAATTTGACACATTTTTCCATACGATGGAACTAATCATTGAAGCAACCATTCCATTCGGAAGTTGGGGTCTCCAAAATGGCCGTTTTGTAGGCGTCCACAGCTTCTTCAGGTGATGAAAATCTTTGTCTGAGCAATTTATTCTTTATTTTAGGGAAAGTATAGAAATCATTAGGGCTTAGGTCAGGGCTGTACGGAGGATGGTCTAATAATTCTATGTTTTTTTTGCTCTAAAAACTCTTTTGTTCTGTGTGCGGTGTGAGAACTCGCATTGTCGTGATGGAGGATGATGCGGCGGTTGCAGTTCTCTTTACGGAGTTCAGAAACGACCTGTGGCAAACAAATGCTAGTATACCATTCTGCATTAACCTTTCTTTGTCCCTCATGAGGAATAGTCGTAACATGGCCGGTTTTGGAGACAAACGTGGCCACCATTTTTTTTGCAACACTCCGTGAACGAAACTCATTTTCGAACACCCAAACTCGTTTTTTGTTTCGGGTTCGTACGCGTATATCCAGGATTCGTCACCTGATACGATGTTGTATACAGTATTGAGGATTCTGCGTGGAATCTTTCGAGAGTTCTGACGCACCAAGTAACGCGAGCCGCTTTTTGCTCTTCACAGAGCGAATGCGGTATCCATCGGGAAAACAACTTTTTTACACCTAGTTGTTCATGCAAGATTATTTGTATTTGACTCATGCCAATGTCTAAAGTTGCCTGAATTTCGCGGTATGTCACATGTCGATCTTCCTCAATTAGCTTACGCACAGCATCAACGTTTTCTTGGGTGACTGCAGTTTTTGGACAACCTTGACGGGGATCATCACTGAGCTTGACACGTCCACGTTGAAATTCAGCAAATCAGCGATAAATTGTGATTTTTTGAAGGGGCTTCATCACCAAATGCAGAAATCATCCGGTCAACACACTGTTTTTGTGTTAAACTACTTCGAAAGTCATAATAAATCATCGCTCTTGAATTTTCTCGAGTCAATTCCATTTTCTCAACGACTAAACAAGTTTGACAAAACCTTGTGACAAGACCGAGAATCTTTTTTTTAAATAAATAAATGGTATTCGATTTTTAAAACCAAGGAGTTTTCAATTAAAAAGATTTTAATATGACAGGAACAGTGGAAATATTCCATTCCCGATACTTTTAGTGCAGCCTAGTATTACAACTTTGTAAGAATTATTGATTCTATTTTACTACTACTATTCTATTTTATTTGAACGAATCATTTGACGGCAGCAAAAATGAAATTTATTACAGAAAAAAAAACGGATAAGCAATGTCGCAGTTAAACTAGCAATTATTTTAAAGCCAATTTATCTTTTTGTTGTTTTTTTCGCTACATTCTTTTAATGTAATTTTCATGATATTAGGTTAAAAGCTAGGGGATTCTTTGATGTGATATAGAGTCGGTAAAACCCCTGACTTCGGTCTTTTTTGGGGTTTTTGAAATGTAAGATGATAGGCACTTGCCCCCAAGAGAGCCCCATCTTGACTACGAATTCTAGTGGTAGTCTTATGTTTAGATAAGTACTTGTAGTTTAAATAATGTTATATTATTGGTGAATGCTTCCTCTTTCCAGTACGAATGGCTACAGCTTTTACTAAGCTATAATTGCAGAGTGAATGCGTTGATGTCATTTAATGTTAGTCCATATATCAAACCAATCAATAATAGCAATCAATAAATAGAATATTAGTGCATGTTCGAAATCACAGCTCAGTCAAAAATTACACTTGCTTATTCTTTTCATGTAATGTAATTCTATGTTTTTAACTTGTGGGTTTATTTAGCTTAACAGTGTTACCAATTCAACTAAGTTAGGTAATCAATCAGCAAGCCTTTGCTAAAAGTTGCCTTGTGTTACATGTAAATTTATTTGTTTACATTTGATTGTGTAGTGAAAAGTTAGTTCATTAAAGCCTTTAGACTCACTAGATTCGAATAGTCCAATACTTGAGGAGTAAGGGATATTATGTCTCTAAATCTCCTAATGCGCTACACTTTATTGATTATTCCACGATGGCTATAACCAAATTTATCAAAGGTCTTGGTATATCGGCTCTGCACCCACAGACTACCTATGCGTGGTGAGTACTAATTGCTGATGCCTTCTTGAAACACAGCATGTCATCGCTACGCCAGCCCAACTCGACAAAGAGAATAAAAAAATCCAACTCTTCTATAGGAACATCATTTTATTAAGTTTTAACAAGTTATATATATATAAATATATCGTAATATTTTTGTTATTTTTGAAACCAGGTGAAATAATACAAAATAGGTGTTAAGGTACATGGGGCTTAGCGAATACTAATATATAATGCTCTTAACTGATTTTCAACAAAATGATATTTATCGGATTTTGCAGGTGCAGCAAAAACATATTAATAGTCTAATATTTAATTTTCTCATCTTTATCAAAAGAACGTTTCTCTATGCCTTCAAAATTAATCATAAAAATAAAAACTTCTTTTGTAAAATGTTCGTACTATGTTTCCAGTCCTACGTTCTAATGAAATAGACTAAAAAAATATGTAATAAAACTAAAATTTAAATATTATTAAAGAATTATCACAACGTCATTATAAATTAAGGTTTGCTGATAAACTTACAGATTTATGGTCGCTAATAAACACATTTAAAAGAACAGCGGTACGAAATAATAATTCAGTAAATTTTTGGATGTGTTGGTTGATATATATTTAAAACCTGAGGTTAACGCATTGTTATTTTAAACTTTCGTGTTTTTTGCACCAGCTCGGTATTTATAAATAGCCTTGCGGACTATCACTCAAACCCTATCGTGTCAAGAGGAGTCTAAAGCGCTCGGAGAAATTATTTTTATTCATTTTCTCTGCAGCACGGAGCAACTGTTACAATATTTACTCGTACATCCAAATGGTACCTTAGCATAATAAGCATGTAAGGTAGATAATATTCATTTTGTTGATAACACTGCACTGTTGGTGATTATTAATGCCATACATTATGTTGTTTTTTTTGGTAGTGGTGTATGTACTCGTAGTTTTATTAGACCGATACGAGTCATCGACCGATACGGGTTAAGCAGAAAGAGCCAGGGTGCGGTGATTAGATATAGATAACTCACGAACACCCTATTGGTGATCTGACGATCGGTCATGACATGAACCATATCATTATATCATCATCACCGCCATCACCACTATCCACTTTTATTTTTGAAGCTATAAAATCCAAAAGGGTAAAAGCACTAACATCAGATTATGAAATTATGCTCTATACAACATGTAATAAAAACCCTCTGGTTCCCATTAAATGCGTTATCAGAATCAGTATTCAAGCGTATAGAAATATTTTTTTTCAAAAAACATTTATAAAATTAATTTTAATTTAAAAAAATGCAAATTGTATTTGGTTTTATTTCCTCCAACTCACACGAGTATCAGTAATGCGGGGTTTTTGACAATCCTCTTACTCCTCGGCCAATGCAGAGATAATAAAATCACATAAAATTTATTTATTATATATATTTTTAATTAAAATTAATTTTTTTAAATGTGTTTTTTTTTTAAATATTTCTATACGCTTGAATACTGATTCTGATAACGCACTTAAAGGGAACCACAGGGTTTTTGTTACACGTTGTATATAAAGTATATATTAGTATTGTAATATTATAAAGAATTTACATTTTTCGTATACTCTATTTGTATAAACTACTAGCTGTTCCCCGTGACTACGTCCGTGTGAATTTATTACGATTGTATTTCATGGGTTTTAAGTTTTTTGCGCGTAACCCTACTTCTTTTCTAAAATAAAAGTAGCATTTAGCAGGGGTGGAAGATGTGATAAGGATATAGAACGACGAGTGAATGTAGGCAATAGAGTAAATGGGGCCCTACACTCTATTGTGAAGAGTCAAAATGTGTCGAAAAAGGCACAACTTTAACGTATGGTAGTGAAAGTTGGGTGTGGCAGAAGAAGCACGAGAGTAGAATGAACGCAGTAGAAATGCAGTCGTTAAGAAGTATGTTAGGGCTGAATCTGAATGACAGGGTAAGAAATAGTGTGATAAGAGAAGAGTGTGGTTTGCAAGATGATGTTGTGACCAGGATTAAGAAAGGAATACTTCGGTGGTTTGGTCATGTGGAAAGAATGGATGAGGAAAGAATGACAAAAAAAATTTATGTTGCAGAAGTGAATGGCAGGGTCGGAAAGGGACTCCTAGGCGAAAATTTATCATGTATTTCAGCATGTATGAGTAAGTATATGGATGTGAAGGAGGCGAGAGAGGTGTGTCAGGATCATGCCACATGGAAGTCTGTAGTCTCTGCCTACCCCTCTGGGTGACAGGCGTGAGTTTTTATGTTTATGTTTCATGTTAAAAGTAGCCTAAGTTCTCCTTATAAAATTAACTATCTGCCAGTGAAATTCCCAATATCGGTCAAACCATTTCGCAGATTAGCCGGAACAAACACACAGACAGGCAGATGGACAGAAAATCAGACAGATGGACAAAAATTTCCAAAAAACATTTTTTTATGTTATAAGTACCGTATATAGTTTCATATGCAATTAGAAAAAACCTGTTTTTTATTGTTTACAAACACACACTTCAATTTTATTTAATTGTATAGATATACATAAATATTCCCACGAAGGAAGATATCGAAGGAAGATATTATTTGTTAGAAACGTAACCTACACTAGGATTTTCTTTTGAATCGTAGAAGGCGTTTTACAAATTAGGATATAAATTATTTCACAAATAGTCACACATCTAGCCCCGGAACAATTATTGGCCTTGCAAGCAGTCGTTCCGGTTAGCATTCGAACACCACGGGTTCGCAAAGCACGTCCCTCAGCTGAATGAATCCATCGATTTCCTTCATCTCTTACCAGGTCGTCAGTACATCTAGTGGGACACCTACACTTCGCTTACCGGTTGTTTTCTTTCCTATTTCTTGTCGGTTTATAAATAATAAATAAATACGATTTTATTGTACACCATTAACTAAAAGAAAAAAAAATCCATACGTTGATATATCTACTAAAAATTCAATTATATGAAATAATTTTATGAAAAACTACAGATGACTAAAATACTGTTTTAAAGCTATAAAAGAAGTTGGAATCTCTAGAGAGGAGGTAAAATGCTGAGTTATACTCGCGTTGCTTCATATATATATAATGTACGTTATGTATGCGTGTGTGCGAGTAGGTCGGCTCGTTTGAACTGCGAATGCGAAGCCCCACGTAGAGGCGAAATGAGGCCATGCGTTAGAGCCCGCGCCAGACCTATTTGCTCCAACTTAGCTGCAGCGCGGATGAAGTATAAATAAATTAGGCTTCCTTTTGGCGTCACAGTTCCAAGTTCGTGTTTATTTCGCTGTATAAAACTAGAAAGAAAAAAAATGTTACGATAATGCATCATAATGTAGAAAATATTTCGAATTGTTTTTATTTAATTGTGAAACGCAATGCAATGAAATGAATCGAGATAATTGTTACAATTGCAAATAATCTGTTGCCTGATTTTTGTCGCGTCCCATCCGTTAAATATTTTACAGATGTACATATACGTATAAGTAGTTTCTTTTATAGACCTTCTGTGACCTTAACAGCTTGTCGAATATTGAAGTGCGAGTCGTGTAAGATTAATTTCTAGTTTCGACAATTTAATGGATATCTATCAATACGACGCTCGCAAAAAAAACAATATACCTAGTGCCAGCTTGAAGTACATCCTGACGAACACGTCATTTCATTAGTTAATTCAAGTTTTAAGCTGCAAACCCGCCTAGTAAAGCAATCTATGTGGGAAGCGTATGTCCAGCAGTGGCCTTGTTAACAGGTTACTTTAGGTCATTCCAAAACGATCTTATGACATCCATTAGTTATGGTTGTAATCGAAATGAATTAACAAAAAATACAATAATTTTGTATCCCTCTCTACGACTAAGTTCAAATACTATGTAGTACGATGGAAGCCTCCTATCGTACCCCCCCTCTCACCCTCCCCCTCCCTCAACCTCCGGAAAACGTAATAAAGGGCTGACTTAACAGATTTGCCTTAACAACGCATCTGAGGATATTATATGAAAGACGCGGTTTATCAGAAATATAAGTGGTATTGGGAATTGTGTTATACGGCTAGTAATATAAAGTTGTTAACTGAATACGTTCAAACTTATGAAAACTTATAAACTATGTATGATCCTCGTGCCCAATGTAAGGCATTACACAATAGGATCGGGGTTAGGGTAGAATGCAGTTTCACACGAAGAGAAATACATATGACTACAATACGATATAAAATATACATCTACGTTTACAATATAATGGCCAAAAAATGTTCATCCATTCGCCGTAATTATCTTTTGACCGAGAAAGTTTTAACGACGTCAACAGAAAATGAAACTAAGTTCGGTTGAAAATGAACAATTACCAACATAGGTTCAAGAACAGATGTTTTGTTTTGCGTTCTTTGGTGTTCTAATTGTGTATAGAATCTTCAAAACGCTAATTCTTCTAAAACTCACTAAAGAATATCGCCAAGATGATGAAATATAAAAGCAATAATGCTGTCCTGAACTGGCACAATATGCAGTTTATACCCAACAGATTTATTAAGCACTTTCTCGTTTTCCGGCTATTAATTTCCTATAAAAGGTCAAGCAACTGTTCTATAACAACTTCCTGGCACTACGAGGTTCCAAAATCACGATGCATTGCTAAATATAAATAGGTGTTCGTGTTACAGATACACTCACCACTATGCCGATGGCGAAAATAGAATCAACTGGCCCGGAACGTGGTCGAAGCCCTTGCCACATAATATATTACGTTTGCTTTTTGTCGTCAACAAAGATACACAGTACCCCTGCTAGTAAGTGGATGCCGTGGACCACAGACGGCTACATTTTCCTCGATATAAAACAACATGATGAGACGTTGCCGTCCCTGAGGATTAAGATGCCTCGTTATCAGTAAAAATTTCGCGGGTTCTCTACGCTCGCCATAAGACATCAAACTATTATTAAAACCTAGTATTTAGTGAGGTCGTGTTCCTTCCTTTGTTAAAACGATCTATGCTTGCTGCAGACATAATTCAGTTATAGCGTGGCTCTACAATGTTTAAGTAGAATATCAAGAGTTACAGCCTATATATGTCCAACTGCTGGGCATCGACCTTCTCTTATTTATGAGATGGTATGAAGGAATTAGTCCGCTGCGGTGTTTCAGTCAGCGTCCAATATCATCGAATGTCTTATTTATCAGACACGAAGGTTTTTTCACGATGTTTTCCTTCATCGCCCAGCACATGGTAAATCAGCACTTAAAATTGAAATTGACAATTTCTTTGTTGTCAGCGGGATTAGAACCCGGGTTACTCGGGGAAATTTAGGACGAGCGCTTAGATAATAAGCTACTACGGCTCTATATTATGTACCTTTATATTATGTACCTTTGTATTTTTACTATGTTCCGTTAGCAGTATTAAATTCAGTATTGAAATTTAATAAAAGTAGCGTTCAGTTATTTAAATTCTGAATGTCGTTCGAATGTATTTTCGTAAATGTCAGAAATTTTAGCACACTGGCCGCGTGACATTGATGGAGGCCGACCGGTACACTAAAAAAAATGTGTGCAGAGAAAAAAGTCCCTGATACACTGACACTGACACAGTTAACCGCTAGGACTTCCTGCCCGCGCCCCATCGATGATATCCGATTCATTTTGTTATTTTTACTCTTCTGTAGTTGGCGACACAACCACTAAAATATATTTTTGAGAAATATTACACATTATTGCTTACAAAATGTCATTGTTACGTGAACGTGACTAATTAGCTTCACTATTATTAAAAATTACTGTAGCTACTGCTCTTGAAAATGAATGTTCCGACGAAGAACACCTCCGGTTCAAATATTTTCAAATAACAAAACTTACTTTGTAAATTGAGTATTAAAATAAGTTAAATTTAAAATTGTCTGGAGTTCAATAGCGTCGAGTTGGAATACTTCATTCGCATAACTGAATTTTAATGACTTCAAAAATTGATAAATAAAAATAAACCATAAGAACATTATACAAAGCTAATTTGCAATTTAATTATTGTAACTTGTAATATGATCATCACCTTCCGAGTGATTTTAACAACCTTAGTTATGTTCAATAAGGTAGTTAGCGTCCTGGTACCATAATTAACTCGGTCTTTTTATTTCTCTTCCACAGAAGCTCGAAATACTCCATTGCTGGATGTTTGAGGGTCGCAGTGACATATATATGTATCACGTGCCTCTGTCCCTAATTCCTGTTAGAATACTGCTTATTTTATGTCTGCAATGAAATGAGCGTTGTAGTGTTTGTTTATTTAGTTTAACGCTGTAAGCTATGTTAATTTGTAACGTCGTTATTAATATCGCTATCAATACAGCCCAAGTTCACTGCTGAACATCGGTCAATAGATTGTCCTAAAGTTTGGCCCTGAACCATCTTCATCTGTTATGAAGTTAAAGTTTTTTAAGACGAGTTCTGAATAAAATGTATGTATAATATGTGTTATAAATACATTAAATAGGGTAAAATAATACATACATACATTGTATACGTTCATATTGTCATTGTCAAACACATAATTGTCGTTTGAACATTACAAATTATGTCGCTTGTTGACGTTCAAACTGCTAATGTCTCAGAGCAGCATAATGTGTTTGTATGCCAATATATTCTAAGTCTATGGTTTGTTATTAATGGGAGGATTTCAAACATTAGTAGTCTGTGGTCAGACAGTCGTCTGTGGTCGCACAGAATAAAGATTGCCGCCTGAGCTGTGGATTTTGTGTGATTTCAAATATTCCTTTTTCAATTATGTGTATATTAAGTAAAGGCAAAAAAGCTTTTATTTTATATTTTGTGAATTAGATATTTATGTTTCATATAAATGTGCAGTGTTTCATAAACTGGCAGCTTATTTTTAGACTTATAACGAGTTTCGCTGGTGTATTACCGTTTTGCCTAACTTTGCATTAATTCAAGGCGCACCTAAAAAGTGATTTTACGAAGAGAGGGTATTATAAATTATATATTTTTTTTATTACGTGGTAGAGCCAAGCTGCAGTTATAATAGAAGTATAGTTATAGCACGAATGGGTCGGCTCAACCAGGGAAGGACCACGCTCTCACAGAATACCAGCGTTATATATTAGCTTAATGCTGCTGTGTTTCTGAGTGTAGAAAACCAGAGACCATTTTAACTGGAAACGAGGCATTCCATCTTAGTCCTCACGGGTGACAACGCATCTGCATTTTAATTCGTAATCGAGGATAGATGTAGATGTCTATGGGACACAGCAACCACTTATCATCAGGTGGACTGTGTGCTCGTTTGTCACCCTATCCTATAAAAAAATTTAGAAGATAAGAATGCATGAACATAATTAGCTGCCTTTTTATATAAAACGCAAGTGACCAACAAACTTACAGTCTACGCAATGTAAGTGGTTCTGCAGATAATGGACACCTGAAGCCAACTTAAAACAACGAAACTACAGATGCGTTGTCACCTATGACGACTGAAATTTAATGCCTCGTAGTTCGTAGTCTGCAATTGTACTGGTTTTCTACAGTCTTCAGACATGAACACACCAACCAGTACAGGCACTACTGATTGCCTTAAACTTTTATAAGATTAAATAAATAAATGTGTTGGGAGTAAAATATTCTGCTTGTGAGTTTTTTTACCGTTTTTTCTTTCAAAGGCGCCGGGGCCGGTAGAAACTTGTTTATGTGATTGCGGGGCTTCTTTGATCTTCAAAATATCCTTTGTATTACCCAATTTGGAAAGACTATTATATATATTTATAATCTTAATATATATAAATTACGTGTCACGTTGTTTGTTCGCGATGGACTCTTCAAACTACTTAACCGATTTTAATCAAATTTGCACACCGTGTGCAGTTTGGTCCAACTTGAGAGATAGAATAGTTTTTTGCCCATTTTTTTTCGAATTTAAGGATTTTTAATAGGTCATGACAAAGGGTCGTTGAAAAGGGCAGAACAATGTCTGCCTGGCGAGCTAGTTTATTATATTTTGACGAGGACTTTGAATCACCAAGTTTGAAGTTGATAAAGTTGAGAATTTATTTTAAATTCCCGTTGTGTCGGTTGTTTTGCAGCCGTAATAACCATAACGAGATTGAGGTGTGACCTTCTGTTTTAATTATTAATTATCTAATCGAAGCAAAACGAGTTTACTGTATCTTAAAGTAGTTCTATCTCGTAATATGCTTCGGTTTTGATTTAATTTTAATAGTAACAGTATCCAAGGCTGATCAAAGAGCTATCGTTACTTCTATTGGATTTTTTCAGAGAATAAAGAACGAGCACACAGACCATCTGATGATAACTGGATGCTGTGGACCATAGACACCTACCTACATAAAAGTGTAGAGATGCGTTGTCACCCCCGAGCACTAACTGTTCTGTACTCACCATACGAAACGCAGCAGCATTCCATTTACTAGACAGCCGATCCATTCACGCTGTACCCATAATGTAAGCTTGCAGAGTCGTTCTACAACGTTGCGTCGTCTTTATTTATCTTTAAAGTTTGGTTTGCCAAATCATTTTTTCTTATTTATGACAAAGATGTTTGTTTATTAAATTCGCATCGATTAATTACGCAGTGTCAACAATCAACATTTGGCATCGAATAAAGTTGGTGGTTTCCCTTTTGCGAGATAAGCGAGGGTTCGTGTTCGACGCACACTCCACGGCCACCTTTAATATCGGAGCGCTATAAATATTACTCGAACGTCAAACCGCCCACGGGAAATCGGCCCCACCCCACTGCCGGTTATTATTTTGTATTATCCTTCCATTGTATTGCTGCACATGCAATTATCAACTGCGATTTTTCATAACAACAACACGTTTGGGAACATTCGGTGTTGTTTTGCATTCGAAATTCAAAATAAGTGACCATTTATACTATAAAGTAAAGTTGCAGCTTATATTGGCAATATATACAGCTCATTTCCGAGAAGGTTCTAGGACAATAAAGTATTTGTGGCTTAGAGCATCAAAAGCAAGCTCTGCTTATGCATAGTTTAAGACTTCACATGTCTGCGGATTATTTAATATCTCAAAAATGCAGGTTTTCTCACGATGTTTCCCTTCATCCGCCGAGCACGAGTAAAACGGAACTTAAAATTCCAACTAACTATTTTATTGGAGATCGAACCCGAGTTATGTGACATTCAAGTGTGAAATTCAAGGCGCTTAGCCCCCATAATATGTTATATTGGACATTATATGTTATGGGATTTTTTAATGAAAAAATTAAGGAAACTCATCTAAGTATATATACTTATTATATTGTTTCTTAAAAGAAATCAAACAAAGACCAGGCTTGTTTTTCTTGTGGTCGCGTTATCTGTGATCATAAACTTACCTGAGCACTCGATAAACCAGTTGACTGTGGTAAATTATATGTAAGCTTGGTAGAAGAAAAGCTGTTTCATAACAGTTTGTCCATTAATATTTAAGTAAATAATAATAACAAAGTTTATTATAATAATTTGTCATAAAAGAGTTTTCTATAAAAACACTGGCTACCGTTCTTTGTCTTCGTTATATTTATGTTACGACTATAAGTGCCAAGTATAGCTCGTTTTGGCTTTGTTTTGTGAACGAATCCGCTGAGAAATTGCGTCTTTTCCAACACATGCCCTTTAGACAAAGACGTCATCTGTGGTTTCGTTTTCTTTGCTTCTTGAATTTCGGTTTTCGAATAATATTGTATAAGAACCGAAGTTGAAAATATAGTGACCTTACTTTATTATAAAGATGATTTATTTATTGATGTGATACATCTATTGGCGCGCCTTGGTACTAAAACCGACTCGTAGGTATACATATATATGTACCTATATATACACACCTTGACGGCAAACGGCATGACACTCTTATTTGACGTCACGGCTGAAATTGAAAAATTCAATATGTTTGTTTTAAGGTCCATAATACAATAAAATAAATTATTAATGCTAGCCATCAACTTTGATGTTTCACATCTGCCAGGCGTCCTGTAACGGCCAACTTTCTATTTATTTTTTATTGTACCTTATACAAGTATACAGTGTACAAGAACCAAAAGGCGGGCTTAATACTAAAAGCATTCTGTGCCAGTCAAGCTTAGAGCTGTGATATAATATAGTCCAGGACGGTTACAGAAAAAACGACGGTGGAATAAAAAAAAACAACTATGATGATGATGCAGATTATAAAATCAGCGATTTTGAACGATGTAATGATCCCACATTTTACATAATATCTGATTGTCACTCTATGATTAGTGATAACTTACTTCATGCTTTTATTACCGTCTGTTAAAAACTTTTAAGAGAGTCCAACATGAAAGATTGTATGTAAACGGGGGAATATAAACATAAACGTATAATATGTAAAGAGGAATAAAAGCGTGAAAGTTTCTGTCGCGCCACAACGTCGCCAAACGCACTCTATGTGGAAAATGCGTTTACTCGTATGTATATGAGCTGTCTAACCGCAACGCGTACTAAGTTAGTGACAATGGAGGCTTAGAAACTGCGCATATATATAGCTTCGTACATCGTCCTCGTTCTGCTGCCAAGGTGCACAAGATACACAATACGGAGACTTGTAGGTCCAGCGCTTTTAAGACGCCATCTCGAGTTTCGTCTACGGATCAAAACAAAACGAGATGCTAAGTGTTGATAAAGCTTTAATTATGCGGAATAATGCTCATTAAATATCCATGTAGAGAAAACGAGTCGAACATGGCATACATTTCAGCAGCTTATGGAAAGGCACTTGTTATCTGTACATAAGTTGAAGTGTCTGCCTTTTATCGAACTCACGAGGTTATTTGCATGGCATTAAGGGGATATAGTAAGTCAGCTCAAATTCTAATTTCGCCCCCACTTCCCCGCGCGTCGTATGCTATGTACCGACATGTTTGTAATCACTAATACTGTAAGTAGATAGGTCGTTAGATACTTATTTCATTAGGTTTATCATATTTATGCCTGTTTCTTAACGCCAACCCAGTCGCTTCTTATTTTTATTACGGTTATTTCCCATTTTAATTTTACGTCGTCCTGTTGCGTAATGTGTATTCTGATCGTAAGCGACACAACTTCTCCCTTCAAAAGCCTAAGCGATATTAACGGGGCAACAGGATTCAAGCTTCAAAACGCCGATAGTTTAGGTAATTTCTTTTTACAGTGAAATAATGGTATTTTAAAAAAAGTAAATAACATAAGCACTGCTTTATAGTTAGTTCAGTTAGTATGCAAAGTTTCATGATCATATTTAAAGTATTTTATGAATAACAGCGGTTTATTGTTCAGTTTGGAGGTAACTTTGGATTTTTTTTCTATCGAGAAAATTTTACGGAATCGTGTTTTCGTCTAACATAGTCCTTAACATTAGTCCTCAATTTTACCATATATTTATTTCAAAATTAATGCTGCAATACTTTCGGCATAACGGAGGATCTTGCTAAGCCATTTGAGGTTATATTTCCCCTTAAGACGTGAAAAACCATTTTCTAAAAAAACTGTTTGCCTGTTTATCTTTGTCCGGGCTAACCTTTGTAATGACTAAACCATTTGTAATGAAACTTCACGGGCAGATAGAGAGTGATGCCAGGAGTGATCCCATCAGATCACAAAAACATGGTATTAGGTGTATTGTGTATCTGTACTTTGCGAACATTATAATTAAAGAAGATAAGAAGCTGTAAACGTTTAAGATAAATGTTTAATTCCATGTAATAGCCTGTGTGTGGGTGTAAGGGGCGGTATCTGCCTATACTAACTTAGACACTTACACAAATGCGGTACACGCCGCTGATGAGTGGACAAGGCTTTGACGACCAATTCACGGTGGAAAATCAATTCAAAACTGCTGAACTAAAATTTCAAAGGCTAGTCATAGGGCCTAATTACCATTATGAGAAAATCAAAGTTGCACTCGCCAAAAGATTTTATAAAAATATAGGGGGGGAATTAACATATCTCTCTTTAATTACGCATACATTTATTTGATGATTTTATCTACATTTTTAAATTTCTCTTCGTTTTTTTTTGTAAGTTAGTATTTTTTATATTAGGCACTAGTTGAATTTGCGTAATTTGGATTTTTGAAGGCAATGTATATATGGTCTTCATTGCTTGACGTGTGTTGCAGATGATTCTACTTTGAGGTGGACTGTTAGTCTGTTAGTTTATTTGCTACCCAAATATTAACAACAATGCCTCATAATGGCCTCATAATATGTCAAACCCAATATACTATAGATGTATATTTGTAGAAACCTTTGTGATTAAATATTAGCAAAGTCTGGCAAATAATTGTGTTTACCACTGGTAAACTATTGTGCACGTCAATATATTCAAATGAAACGCACTGACAGGCTGGTTCAGTGCAAATAACTACAGCGAAGTCCAGCGCGACAGAATCAGGCCATAACTAATTGTCAAAGTATTCGCGTTATGCGGTGCTGACGTTTTAATACCTTGCGCCTTGTTCTAAGCTTGCATCGCAATAATGCGAAGCAGTAAATTACTTCAAACTCCTTTTTTATCGTTTGTTGTTTCCTATATGATTCCATTTGGCAACATTGTGGTGTCGCTCGCGAAGTTTCTTGTGGAGCGTACGGATTACGCAGTATTCCTTTGTTTTTGTACTGATGAGTGTACGAGTGTAACGATTGATATTTCTTTGTTATTAAATTTGTTCTAGTTTGTTTTTATAAAACTGGGGGGACAAAGCGTCTTAAGCGCCTATTACATTATCCAATTTGCAGAGCGCTAGATTTAGTGCTACAGCGCGGTATAAAATGAGCTCATTCATTACACTAGACTAACTAGCGAAGTCGAAGTAACGATCGTCGTCCAAACCGCATCTTACAAAAAGCGCTAAACGAATATGGTAGTCAAAACACCAGAAAGTTGGCATTGTTTTAGCTATGGTGTCAAGTTTAATGATAATTAATTTAAAACAAAACGCAAAAAATGTTGGGTCAAAGAATATTTTATTGCTGAGACAAAAACTGTCAAATATGAACAATGTGAATTCCTTGTAAACTTCGAGAAGAACTTTGTTTCCATCATTTCATGTCTTTGTTTTTATAATCCTTGTGTTTTTTTATCCCAAAGAAATAGCAAGTTTTTGTACAATTTATTATTTCATATTTAAGAGCACTTCCTTTTCCTTAGTCGATGGTTGCGTCGCGTCATTTTGCTCTTATACCAAAAATACGTCCTATTCGAGCGCACGCCGACTGACTAACTGACCAAGTATAGCTAGTGTTTAGCACACTAGAACGCTTTACACCATGCAATTTAGTGCACTAGCTAGTGTACGAGATGAACTAGCGCGGCAGAGTCCATACGATCGCACTAGATTGGATCATTAGCTGTCTAACTGCCTTTACACATTACAAATTTAGCATGCTAACTCACCTAACGCTCTGCAAATTGGATAATGTAATGACCGCTTTATAATCCAGCTGGTCATAAATGGCTCCTGCAGCCAATAGATACTCGCAGGCAATTTCAAAGAAGGATAGAAAAAAAATAAGGTGTAAGATATAAACGGAGTAGAAGCCTATGGCACTGATATTTTACAAAGAATAAAAACAAAAAAATTAAATAAAAGGTTTGAAATTTTTTTTAACAATTACTTTTCCCTTTTTCCTTGAGCCTGTGACCCTGCGAAGTGACAAGGTCAATGATGCATACTAAATTTATTGTTTTATTGCCGTTCGTAAAGTAAGGTGGATATGATTTGAATTTCGATAAATTTTAATTAATTCATTTATTTAATTTGAAAGGATCATGTCCAATCTTGACCTGAAAATAAACGCGTCTACTGATGTAAAATATCTTATAAAATTTGCCTTTATTTTCCTTATTTCGTATCGCATAATTGAATTTTCCGATAAAGCCAGGAAAAAAGTAATATTACTATGTTTAACATTCTCAATAGACTTTTAGAGATGGAACGCGTTTTAAAATGGCTTAAAGGCCCAGGCCATGGCAAAATGCATTTAAAAAAAACGTGTTTTACACGTTTTGTTTCACAGACAACGAAAATCTTATTTATTCGTCATATGGTTTATGAATGTTCAAAATAACCAATTGTTTTTTGTTACTTATCTTATTATTTTATGATTAGGTATGATTTTTTGTGATTTTATACTATGGTGTGGTAAGTTATTTTTCTTTCCACACCATAGTATACCATAGTGTATAGTTGACAAGTTATAACCTAAAAACTTATTTACTTTACAGCATTTTTCCATGGCCTCTTAATGAAGAGGTGATAAGTTATTACGTTATTATAAGTAATAATTGATTTTACGCAACAGTAGTTGTAGGTAGACGCGACCTGTAAAACGAATCAAGTGACAGGCCAATCAATGTATGGAAAGTGGGCGTACATCTTTTTGTTTTTAGTTTTTTGTAAAATGTCAGTGCCATAGGTTTCTACTCCGTACACATGTTTGTTACACGCTATTTAGCTTTTCAGACGGTAAAAAAGGTCATCCAGTACATGCCTTGTCATCACCTCTGAGGACTATGATGAAATGCCTTACAGTTTAAAGCCCTTAAGACCGGAAAACAGCAGGCACTATGATTTGGCTTAAGAAATAGGTAAAAGGTTACCTACCCGGACGGCAGTGGCGAAGCTTCCATTAAAGCCGAAAAGCCGGGCTTGCCTTATTAAACCTGAATCAATCAATAATATCAATCAATAATATCAACTAATAAAATAACTCGTAAAATGTTTCAAGCTATTTCAAATTTCCCGCGCACTCCCCTGTTCGACACATGTCGACCGATGACCTCGTATTGCCTTAGCGATACTGCTGCTGTCATAAAAAATGAGTTTTAATAGAGCTAATAGTTGTCTCCCTCGCTCGCGTGGGCTTTTTACGGGGCTTTCGAGAAGACCATCGCTCTCTTTCTAACCTATGGCAAAATATTCTATAATGAAATATAACTACGATTGTATATATAGCAATTAATGAGATTTAAAGCCAGGCTTTTGGGAATAAATTTGTTAAAAGCGAAGGCGCGCGGGCCATACGTTTGCAAGTTCATTTCACGTTTATTTACTCTGTGTGCTTATCTTAAGCAATTTAATATTACGAGTTCAAAATTTATGCTTTTTTAAAGATTTTTAATGAAAATGGAGGATAATAGTGTTCCTTGTGATTAATTGAAGTGTGTTAAAGTGATAGTCGGAGAGGAAATCTTTAAACTTTGTTGAGATAATACACAAGGTTAAGAGTGTATTTCAGACTTATCAATTATCGCAATTAAAAACAGTTATCGGTACAATTAAAACGTTCACCAACATTTTACGTGGACGTAATTATTAATTATCTTTCCATAAGAAAGCGAGACGATTCCACTTATCTTATCTTCTATCTTATCCATTAGAATGTAAATATATTTTTTTTAATTTTGTACATAGTTTGTTTGTACTTTGTTCGTGTTTTACTTTTTTGTATTGGATGTAAATATTTTTTTTCTTTCACTTAAACAAACCCAAACGGCTTTCTTCAAAGCCACCGAAGCTATGCAATTGCTGATATGTAATACAATCTATTTAGCAGGGGTATGCCTTCTGTGTGCTTTGTTAAACACGTCCTTGACAGCACTGAATATGAAACTGAAGCGTGGAGACAGATCAAGACTGCTAAAAACAACAATCTATATTTTTATCAATTTATATCTTGGGCTTGCCCTAGCTTGGAGCTCTAGCTTCGCCACTGCCGGACGGACAACTAGGCTAAAAATAAGTTTTACCTCCTAAAGTTAAGTTAAATTTAAAAAAGATCTACAATGTCTAATATAAAGCGACACTGAGACGTTAATAATTGTATGTTAGGAACATATCACTGTCAATAGTATGGGGCGAGTGTCTATTGAATAATGAAAGTTTAAAATACATTTAAAAAATTACTCACCACGTTTAACTTAATTGCATTAGTGCTTGACATATGTTCTTTTTTATTAAAAAAAAAAAAAACAAAATTAGTGAAGGAGTAATTCTGTGTGCCATCACTATCAGCTTCACATTAAAGAAAAGTAAAATTATAGACCTCTTAGAGTATAAATATAGCTTGCTTATGAAACTCTAAATACAGAACAATATACTCGTACTATAACTCGGCACAGGCCTCTTATCATTATGAGAGAGTCATGGATCAATTGATTTATATCATTGATTTATACTCAATGCATGGATCACTTAGTCATCGTGGTGGATTGCACGTGTCCTCGAAATATTTGATGTCTCAAATATGTATATTTTCTCACGCTTTTCTTCATCGCCGAAGATGTAAATTATCACTTAAAATTGCAATTATCGCTTACATTGGTGCCATCGAGGATTGATATTGGGTATTCAAGCTCTGGCTTATATTAATTAAAAGCAGTACATATATGTTTCCAAGTCTATTTTGAAAATAGTTCTGTCTCTATAACAAAGAATTCACGAAAATCTTAAATCACAGCGGAAAAATATCACAAAAGTAAGCATGTTTAAATGTGTTAGTTTGTAATTTTTTCTAAAATCATCTACATAAAAAAACACTCACGCCTGTCACCCAGAGGGGTAGGCAGAGACTACAGACTTCCATTTGCCACGATTCTGACAGACCTCTCTCGCCTCCTCCACATTCATATACCTACGCATACATGCTCTTCGGTTAAGGGTACTCCTAATTTGGCCCGTTTTCAATAAATCGCTAATTTGGTCGATAAATTTTCGCCTAGAACGTCCCTTTCCGATTCTGCCATTCACTTCTTCAACATAAATTTTCTTTGTAACTCTTTCATTATTCATTCTTTGTAATCATCTACTCCACACAAAATAGCTCCAAAGTTAACAGAGAAGTTGATTCGCAGTTCTACAAAAAAAAACCTATGTATTATTTTCTGGGTGCACTGTAAGTACATAATATGTTATGTACTCGGTTGTGTCTACGCTCTCGCTTGCTCATTGTCAACGAGCAGACACATTTAATTATATGTGTAATTTATTCCTATTGTTTCTTAAAATATTGTTAAGCAGAGTCCTGGAAAATAGGCTCGTTGTTATCTCAGACTTACGGCTTGTTGTTTTCTAATGTTTATTCAGGCATTTGCGTATCTCTGACTCTTTGATGCTTCACATTTGGTTGCATATTTGAAGACGCATTTAGGGCGTGTTTCTTTTTACAAATGTTTATTTTTTGTATTATTCCTGATAGATATCGCGTTAAGATATTTCTAACATTGAAAGCGATTACTCATTTAGCCGTTAGCTAGACAAAATCTATTTCTCCTCATGACTCTATAATGCAATAGTAATAACACACACATATATATGTAATAATAACAATGCTCCCCAGACCAAATTTAGTTCACTGCGGTCAGTCTCAACGGAGACTATAGAGACTATAGAGCCATCTGACTATAGTCTATATCACTATAGCCATCTGGTTATAGTGCCCAAGTGTATACACAAGCAAAGGTGCACTCACTAGTCTCTCACCCTCAGCTCAATGGGACGGCAAGCTAACACGACCAGAGTAATATCAGGCTCAGGGCCTACCGGCTTTACGTGCTTTCCAAGACACGAGGGTGAACACCACCAACTTCCTGACCCCGAGTTGCTAGTGAGAATTTCTTGACAGAATAACCCAATAACTGTTATTGGCCCGACCCCGGATACAAACCCAGGCCTACGGCAAAGTGCGTTTACGACCACCATCGAGGTATGGCATATATCTTATCTAATTAATTTATATATCCTTGAAAAAGATGAATGTTTTACGGGGTAGAATACCACGCTCAGTCAGAATACCAACGTATAATAGCACCTTAATGCTGCTGTGTTTCGTATGGCGAGTGTAGAGAACCGGGGACCCTTTTTACTGGAAACGAGGCATCCCATCTCAGTCCTTAGGGGTGACAACGCATCTGCGTTTTGATTCTTAAGGACGCGTTTGCAAATCAACCAAAATTAGAGTGTTTTTCGGTAGATTTTGTGACAAAACTAAACCAAATCAAATATAAGTAAAAACTACCATGTATAGATTGGTTCTTCATCTGCAAATGTCTGTAACTCTTTTGTTGAAAATAGTAGTTTTTTATATTGTAAAACGAACTTTCGTTGCCATTTTCTACAAAATTAACGATACCGGCTTGTGTTTCGGTACATGTTTTGGTCTATTATCAACATATTTAAAAAATTTAAAAAATACTATAAGATGACAGACATATTCAATTAAAAAACCCTGGGTTTATTTTTTAACAAAATGTCACAAATAGTCGTAAAAAAAATAAAAACTGATGCACATTTTTTCACATATTTTGGTAATAAGGATGAATCATAATCTATTGCAATAAGGGCTATTTTATTGTTGGTGCCTGCTTTGATTTATTGTACAAAGATTTCGATGAAACCACAGTCCGCGCTCGGCCGCCGTCGTGAGTGGACACTGTATCGCCTGTTTGCAGCGGCTCATTCTGAAAAGATCGCTGTACATACACAAAATATTAGAAAAAAAAAATTGGAAACATAAGTACTTGACAAGTGATAAAATTATTATTTTTATACTCACAGTTTTTATTTAGTTAAAAATAAGTAGGATATATAAACTTACCTACTACTGTAACTCGTGGACGAGCGGAACTAGGTGTGCCGAGTTTGGGCTCGTTTTGTTGGTTATGATGAGACCTTACCTCCGGACTTGATGGCATGACCTGAAGGTGTACTTACGTGACCGCTATTTGAACTTCTTGCAGAGTAAAACTAGGGGTGGCGAATTTGGGCTCCGTTTTGTTAGTTATGACGAGTCCATACCTCCGGACTTGATGGAGTGACCTGAAGGTGTAAATCGGTGATTGCAACTGGAACTCCTAGACTGGTAGAACTAGGTGTGCCGAGTTTGGGTTCGTTTTGTTAGTTACGATGAGACCTTACCACCGGACTTGATAGAGTGACCTGAAGGGGTAATTCAGTAACTACTGCTGGAATTTCTGAACGAGTAGAACTAGGTGTGCCGAATTTGGGCTCCGTTTTGTTAGTTATGACGAGTCCATACCTCCGGACTTGATGGAGTGACCTGAAGGTGTAGTTCAGTGATTACAAGTGGAAGGTGTAATTTGGTGATTACAACAATAGGAACTCCTAGACTTGTAGAACTAGGTGTGCCGAGTTTGGGTTTGTTTTGTTAGTTACGATGAGACCTTACCACCGGACTTGATTGAGTGACCTGAAGGTGTAATCAGGTGGTTACAAATGGAACTCCTAGACTAGTAGAACTAGGTGTGACGAGTTTGGTTTCGTTTTATTAGTTACGATAAGACCTTACCACCGGACTTGATGGAGTGAAATTCGGCATACCTAGTTCTACTGGTTCAGAAATTCCAGCAGTAGTTACTGAATTACCCCTTCAGGTCACTCCATCAAGTCTGGTGGTAAGGTCTCATCATAACCTACAAAACGAACCCAAACTCGGCACACCTAGTTCCACCAATCTAGGAGTTCCAGTTGCAATCACCGATTTACACCTTCAGGTCACTCCATCAAGTCCGGAGGTATGGACTCGTCATAACTAATAAAACGGAGCCCAAATTCGGCACACCTAGTTCTACTCGTTCTGAAATTCTAGCAGTAGTTACTGAATCACCCCTTCAGGTCACTCCATCAAGTCTGGTGGTAAGGTCTCATCATAACTAACAAAACGAACCCAAACTCAGCACACCTAGTCCTACAAGTCTAGAAGTTCCACTTGTAATCACCGAACTACACCTTCAGGTCACTCCATCATGTCCGGTGGTATGGACTCGTCATAACTAACAAAACGGAGCCCAAATTCGGCACACCTAGTTCTACTTGTTCAGAAATTCCAGCAGTAGTTACTGAATTACCCCTTCAGGTCACTCCATCAAGTCTGGTGGTAAGGTCTCATCATAACTAACAAAACGAACCCAAACTCGGCACACCTAGTTCCACTAGTCTAGGAGTTCCTATTGTTGTAATCACCAAATTACACCTTCAGGTCACTCCATCAAGTCCGCAGGTAGGTAAGGTCTTATTATAACTGACAAAACCAGTTCAAAGTCCAGAGCTAACATCTCACTACCAGTAGAGGGCTTCCAGTGCCAAGCAGTCTTTGGAGCAGGTATTCATATTTCGTATCGAAGTATATTTCTGAGGTAGGTATAAGAAATGAAAAACAAATTCAATCTTTCAAATTATCAAAATAATTTCATTTGACTACGATTCCCACAGCCAACCGTGCGTACACTAGTGTGTGTGTGACTTTTGTCAATGTAGTAGTGCGATTCTATACCTATCCATTTTGTAAACGCGTCCTTAATTGAAGATAAATGCAAGTGTTTATGGGTCACAGCATCCACTTACCATCAAAAAAAGTTCATACTCATAGCTTTGTATTCCCAAATGCTTTTACATCGGTCATTCTATTTACGTAATGTAGTATTGCAGTGAAGTCTGCTACAAATGCTTTGTTTAATGGATATAGTTTATATGTGTACAAAGTAGATATTAACGCAACTGTATCTGCGGAGATACCAAGAATCGGCTATTATATAACAAACTTTAGATGGACCATTTCCTGAAGTATTTATGTACACAGGTGGACTATGAGTACACCAGTCTTTAATCTAGTTCCACACGATAGCGCAATAGTAAGCCTGTGAGGGCACGAGCTGCACGCACCTCGTCACGCCTGACTAGCGGTGCGTGTGTAAGGGTCGGTTCACGTTGAGTGTGGACGCTGCGCTGGTCAATCAACCGAATATGTAGTTTATGTTGAAGAGTTTGTATAAGATCTAACGACAGACTTGCAAATGGAAGCAAATTATATATTACTTTTGTATTTATTGTAATAATTTTTTTAATGAGGTTGCGTTTATGCAAGAATTTTATTTGTTTTTTTTATTCCTACCGTATGAAACAATTAGACATAATTTCCTTTAAGATATTATCTTTTATTTGTTTATCTGAGAATAAACTAAATCGTTGGCTTCAAATAAAAAATAAAATTTAATTTTCATGAATATTTTTCTGGGTTATTTAATTTAAGTAGCGCAAATCCTTTTGAGGTAAAGTTTTAAAAGATTATTGTTTTCGAACATTAAGTACACTTGTTTTGTGGATCATAGTTAATCAAATTAGTAAAGTAGGTTTCTGTAAACAAATTTAAAAGTTTGCTGTTAGAGGCTTATAACTTATGAAGTACTTTAAAAGTTCTGATTAAAAAGCTTTTATTAAATATTCGTTTTAACGGTCGGAGCACACGTGAAGGAATGTTATGCTGTTTCGTATGGTGAATGCGAGAATTCAGTATTCAGGGGTGACAATGCATCTGCGGTGTGATTAATCAAGTTTTCATAAAGGGCCTTGTATCTTCTTATCGTAAAGGTAGGCTGTGTGTTTGTTTGTCGTCCCTGGTTGAGTTAAAAATAATGAGATTAGACTAGTGACAACTTAAAATATCATTAGCAGGTTAAAATCTTGGCTCTTATGGATGGTGATGTAAAATAAAATTACAGCCTAATTAAAAATTAGACTATTAAACATTAGTATTTAGAAATTAGAGGAATTAAAGGCAAAGGCTTTTAATTTCTGAGAGGGCTTAGGAAACATATAGGACTTCACATGTTTTCTCAAATATACAGGTTTATTCACGATGTTTTTCTTCACCGCCGAGTAAGTGGGAAATCAGCACTTAAATTGCAATTAACAATTTTATTTGTGCTAGTGAGGTTCAAACCCGGGTCGAAAAGAACGAAAGTTAAAGTGTGATAATTTTAAATCTAAATAACGCTACATCATTAGATCCTACGCAAGCGAAACCAGGATGGATCGCTAGTATTTTATAAAAGCTGTGGAACATCTAGGTAATAATAACTAAGTGTTATGTTATTGTACATGTACATTGATTAAGTGCCGTGAGTGTGACAAACCATAAAACAAACATAACACGTCTCAACCGCTAAGAAAGCACGTACACATTGTACTGTACAAATGGCAAAAGGCATTAGTGTTACTTTACTAAAATTATATTTGGTAATGACCTAAACATGATCTTTAATGTAAATCTTATATTTATCTCGTGGGAGTCGTAAGATGAAGAATGGGAAATTGAAACTAGAAATGGTCAGTTTGACCAGACCTTTTGATGACAACTTAATTATAATTATAAAAAAAACACTTTGACTTCGACAAATTTCACACCAATAAGGCGTATGTCCAACAGCGGAATATTGATAGACAATAATTGTGATTTTTTTATAGAACAAGTGTGACAAACGAGCATACAGTCCACCTGATGGTAAGTGGATGCTGCGGCCCATAGACATTTATCCTAGATTAAGAATCAAAATGCAGATGCGTTGTCACCTCTGAGGTTTAAGATGGAATACCTCGTTTCCAGCAAAAAAGGGGCTCCGGATCTCTACGCTCATCATACGAAACACAGCAGTATTAAGCTGCTATTTTACGCTGGTATTCTGTGAGAGCTCGATTCTTATCCGGGCGAGCCGACCTATTCGTGCTACAACCATAATATAGCTGCAGTATGACTCTACCAGGTACTTGCTCGTGGGCAACCGTAGTTGTTATTTTGAGTTGTTATTAGAAAGATGCTGCTGTATCTCCTGTTTGAATCTCCTCTGTCGCGTCTTAAGCAATTTTATAATTATATGAAATTGTATGTTCTCTTACGCTGCTTTGTTATCTCCAGATCGGTCGCGGCGGCCAGTATCAACGGTAACCAGCCAGCATGACAGGATTATAGTGCACGAGTGTGTGCACAAGTACAGATGCGCTCTCTATTCTCTCACTCTTGTACTTAGACCATTCAACCCAACAAAAAAAATTGAGTTGAATGGTCTAAGCTCTTCTAGTCCGATAGAACGGCAAATTGACGTGACGGGAGAGATATCAGGCTTAGGGCCAACGGCTTCATGGGCATTTCGAGGCACGTAGGTGAAACACCACAACTTCGGGCTGCTAGTGAGAATTTCGCGACAGATAAACCAAATAACTCATTTTGACCCGATCCGGTATTCAAACCCGGGACCTCATGATTAGTAATCGCTCGTCATGGTACAAATTTACAATATTAATTCAAACGTTGACGTTAATATTGTATACAGAAAACATTTAAATTATTTACGTCTTCGCTAAACGATGCCAAACTAGTTATCGTTAATTAACCCGCAGTCATTAATTGCTATTTTACAAGTACGACTTCCATTCATCGAGCTATTAACATTGAATCATGCTACGTGGAAGCTCCTGCGCGGAGTTATTGAACTTGTAGGCGACATACACTTTTAACTTGTCCAGCCGTAAACGTTTCCTGTCATTGTTTAAAATGTCTAGAACGGACATGTCGAATTAGTTTCGTTATTTTAACCAATTGTTCTCTATCTGTCGTTATATATTACGATAAAATATTTTATGTTAAATAAATTTGGTTATTATTATTATATATAGCGGAAAGAAAGTTTAAGTTTATAAGCGCGTTGACCTACTAGATGAAAACATACATTTTTCACAATACATTAGCATCTTCGTAGACAAAATACGAAAAAAAAACCTGAAATGAAAATAATTTAAAACTGACGTCCACGGGATGAAAAAGGGACGAACATCCTCTAACGCTGTCACCCACTTAATGATATTTACGTAAACAATACTAACTAAATACAAATTATAGAAATAATATACTATTGTTGTAACATAAACCACTTATGTGTATTTCATATGACCCTGAGAACACTGAAACGCTATTTGCAAATTACGCCTCAAGGTGTATTCAGTAATGACACTAAATTTTCTTCGACTATTTTTATTATTTCACTTTCGTTAGAAATAAAACAAAAATAAAGTTTAGTGTTGCTTGACAAATACGTAATAGGGTCGGTATTGGTGTTAATCCATTAAGAGGATAGAGTAAGTCGGCTCAAATTCTAATTTCGCCCCCACTTCCCCGCGCGTCGTATGCTATGTACCGATATGTTTGTAATCACTAATACTGTAAGTAGAAAGGTCGTTAGACACTTATTTCATTAGGTTTATCATATTTATGCCTGTTTCTTAACGCCAAGCCAGCCGCTTCTTATTTTTATCATGGTTATTTCCCATTTTAATTTTACGTCGTACTGTTGCATAATGTATATTCTGATCGTAAGCGACACAACTTCTCCCTTCAAAAGCCTAAGCGATACTAACGGTGCGACAGGAATCAAGCTCAAGACGCCGATAGTTTAGGTAATTTCTTTTTACAGTGAAAATAATGGTATTTTAAAAAAAGTAAATAACATAAGCACTGCTTTATAGTTAGTTCAGTTAGTATGCAAAGTTTCATGATCTTGTTTAAAGTATTTTATGAATAACAGCGGTTTATTGTTTATTTTGGAGGTAACTTTGGATTTTTTTTCTATCGAGAAAATTTTACGAAATCGTGTTTTCGTCTAACATAATCATTAACATTAATCCTCAACTTTACCATAAATTTATTTCAAAATTAATGCAGCAATATTTTCGGCTTAACGAAGGATCTTGCTAAGCCATTTGACATTATATTTCCCCTTAATATGCCAAGCAATAATTATAGGTGGGTCCTGTCGGTTAAGTAAACTTGGCGTCAAAACTGTGTTACTCCCATTGTTTTTATTGACTTAATTATTCCCACCTTTTCAAATGTTTTTTGTAAAATTGAATTGATAAACAAACTTATTGTTCAGCCGATAGTGAGTGGCTACTGCAGCCATTGTCCACCTGCAACCGACTTTAAACAAAGAAGGTTTTAGATGCGCCGTTACCTTTTTTTTTTATAGGATAGGGTGACAAACGAGCACACAGTCCACCTGATGGTAAGTGGTTGCTGCGGCCCATAGACATCTACATCTATACTCGATCAAAATCAAAATGCAGATGCGTTGTCACCCGTGAGGATTAAGATGGAATGCATCTTAATCCTCACGGGTGATGAATGTGAATGATGAATTTCCATTAAAAAGGGTCTCCGGTTCCCTACACTCTCCCATGGTCCTTTCCCGGTCGATCCGACCCATTCGTGCTACAACTATACTACTATATAACTGCAGCATGGCTCTACCACGTATGATGAACGATTAGACAGAAACTTAGTGCTACCTCCATCTAGCTCGGCGGAACTCTTGCTGGAATGTTATTATCCAACACTTTGCAGGGCTATATTCCGGTAATCTTGTTACAACTGTATCGTCCAGCGAATGAGTTCATAGTTGTAAAACAACATTTAGGTTATATATTAAAATACCTAGCAGTGTAAGATATAGTGGTTTTATTTTATTATCGATAAACTTAAAAAGAGAAGGGGAAGTGCTATTAACTTCCATGTTCTATAATTCAGGACGCGTATGTATTTGTTTATCATAAAGTTTATAATATTTTTATTTGACTATATCGTGACGACGAACAATCAAAACCAGAATTAAAAAAATAGCTCGAACGATTTTAATAGAAAAAAAAAGAAAATGCTTTAGTAGTTATGTTGAAAAAACATTTGCCTTCTTAGTTAGTTTGAATTAGTCATTTTGATAGAAATCTCCATAAAGGTCTTCAATATTACTACCGTCTAAACAAACTAAAATTTTAATAAATTGATATTTTTTTTTATAATGTACGCTTTTTAAATTAATTAACCGACTCGAATGACTAGAAAAGAGAAAACAGAACTGGTTAAATGGAAATTTTATTGTCTATCTACTATAAAGTGATGTTATATTAACGGCTACTGATTATACCAGGGCTTCGTTCGTTGCACTCCCACAGGCTCGGTTGGCGTGCCTGTATCTCGTTCCATGGATATTTATCGTTTCTTTGCGCCACCGCCGACTTATTATTACGTTAGCTTGGGGTAGCGAGCATTAGACGGACTATTTGAGTGCGCGGCGGTATTCCGTTGTTTGCTTGTAACCTTAATGGCAGCAGTCAGTTGTTAAACTATTGGATTATAATTTAAAAATTAACTTAAACTAAAAAAAAATAATAAAATTTCAATTAAGAACACGTCGAAGATCATTTTTTCATCTGTTTAAAACGCAACTCAGAAAAGCAAATGTATTGTAAGTTGTAACCACTCACAAAAAATATACCAATTGTGTAAAATTTGTTCTCGAATAAAAAAAATTATTTAGATATTGTTAGTTTATAGTGTGTGAACTGCATGCGAAGCTAGGTGGTAATAGTTGGTTAACGTAGTTGTTTGTCCCCAGGGCGGTGACAGATCCGCGCGATGGCCGGCGTGTGGCGCTGAAGAAGCTACCCAACGTGTTTCAGTCGCTCGTCTCCTCCAAGCGCGTATTCCGCGAGCTCAAGATGCTCTGCTTCTTCAAACACGAAAACGTGAGTATACTTATCACTTTGGGCTTGAGTCAATAGACGTCATAAAGGATTTTGTAGTTTTTTTACAGCCTATCAAAGTTAATGAATAAAGGGATGTGCGATTGTGGAACCTCTCCATATTCGTCGTGCTAAATCTCTTCACTCTTTCAAAATTCTTGTTAAATCGTATTATTTAGAACGCTATTAGATAAATTACTTTACCTTTCTCGTACTCTTTTCATTTAATCTATTATATGATATTTTATATATAAATTTCACTTATTTTTTATTTGTATGTATTATTGTATTTTTTTTATTATTATTATTTTGTATGCCCCCCTCTTTTTGTAAATTTTGTTTGCATGATTCCTCTACGCAAAAGTTGTCTGGAAGAAATCACTTTCAGTGATAAGACCGCCTATTGTACATACTTTAATTAGTTCTAACTATATTGATGTTTCTGTATTGTGGTGTACAAAAAAGAATAAATAAATAAAATAAATAAAGGGGATAATTGCTATACCTAAGTGTCACGCTTAGTAGGCGGGTTGGTAATTGGTTATTGCTTTGTTTCCCTCTATATTTTCTTACGACACCTACGGGACGATATGGCGTTATGGATATTCTATATAACCCGTCACTGCACACGGTACACACGTACTCGTAACATTTTGTGACCCTACATCTACCATCTATTAAGAATGAAAATATGCGTTGTCACCCCTGAGGATTAAGATGGAATACTGTCTAATACTTCTAATAACGTAATACGTCTGTTTCAAGCTGGTATTATGTAAGAGTGTGATCCTTCCTTGGCGAAGCAGATCCATTCGTGCTGTATCCATGATATAGCTCCTGCGGCGTCAGCGACGAATTTTTCCGCATGTGCGTGTTGATGTGCTCACTAAGAACGGATTTTACGATAGTTCCTTCAAAAATATTCTTGATGTCTTACATCTAGGTTCCGCAATTAAATATTATCGTGCGCCCAGCGAACCGAGCGGGTAACAGGTGGTACATATATATTAAGCGCCTCTATGATGCAGAAGAATTCCCATGGTAGTGAGTTGTACATGGGCAGCGGTAGTCACTTACTATCAGTTGAGTCGCATGCTCGTTTGCCCCCTCTTCTATAAAAAAAGAAGAAAATTTTAGTGTAATCTTAGAGGTAACGTTTTTTAAAGAAGAGAACAAATTTATTTGTTCTTTTCTGTGTGTGATTTTTCTGTCAGTGTCATGAATTGTATTACTTCAATGTAAAAATGTGTATCGTTACTGTTATTTGATGCGAATGCTTTTAAATTATTGAAGCCGATTGCAAACAACTGCATGGGTTGGCTTCATTATAGAATTCTTACTGTTTTACTGATTAAAATTGCGGTGAAATTAGTAAAATTCGTTGTTGATCGTTCTGCAGATTGTTTTATCTGTAAAATTATCTTAACATTTCTAATTGAACCCAATTTGTAAAATGACGAGACATTAGAATATTATCATCATAATTACTTTAGAACCCTTCACAATTCCACTGTTGTACATACATAGACTAACCCCAAGGAATGTCACAAAAATGGCGCCGAGAGACTCGTCTTTCTGCATATATTACTTGTTGAGCGTATTTCAACTTTATATCTGTAATTGTATCTCTCACTGACGCTGTGACTGATTTTAACTGTATTTGTACCCCCAACTTTGCGTTTCCCCAGATATTGTTATAATACATTTTATGTTATCATAATAAGTCATATATATATATATATATATATATATATATATTTCCAAGTCTTCTCCATCTAGTGGTAGCTATAGCTGTCCTATTGCCACTTCAGCTTACTGATCCGCGTAAGACGGTCTTCTATTACTCTGGTTCTACTGCGGATATTCTCATTACGAAGTCTATCATGCAGACAAATTCGGGAATAGCCCTTTTCATAGCCCGCTGAACGACCTAGGATTTCTCATACAGCCTTAAGTGAAGGACCGAGTCACGGATCCATATGTCATCGCTGACAACATGTACTGATTGTAAATTCTTGTTTTCAAGATTTAAGGATGCCCCGGAATCTCCTGTACGCTGTCCAACCGAGTTAGAGCTCTCAGTCGAAATTGAACTTAGCGAGTCAAACAATTTGTAATTCCTTGGTAAACATACTCGTAGACTATTTAGATCGTAGTGTTTTCAACATCTACTGGCATAGTTGTGATGTAGACCTGATCTTAGAATTGGAATCTAAAAATACATTAACCGAAAAACATTTAATAATTCATTTGCAAAGAATTTATATTAAAGATCAAGGAATCTCTAGTTATACAATACACACGCGTTCATAATTTGATTAACAAAACTCACGATTATAATAAAAATACTTTCTCTTTTATGACTTGAAAAAACAACTTCCTCGTATACTGATTGATGGTTTTAAGGTAACAATGATTGTACAATTATTATAAGTAAGTGAATTCAATTTCGCCGTTTCGTTTCAGTTTTGAACTAAATCTTTACAAATTTAAAAGTTTGCCGAGTCAATTTTTCAATCATCCACCATTTTGATTTTATTCGGCAGTCCATTATCATGATAATGTTGGCCGTTCATTATCACGAAATAATTGTAATGCGGCTTGCGTTCCAAGTAATTTATTCATTTTCACTGTGTGTTTTATCGATCGACGTGTATTGTTTGTGGTTTGTGCGCATTTATAGCCGTGTATAAGCGGGACTTGTATTCAAACGAGAAAATTGGATCGTCTGCATGACGGGCCGTATAATGTTCCCTGGCTGCCTTGTGACGAGAAATTACGCGCCACTCTCAGGTTTCATTAGAGCCTAGCGACCATTGCCGATGCCGGTGTGCGGGCCTGATGCTTGAACCGAGCTATACGTACTTCTAAACTAAATGCACGACAGACATTTCACATAACTCAAGTAAAACCTTAGTTCAAAGAAATATTACTAACTTTTTGTATTTATAAAATTCTATTATAAAATATTTAGACGTGGTAGAGCCACGCTGCAGTTATATTAATTGTAGCACGAATGGGTCGGCTCGACCGGGGTACGACCACGCTCTCACAGAATACCAGCGTTGAAATAGCAACTTAAGGCTGCTGAGTTTCATATGGTGAGTCTAGAAAAACGGAGATCTTTTTTACTGGAAACGAAGCGTTCTATTTTAGTCGTCAGGGGTGACAACGCTTCTGTATTTTGATTTTTAATCGAGGATAAATGTAGATGTCTATGGGCCACAGAATCCACTAACCATCAGGTAGACTGTGTGCTCGTTTGTCACCCTTATTCTATGAAAAAATAAAATCAAGTTTCACCTTAAATTTATTAGAAATCATTAATAAATAAGAAAATATATGTATACGACATAAACTATTCTTCTTTTAAAGAATCTTTTCTAGTAACATATATTATATTAAATGAAACATATGTTTCTTGAAAAATTTCTTAAAAAAGAATTGGGTTTATCTCGAAAATAAGCTGTTTAAATATTGACAAGAAGACAATAAAGCACCCAGTTCTACGACTTTTTACTCACATTAACTTAAATTCCTAAGGGTTGACTTTCAATCAATCAAATGACTGAAAACAAAAGCGCAACAATTGAACCATTTATTTCATTCAACTGTAAGTTTTAATTGTTTTTGTTATTTTTTGTTATAAGAACTTTAATCTTAGAATTGAAAAACCGACCTTTAATCTTTGTACGTCCAACTGCTTGACATAGTAGTCTAATTTCGAAGAAGGAAAGAGAGCAGGAGATTGAAGAGATTTCGCTGCACTGCTTGAAACAGAGCTGGCTTGCTGGCTGGTATTCACATACGTAGGTCACTCAATAAGTTTTGAAATGCTCGAAATTCAAAATGGAACGCACCCGTGTTATATGTTTCTAAATAGAAAATTTATTTAAAACCCATAAGCCAATTGTTCAATATTTAAAAAAAAAGTTCTATTAATTTTCCTGCAACACTTCCCGCGCTTTTCGTTTAAAACGATGGATCTTAACCGTTAACATTTGTGCGCTATGATCTATTATGATTATAAATTTGGTTTAACCAAACGTTTACAAAAGGCTACAATTTCAGCATTAGGGGACTCAGCTTCATCACGCGCAACAATTTTTAGGTCGTTTGCTGAATTCAAAAGGGGTAAAATTTACGTTAAAGATGACCAAAGCAATGATGCAAACAGCAGTAACGGCATAAAATGTGTGGACTACTGAAATGTTGGTGCAAGAAGACCCACGAATCACATATACGAACATCGAAAAGATTGTAGGTATTAGTTCGGAGAGCATTCATACCATCCTACATCAATATGTTGGAGTGAGGAACCTTTGTTTTTGATGGATCCCTCGTTTGCTTTCCGAAAGCGAAAAACAGACTCGTATGTATTGGTGCCATGAAATGCGTCTACGTTTTGAAAACGGGGCATCTAGGCGTGTTTCAGAAATCGTTACTGGTGACGAGACATGGATCTATCAATATGATCCGGAAAATTAAAGGCAATCATCGGTATGGATCTACACAGAAGGACGGTTACCGACAAAACTGCAAAGATTCGCAACGTCGGAAAAAAATGGTGGCTAGTTTTTTTTCGCGGAGCGGACATTTGTCGACGTCAATGCTGAAAAATTGTAGGTCAGTCAATTTGTTCAGCTTTTCAAGCTGTGCGGGAGAGAAGAACAGAGCGGACTTCGAGGAATCATGCTGCGTACGTCTTCACATACCTGCCTTAGAACAAAAGCATTTTTTGAGGAATCTGGTGTTGAAACTATAAGTCATCCACCCTACAGCCCTGACTTAGCTCGTTGTGATTTCTTTTTGTTCCCAAGAGTAAAAAAAAACATAAAAAGCAAGTTTTTTTCAAGCGCCGACGAAGTCGTGGCTGCCTATGAAGAAGTGATTTCCGACCTGTCAGATCAAGACTGGCAAAAGTGTTTTCAGAGTTGGTTTAAGCGAATGGAACTTTGTATAGAGCATGATGGAGAATATTTTGAAAATATGTACAATAAATATTAATAGTCAGTGGCGAAGCTAGAGCTCCAAGCTCGGGCAAGTCCAAGATATAAATTGATAAAAATATAGATTGTTGTTTTTAGCAGTTTTATAAAAATACACCAATCTTGATCCGTCTCCACGCTTCAGTTTCATATTCAGTGCTGTCAAGGACGTGTTTAACAAAGCACACAGAAGGCATACCTCTGCTAGATAGATTGTATTACATATCAGCAATTGCATAGCTTCGGTGGCTTTGAAGAAAGCCGTTTGGGTTTGTTTAAGCGAAAGAAAAAAAATATTTACATCCAATACAATACATGAACAAAAGTAAAACACGAACAAAGTACAAACAAACTATGTACAAAATTAAAAAAAAATTATTTACATTCTAATGGATAAGAGATAAGATAATATAAGTGGAATCGTCTCGCTTTCTTATGGAAAGATTTAATTATGTCCGCGTAAAATGTTGGTGAACGTTTTAATTGTACCAATAACTGTTTTTAATTGCGATAATTGATAAGTCTGAAATACACTCTTAACCTTGTGTATTATCTCAACAAAGTTTAAAGATTTCCTCTCCGATTATCACTTTAACACACTTCAATTCATCACAAGGAAGACTATATCCTCCATTTTCATTAAAAATCTTTAAAAAAGCATAAATTTTGAACTCGTAATATTAAATTGCTTAAGATAAGCACACAGAGTAAATAAACGTGAAATGAACTTGCAAACGTATTGCCCGCGCGCCTTCGCTTTTAACAAATTTATTCTCAAAAGCCTGGCTTTAAATCTCTATACTAATTGCTATATATACAATCGTAGTTATATTTCATTATAGAATATTTTGCCATAGGTTAGAAAGAGAGCGATCGTCTTCTCGAAAGCCCCGTAAAAAAGCCCACGCGAGCGAGGGAGACAACTATTAGCTCTATTAAAACTCATTTTTTTTTATGACAGCAGCAGTATCGATAAGGCAATACGAGGTCATCGGTCGACATGTGTCGAACAGTGGAGTGCGCGGGAAATTTGAAATAGCTTGAAACATTTTACGAGTTATTTTATTAGTTGATATTATTGATTGATTCAGGTTTAATAAGGCAAGCCCGGCTTTTCGGCTTTAATGGAAGCTTCGCCACTGTTAATAGTATCTAGAATAATTTTTGTATATTATCTCAAACTTATCGAGTGTCCTACGTGTCCTTGAAATATTTTTACTTCTCAAAGACAATGCACATATATGGTATATTAGTAAAGTGTTCGTGAGTTGCCATAATTTTCATTACATTTATTACACTATTAAATAATAATAAATAATGTATTGACTGTGTTATAATGACTTAATGTTCTTAATATATTTTTCTTTCTCTGCAGGTACTATCGGCACTTGATATCTTGCAGCCGCCTAGCCTCGATTTTTTCCAAGAAATGTATCCTTTTACTCACTACTGTCATGCTTGAGAGGTTTGGTTATTTATTGGTGCTTTTAAAACATCATGTTGTAGATAAGAGAACCTACAAGTACGTTTTAACGGTATGCCCGGCACGTTGACCTAACACATACACACGTGGACGCAACTAGGGTAGTGCTTCCGCGAAGCGGTCCCGCTCAGTTTCTGTTGTATTTTATTTATCCGCCCGGCTCTTATTGAGTTACGCTCAATGAACTGTCAGCGCATCGGGTGCTTTCTTGATTCTTTACACAAATATAATAAGTATATCTTGCTCTATACGATTTTCGCTTCTAACAGTTAAATCGCTGAATTGTGAATTTAAACACGTTTCATTGTGAATGAGAAACTTATCTGAAAATAATTATTACCACGTACTGTTTCTCCTTCTTTTGAATATATGGTATAGTATTATAACAGCTTGTTAAAATACTGCTTGAAATTTGTCTTTTAAGTTCTTGGTAGGATTTGCCATAATCACGAATGACGCTTGGCAGCAGATTGGCAACCGCAGTATTAGAGGTTACGTAATTCGTTCCTTTGACGGGAAGCATCTCAACACCAGTCTGAGAACTCTTGTCACCCTTATTGAATAAGGGTGACAAAGGAGCACACAGTTCACCTGATGGTTGTGGATGCTGTGGCTCTTAGACAATCTACTTTCATCCTCGATTAAGAATCAAAATGCAGATGTGTTGTCACTCCTGAGGACTAAGACTGAATGTTTTGTTTTCAGTAAAAAGGGTCTACGGTACTCTACACTCTCTATACAAAACACAGCACCATTAAGCTGCTATTTAACTCTGATATTCCGTAAGAGCGTGGTCCTTCCCTGGTGGAGCCGACCCATTCATGCTACAACCATAATATAGCTACTGCTTGGCTCTACATAGTGTGGCCCATTATTATTATAAATAATTAAAAATTAATTCCTATGTAAAGCCGTCAAAAAATATTTTACATAAAGATATATATTAAACACTTTGATTATATACCTGTCTATATAATCAAAGATTAAACAATAAAAATACGTTAATAAACATAAAGTTAAAATAAATATATTTCAGGCATGAAGTATTATAGTAAAATAAAGGCATAATATTGTCTTTCAAAATCAATAAATTCATTAAAAACTTTGTTAAAATATTCAAAATGTGATAATGAATAGAAATACAAGCCTAAAATATTAAATAAAATTTATAAAATAATTGGAAAATTGGTCATATAGTTATAATTTAAAATATAGGGGAAATAATAACTTCTAATAATAATAAATAAGAAGAGGGGAGCGTTACAGTGGGTAAGGTCTATATGAGTAAATTTATTTTGCACACTTTCTAGGTTCTAGCATTGCACTATAGGTACCTGTTTTCCTGTGGAGACCATATGACTGCTTTACACTCCAGATTTCTTCTTACCAATGTAATATAGGGTGATGATCACTTTAATATTCGTGAAGCCGTGAAATGTGCGATTGAAACAGTCTCGTTGATTGATGATGATGAAGAACAAGGAAGTAAAGTGAAGCTCCTCTCATTTTGTAGTGAGTGATGACTATGAAGCGATAACTATGCCGTGCTGCGCCAGTGCTTCTTGGTAGACTTCACATGTTTTCGAAACATTTTATTATTCATAAATGCGGTTTCCGTATCGATGTTTTCCTTCACCCCCGAGCACGTTGTAAACCAGCACTTAAAATTGCGAATTACAATTTCATTGTTGCCGACGGTGATCGAATATTAAAAGTGAGCATCGGGTTTTCCTAGCGTACTGTTATACTCGTAAACGCAGCAAACATTATCCCTAAGCTACGCGGTAGCTCAGCTCAAGAAGTCCAAAAATTTGCCTCAGAAGTTGCAACCAATATTTAAAAGTTTAATCACTTAGTTATTTATGTGTATGAAATACCGAAACAACCGCTTCGATCCCCACCGATTTAAATCAAATATAACTTGATTTGAAACAGGATTAATCGAGAGTGGACGCGTATTAAAAATACCAAGCCAAACGCGATAAAGGGATGAAATTGATGTTATAGTGAGATACAATTTCACGCCGTCAAATCATTTGATCGGGCACCTCTGGCCGGCGCCATTTCTCACCTGGCCTCGCTCGATGTCCAATTTTGTCATGCTTCGACACCGTCGCAATTTATCGCTTTCGTCCGCTATGATCTACAAATAGGTTGCCGTTACGACGAAATGGATATAACGTGCCATTTTTTTGGGACATTCATTCCTCACCTTTTATTTAAATTTGTAAATTAAATATCACCTTGTCTTAATAAAAACTTTCTAGGTGATAGGAATCTGGTAAGTAGTAAAGTAAAAGTAAAGTTACAGCCTATATACGTCCCACTGCTGGGCACAGGCCTCTTCTCATTTCTGAGAGGGTATTAGGGCAAGGAAGTGTCCACCGCGCTGCCCCAATGCGTGTTGGCGGACTTCACAAGTCTTCGAAATTTTTTTTCTTATTTCTCAGACATGCAGGTTTCCTCACGATGTTTTCCTTCACCGCCGAGCACGTGGTAAATTAGCACTTAAAATTGCAATTAACAATTTCATTGGTGCCAGCGGGGATCGAACCCGGTTTGCTCGCGTACTGTGAAATTTACAGCGAGCGCTAACCATCTGAGCTACCACGGCTCATTAATCATCTGGTAAGTACATTGATCTTATGTATTTCTACCGCCAGATGGCACTGTCTGTTGTGTGTGTCTGGTGAAGTGTTACGGTCTGTAGGGTACAGAGAGCTATGTTTACTGTTGTCAGTAAGGTATTCCACCTTAGTGTTTAGAGATGACCACGTCTGTAATCTTCTTTATTTAAAGTTGGTTGCAGGTGTCCATGGGCTGCAGTAGCCACATACCACCAGCTGGACTGTATGAGTTTGTTTGTCACTTCATTTTTGTAAAAATTACTTCATATTCTATTGCCCTTTGTTCGAACTATTTTAAAGCACACATTTAATGCCATTTACGAGACATCTTGTATCGTCCATGGCATTGCGTAAAAATATACCGTGTACTACCTAAAAATAGGGTCAAAGCCTCATATTACAAAAGTCTTTACGTGGTAGAGCCATGTTGCAGCTATATTAATTGTATAGTTGTAGCACGAATGGCTAGGCTCGACCGGGGAAGGACCACGCTCTCACAGAATACCAGCGTTAAATAGCAGCTTAATGCTGCTGTGTTTCGTATGATGAGTGTAGAGAACTGGAGACCCTTTTTATATTCTATCTTAGTCCTTAAGGCTGACAACGCATCTGAATTTTGATTCGCAAACGAGGATAGATGTAGATGTCTATGGGTCACAGCAGGGGCTCGTTTGTCACCCTATCCTATTAAAAGAAGTAAAATTTATTATAAACTAAATTGTTAAAAATGACCGTTCTGTGATGTCTGAAGTGATTGTCAGGTTAATTTGAAGCGTGATCAAGATTGCGTCTATATATCGCACACGATCGCTCACCCACGGTACCAGATTGGAAAGTTAATTCTCTTACGCAGCTACCATACTGTAAAACGAGTACTACAACCCATCAGAAGTCCACTGCTGCACAAGGGCTTCCCTCATACATTGCCGCAAAGTACGGTGCTGAGCTACCTGCGTCTATCCACTGCCTGCGTGTGTCATCTAATGGAGGGTCGCTCAACACTGCGCTTGCTAGTACTAGTACAATTGCCATTCGAGGATGTGTCTTCCCCATCGGTTGTCGGTTGCTATATCGCCAGCTTACTGATCCGTAAGGTTATGTCAGTTACTCTTGTACTTCCGCGAATATCATCGTAACAGACTTTATCTTATATTAAGAATTTCAGTGAAATCCTAAACATATCCCGTTCTATCGCACGCTGTGTGATGACATTGAACTTTGTTATACGATCAGCGTGAGTAGAGGACTACGTTTACATTCCGTAAAGTTAAAACTTTCGTCTTTCGTCTTGAAACAGGAGATTGGCACCAGCACCATCCCGATAACAGTTGATAATAATAAAAAACTGTCCCAGGCCTATGTTCAACAATCGAATTTATATAGATAGCAATGAATGATGAATGAAAAAAATAAGTGAATACCTACATCCCAAAATGAATATTTAATATATTAATAATACAACGAATGCGAAAGAGACAAACTATATATTGCGTTTCAATATTTATTTCGAATAGTATTATTCGTTAATAATACATACGTTAATGACACACGGTAAGAAATGGTGCGTGTTCTATTTTTGGTCTAGTAATACATCTTAAGCTCATATTTTACTGATTAATGAACACAATAGTTGATAGCGAAAATATTGCAAATGGTCCAGTTGATTGATTCGTCGAATGTATTTGATTTGATTACGATTGATTGATAAATGATTTTAATTTTGTCTCGACTCAATGACATATTCGAAATAATCGTTCTCTCTTGCTCTATTTATAAAACGTATAGGAATTGATTGAAGGATTTAGGGCGTATCTATTTAAGTGTGATTGCTCTATTTCGCTAAAGAAAAGCAAAATATATTTTCACTTTTGAGGTTGGAAACCCGATAATGTCGAAAGCTATTTAATGTTTGTCAAAACCTGAAACGTACTTTCTACTCTTATTTTATTTATTTATCGCCTTGTAATAGTCCAATGCGCGAACATGGGCTATTTTACATAAGAGGAGGCAACAACCATGCGGCTTACCTGATGGTAAGTGACCACCGCAGCCCATTAACAATTACAACACCAGGGCAATTGCAGGGCTTCTCATTTTGTAGTCAAGATTTGCCTTAATAGCCTTGGCAGTTGGGTTGACGATCGCAGAGCCAGACGTTTCGCACCTTCGAAGCTGTATGGTTGTAGCACGAAAGGGTCGGCTCGATAGGGGAAGGACCACGCTCTCACAGAATACCAACGTAAAATAGCAGCTTGATTCTATTTTACGCCGGTGTGTTTAGAGAACCGGAGACCCGTTTTACTGGAATCAAGGCGTTCCATCTTAGTCCTCGGGGGTAACAAACGCATCTGCATTTTGATTTTTAGCGAGGTTAAATGTCACACAGCATCCACTTACCATTAGGTGGAGCCCGTTTGTCATCCTATATCTATAAAAAAAGTCTACGTTCTACATCAAGTTGATTATGTTGGATGATGTTGAAAGTGTAGCGGTGTAAGAATATCCACTCCCCAATATCATCCCGTGGGTGTCGTAAGAGGTGACAGAGGGAAAGTGAGACAGGAGATGGGCAGCAGCATCTTCCTGATAACAATTCAAAATAATAAAAAGCTGCGCTTGACAACCCGCTCGCCGAGCGTCAATCTATGGGGGAGGGGGAGGCCTATGTTCAGCAGTGGACTTTTATACGCTGTGAGGAATGAATGAAAAAAGTTACTCGCAGTCGAAACTATGATTTTGTATTAATAATTTTGTGTTAGAAATCAGAAAATTAAAAAAAAACTGTGGTTGACAACCCGCTTGGAAAGTGTGGCAACTATGGCACGTATCATCCCTATGAGGCAATCTATGGGGTAGGACATAGGGTTCAGCAGTGAACTTTAATTGGCTGTAACGGTAACGGCAGACGTTGTGGAATGATTGCAAAGAAATTTTTTAGTGAAAAGTAAAAAGCGAATGCTTCTAAATTCGGTTATAAGATTTTGTGTATCGAGGCATTAAAGCCGCGACTCCCAAAAAATTAAAATCGATTCACAGAAAAAAAACATACAGTAGAATTGCAATCACTTTTTGACTGCTATTCCACCGAATACAGCCGAAGATAGTTAATCTTAACTAAAGCTTATTCAATCTTGCCTTGAAAACACCCACATGGTAATCGCATCACTTTTGTGTAGTTACATTAGTGGTTATCATTTGCCTTATGCTTTAATCTGTGAGAATCGTTAATTTAGAATTACAAAATGTTACAATATAATACTTTTGAATTCAATAACATTTCGCCATTTAGATTAATAAGTACAGGAAATTTTGAAAATCTAATTTTAATCGAAAAGTTGAATAACGAACCCTGACGTGAACAAAATTGAATCAGGTAAAAAGTTCAGGAGTCCGATGATGCGTAGTTACTGAAAATAAAGTAACAAGCGAAAAAGATTGGTACATACGAACAATTCGCCTCTTTTCATGATTTTGAGTTGAAAGTAAATCATTAATAGTATTTGTTATTTTTTAATTTTGCATTATTCATTAGAAGTTAAGAAAGTAATACAAGTAGTATTAGTAGTTGTAGTTTAAAAATGGGTGCAAAATTTAAATGGTCAATGTTATCGTGTAGCGATTGTAGATTTTTATAAGTGTATGACTTTAATAAAATAATAGTTTACGTAGATTATGTATGATTGTATATTTACGTAGACTCTGCCTTCCGGTCACATCGAAACTTTTATTCTTAACAATGTACGGTTGCATATCAAAGAAACAATTCGTTCCCAGCCAATTCACGCGTGTCTGCAGCTAAGTGCTCGTTTAGTTTATCGTGGCATCGCTTTAGCTTTAATATTAATAATTTAGCTTTTAACTAGACTCGAACTGCTCTCATTGTATAACGTTTATTTTACTAGATTTGAGAAAATGTCATATACTTTATGTAAGAGAAAGGGTAGTATACTTTATCATGATTGTGCCTGTGCTACGTCTAGGAACTGAGTTTGTAAGAGCGTTATATTTCGGGCATAGGGACAATTAAATTTGTTTTCAATGTTAATGATGAATTATTTAAATACGGGAAATTTAAATTGTAGATTAATTTTATAAATTTATTGACAAGTTTTTAAGTCATAATTAAGAATTTTTAATTTTTTGTTAGGGTATATTTATTTTGTGTCATGTATGGACAGATGGTAAGATGAGTTTAGCTTTTATAATTAAAAATTTTTTTGGTTATTAAAGCGCATTTATTATAATTAAATAAATCTGGAATTAAAATTAAAGACCTAACTTAAATCAAAAGAGAGAAGATAACATAAACGTTTAAAAAATCCCTATATAATTATTCCGTACGGACTGAAAAATTGTAGGTTTTAGTTACATTGCGTGAAATATGAATTTAGAGTAAATTTATTATAAAAATCGGTTTACCTTTTTGCGAGGATTTGTGGTTTATCAAATTTGATGAAATAGCGGGGTCGATCTAGAGTATTGATCTATATATTCACTGGCTGCAGACTTTCCGGAGCGTCGTGTCGGTGCCTCACGTCAGCTATAGGTTCTTTCACGCTGGTTTTTATCGATCTTTTTGTTTTTGCTATGTAAGAGAGACATTGGCCTCTATTATATACTGTGACATAATGAGGCGATTTGATTTTCGCCATTTTTGCGCTGATAGTAGTAGAAGCTGCAGAAGTGGGCATCCCCGGAGCTAATAATAGAGATAGAACAGTATGGCAAAATATATCGATAAAATCTATACCCAGGCGTACCATTCTATTTATGTATCATTTTAATATAATGCCATACAATTAATAAATGTATCAATTAATACTTATATCTTAGACGTAAGTTTTATACCTCATATAAAACAAAAATCGACGCTGTGTTAATCTTTCTACGTTTTTATTCTTAATTATAGAACGGGTTTTGTTTCGGGTTTCACTATTGGGTACGTATGGTTCATTCGAAATGTTTTAGAAGGCCAATGAGTAGGAAAAACTGAAGTAGGTAACGACAAAATAAAAAAAGTATAATTTTGTAAATAATTTATTATTAACCATTTATTTAGCTTGTGTAGTCTTGTGTAGTCTTCGCAATAGGGAAAATCAATAAGCTGCTAAAATGTTATATCTATTTCAACAATATCTATAGATACAATTTGTATTTTGCAAAACTTTAAAATACCATACCGCAAATCATTGACGTGATAATTAATTTGCTTCGGTCGCCTTCGGAATTCACAAGTTTTATGCTTTTTAATCACAGTTTTGGTAGAGATTCGGTTGAGAACCTGTAAATTAATTAATATTTGATAATTATCTGTTGTCAGCGACTTTCATTGTTGTAGACTAATATAGAAAAAAATATTGACCAGCTCTTTGTCGATAAAGTAGATATTATCGACAAAGAGCTGGTCAACCCTATTGAATTTTATTGTTTATTAAAAGAAGGTAATTTAATCATAATTTAATCACATATAATAAGCTAGGTGATGGATTTTAAAGAGCTTATATTATCAAATAGTTTTAATTTTTTAATGTAAACTTTAAATCCCCTAACTTGTGGAATGTTATATACGTACTATGATGTTACACTTTCTTCTGGTAACCAATTTTACATTATCTTTGTTACTAAGAATACTTTTTATTATATTACTAACATGAAACATAATCGAACTACACAACACACACTCTTTTTCTCGTTTAAAACTTTAAAATACTCTTGGACGTTTTGAGCAAAACAATGGCCATTTATTTGCAAATTATGTCAAATCTAGTTCCCGATACACTCATTGGCGGCGCTTCAAATCGACATAAACGTTTTGTAGGGCATAGCCAGTCTAGCGTACTTGTGTATATGGAGGTCAGTGAAGAGAGATCATATTCATAATCAAGCTTTTTCCAGAAGACATGTGAAATTATTTGTTAAAAATTGATTGACTAGCTGTTGTATGGCTATAATATTGTTTTTTATTTCATTCTTTTTTATATTCATTTTTTAGCGGGACATATTTGTGTATCTAAAGTAATAATTCATTATAGCTTGTACTGATGGCTCGCCCGCTCGGCAGAGGGCACGTCAGCTAGTACGCACAATATCGCGGTGGCGTCGACCCTCGCCGAACAACTTATTCCCCTTCAACTTTTATTGAAATTCCTTCTCAACTTACGATATAAAGTGATATTCAATATAGCTACATATATCTTAGACGCGTACGATAGCATGTGATATCGCTGGCATCTAGATTCGAAATTAGAACATTTTTGATACAGTGTATCCTATTGGAAACCTGAGAAATCCAAATAATTTTTTGTTACTGCCAGCCACCAATAAAAGCTCTCTCACAATAGATTTGATCACTATGATGTGAAGGTCTTGCTTTGTTTAGTTTTCACGATAACTAGCATCTTAATTTATTGTAACCAATACTGTTTATTATTTGTTTCGGAAGTGAAGCAGTTAAAATAAGTCTCGCATTAAGATTAGTTTGAAACTCTCCAATGTTTTATAATTTATCGAAGTAGATCTTTTAGAATTTTCGTATTTGTAAACATAAAACATCGGTAATCGTCCCATTGATTTACAAGCACTAAAGGTGATTTATTAGTTCAGAGGATAAACTCGTTGAGGCTCGTTTTTGATCAGCTGTAACGATGTTTTGACAAAAATAGCTTTTGTGTCCGTCAACATAATCATTTATTATTAAGTGATTAAAATTAATTCTCCACAAATAGTTTTTGTTATCAAAAAACAGCACTTTAAAAAACATTTTTTTGTGATTCGAAAGTATCCTGTTTCGGAGACCCTAAGAAATTATGCCATTATTGTTTTTTTTTTTTCTTAAAAACATCGCTTTACATCAGACAGGGTGCTATCTTTTTTGTAGCTTTAATCCTACGAGGGAGACAGGCATACATTTTATAAATGTATGATGAATTGATGGGTTGGGACCGTAAAGTGTTACATATTATTTCTTAAGCAAGTGATTGCTTTAACATAGGTATGCTATGCTACAAGTATGTTGGTGGTTCATGAATAAAATAAAATATTTTTACATACATTTTTAATCCACATATTTTGAAAAAAAAATGCGTAGTGTTCATAATTTTTAAGTATCGTGATGAGTAGTTTATATTTTATACTCGCCGCGAGATCTCCCATTGCAACGGCCACAGCGCCGTCGGTTAAACCGAAATAGAAATAAGTGCTTCCGCCAAATAAATTCAGCGGATTTTTTATGCTTCCATTCATTTATTTTCTACCGTAACAGAAGGGTTATTGCAACAATGCTAGTATTGTTTAGTTGTTTAATCTTAAAAATAACTATTCCATCCCTCCCACCTCCTTTTTTATCTAAGTTATTCTGTTATTTTTGTTACTAAGTTAGTTACTCTGTATTGTATGCCGTTTATCAACGTTATTTCTCTTCCAGTTTATAAACTGGTTTGTTGATCTGTTGTGTAATATACTAGATTTCAATTTTTAATGTTATCTAGTTTGATTTATTGATGATCTAATTATCATTAAAATTAACTAAACGTTTTCATTTAAAAGATTAATTTATTTAAATACGGTATAGAGACGAATACTTATACTTATTCGTTTTAATAATATAATATAATAAAAAAAAACGACGAAATAAAGACACGAATGTTGACAAGTATTAATAACATTTTGTAAACTGAGAAATCAAAGAGAAATGTTCGTCAAGAATTTATCCGTCTTTTTGTAGTAACGTAGGCGTCTGAAAACAAAGAAGGAAAATTGGCAGTTGGAAAGTACTGCAGCGCGATGATTGACCTTAGTACTTCTGGCTCTGCGCTGAGCTTTTGTTGGAGCGAGAAATTCCATTATAAGGGTTTTGCAAGAATTCTATAACCGGAGCCGTATTGTCGTCTTCGCCATTTTGGCAGGAGATTTAGAAGTTACCTTTGTTTAATAACTGACGTCTTGATAGTTGTATTTAATTTCTTTGTAATGGAAATTGATGTGCTTGTTGTTTTTGTTTTTAATAATGAGGTATTCTTGAATACCATTAGATGAATCAAGGTTAAAGTTGTGTCTGTTAAGACTTCTCAGTTTATTTAAATTCAAATCATTTCATTGTGAACAGATTATATAATATATAATTGTATAATTAAGTCCTTATAAAAAAAGAAAAAGCAAGTACTCGTTGATCTGCCCGTTAGGGCATACAAATATTCTTAAACACAAATAACATTTAAATATAAATTAACAGGAACAAATTAAATTCACATTAACATTTAAACTTTAATGTACAATAACATTAAAATATTAGAGAAAAAGTTAAAAATAGGCCAAACTAATTAAGATTTTTAATTTAAGGTAGTTATATATAAATATATATAATTGCATCTAAGTTAACTGTCGCTAAAAAATTGTCATATTGTAAAGAAAAAACTTAATTTATATGTGATAATTAAATAATGCATTTAGAAGTTTTGAACTCTAACATGTTATCGCATTTCCGTATGTATTTTATAGAATTTGGGCAGCATTCCATCGACACTGCTTTTACAGAGTTGTTTTATTTCCTTTTGTAACTAGCTGGTCACATCGGCGGGCTCGCTTGACATTTTTAAATATGTAACCAATATCGTTTGACGAATATTATGGATAAAAAGATGTTTTACGCTTTAACTGGCTCTTCACTTTCCAAGACAGCATAATTTAATATAACACCCCTGTGTGTCTCTAAACAACGCCATACCTCTCGTATTTCTACCAGGTACTCACCCATTGTGGTTGCGCCTTGCACATTTCTTTTGTTCCACTGCCAGTTCCTTTTGTTCCACTGGTCGTTTCTTTTGTGCCACGGTGTCTTTGTTCGCTAGACCGACGAGTCGCGCGCGCATCTCGGTGCAGCGGCCTTGTGCGTGCGCTTCCTAATTAGCGACCGACGTAGAACGCACGTCCAGATTTAGTCGTGCCGGTGCCGCGTCACGTCTTAATGTGCTCTTCTATCTTTACATTTAATACAAATAGGGCAATCAATGCTATATAATATACTAGGTTGAGGAGTAAACTCGAATATTTCAGACGAAATTGTGACGCTGCGTACAACAAGACTGCGTATTTACAAAACGTTGCAATAGTATATTATATACCAAACACGATTTCAGGCCAAACTAGTTTGTCCTAGGCCAAATCGGTTTATCTAACGCGTGTCAGACATACTAGTTTAGCCCAAGACAATCCAGTTTGGCCTAAATATAATGGCTTAATTGTTTTGGCCTAAAAATATATGTTTTTTGATAAGATCGGTCGAATCTGCTCTTAAACCGAATGAGAATGCCCCGACTCTACGTAGTATTGTTTGCACTACCCTTAGAGTGTTTTTGTAAAGCCGTAGGCGTGGAAGGAGAGTAGCACCCGCCTGCCGTAGCAAATCGCAGGCACCTGTGCGAGCCGCAGCGGTTGAGGCCGGTGCCGAAGGCGGCCAATAAGTCAAAACTGCGGAAGTGAGCCTGGGTGCCTGCGATTTATTACGCAAGGGCGAAGGGGCTGCACTTCCCGCAGCACCGAAGCTGTTGCAGAAGTAAATTTAAGTCAATAGTAGGTTAGGTTAGATTAAATTATGCAATGATTCAATCAATTTTGCCAAGGCCAAACTAGTTAAGCCTAAAGTATTTACGCCAAACTTTATAATATTATGATCTTACCCTGGGCTACACTAGTATGTCCGGATACGCGTCGGATAACCCCACAGAAATCTAAATAATAATAAACCGGTTTGGCCTAGGACAAACTAGTTTGGCCTGAAATTTAGTTTGGCCGCTAACATATATAATTTAAAGAGCGCCTACAGTATGGCTGAAAAAATATATAATGAGCTATGGAATAGACTTGGAAAAGTTGACTTAAAATGTGTTTATGAGAAATCTTAATGGATTGTTTTGGAAAAATGCCACTATGATGTATGATAATATTTAATGTAATAAATATTTTTTTATTAATATTTTTATATCTTCAACGACACTCTTACACATGACAATCTTATTATTATTTTTGTATTGATTGTTTAATTGAGGTTTATTCTTGTTACTCAATTATTATTAACTTCGAGGTATGACTATAATTTTTTTAACGATATAGTGTTAACATTGCAATACATAATTATTACTTTTAATGTGTCCAAGGCGTACCAGCTAACGCAAGTGGTTTATGTCGGATTATTAGCGAAGTAATACTCACCTGTCCTAGCGTTCGATGTATTGCTTATACAATAAGATCGAGTATTTCTTACGACGAATAAAGACATTTCATCTAATTTCATAGGGAGCAGCCAGGGGTGTAGTCCCTCGCGCCCATCCCATAAATTTTTTTGACTACGCCTATAAATGCAGTATCGAAAATAGAAGGACGATCATAAACACGTTGAATGCGATAGCCAAGAATTTGTGCAGTCTTCATTTGCTCAAATGTTGGCTCCAACTAGGATTTGAACACCACTTTAGTATTTCGGTAGCTCGGATTGAGTTACCGAATGACCATTACTCGGTACATACAAGTTAGATTACTTGTTTTAATTAGTTCAATACACATAGGGACGATATGCCGTTGTTACACGTACGTGGGCGAAAGAAATTTATTGAAAGTCAAATAGGTCACATCGCGGTGTACCCTTGAAAGGTTTCGACATTTTAGTTATGAGCTTATGAGTATTCGAGCATTGGGGCCGCGTGGCTGTGACCTCTGGCGGCTGTCTGTCGGGTCGCAAGCTCACAAGTGAGGTCTTCGTCGTTATACGATTGCCTCGGACGTATGAATAAAGCAGTTTTCTGTTTGTAACGCCATTTGTTACCTTTTAATTACACCTACAGTATCAACGAAGTTTAAACCGCACTATCGAATCATGTTAACAAAAATTTATGATTAGCTTGTAAACTTTCAATGTTTTATTATTATATTTGAATTATGTACGGAACATTTCCGATCGTCAAACTTGAGCTCGAGAGACGTATTTTATTTTTACTTTGGTATGATCAATTTTTAAGAAGGTGAAGCTTAAGATGGATTTAACCTAAACGGTTGATATATGACGTGTCGTTGGACATTTCGCCCGCATTCAACCATTGATAAGTTGAGGATATCTCCGAACTAATGGCAATATAGCGTTGGTATAATTTGAAGAAAATTTATAAATTTGATAATATGTACTCACTGGGAGTATAAAGTGAAACCCACAGCTATGTCACACAAAGTAATAATAAATACTTAGCCTTTTTAACACAATGTGTAGGAAATTACGCTGACTAACGTAAAATTTATAAATCATTACAGTCAGTCAGTAACTTTGTTATTATTTTGAATGTTCTTTTGTTTTCATTATAGTTAGTCATTTGATTTAGTCGTGCATTGCATCCGTCCTTGTATTAATTTTGTAACGGAAAGGAAATGTTATGTTGCTATGACTCGTGACCTCGGGCTTTCCAAAAGTGAAGACGCCGTTTTAATTTACCTTGTTTAACGCGAAGACACGCCAGATGATTCACAGTCGCTTCACTTGCGTCGCTTTTATGACGAGACGTAAAATTGCTTCGTGCCTTTCTTGTTTGAGTTCACAACTGACGAATTTAACCAGGAACTTTATGTTGAATACCAGCGTAAAATATCAGGTTTATACTGCTGTATTTCGTGTGGTGAGTCTAGAGATCCGGACAACTTTTTTTTTTACTCGAAACGAGGCATTCCATCTTAGTCCTCAGGGGTGACAACTGACAACGCATCTGTATTTTGATTCTTAATCAAGGATAAATGTTGGATAAATCAAGGAAAAAGATGTCTATAGGCCACAGTATCCACTTACCATCAGGTGGACTGTGTGCTCGTTTGCCACCCTATAAAAAATCTATATTATGGTTTGTAGCTCGAATGGGTCGCTCGCAACGAATGGCCACAGAACATTAGCCTAAAATAGCAACGTAATGCCGTTGTGTTTTGTATGATGGGTTGTAATGGTGTTGTGTTTTGGTTGAGAACCGGATATCCTTTTTACCAAAGATTTAAATAGTTAGATGCGCCCTTACCATAGTATGACCGCTCCGAAATGTGTCCATTCTCAAATGAGAGAGCTCACTCATTCGCAATCAGTGCTCATTTTTGCGACAGAGAAAGTATTATACACAATTTCTGTAAGATAATAAGAGATGACACTATTTGCATTAGTGTGCGCGCGTCAGCCTCTTCAAACGAACGTCAAACGAACACATCCAAAAATAATGCCACAGTTTTCTAGGTGAAGGCGCATCTAACTATTGAAATCTTTGCTTTTTACTGGTAACAGGCATTCTATTTTAGTTCTCAGGGGTGACAAAGCAACTACATTTTCATTCTTAATTGAGGATAAAATATAGGTGTATATGGGCGCCAGTGTCCACATACCTACTAAGGTGGACTGTGTGCTCGTTCATCACGCTTATTCTTTAAAAACATCTGGGGTTGACTGTTAGAGAATGCTAATAATATTAATAATAATAATAAGTTCTTTATTTCCAAGAGGTTGTACATCACGATATTTGCATAATATTATTTAATAAAGCTACATTAGTACATATATTGGGGGGGCCGGCCGGTATATAATATATTGTATATAAGGGTGGGCGCCCCGGCGGCGCCCCCCTCCAAAACGGTTTACTGGTTTGTTTGTGTGTAAGGGGCGCCTTTTTGAGGCGGCCGCTCTATCCTCGGCGGGGACACGCGTCTCCTTTTTTTTTTATGGAGGGGAGATTTTGGTATGGCGGCGCCACCGCCTTTTCGGGGGGGGTGTTCTTGAAAACATAGCATCTGCAGCCGAACTAGGAGACCTGTGCATTAGCTGTCAGCGCCATATCCCCACCGTTAATTTAGCTAGCTAATAGAAATTAAGTCCTTTGTTTGTATATTTTATTTCGATAAAGTATGTAATAAATAATTATCGTCTTTAAGAGCTTAACTAAGTTATAAATTATTTGAAGCAAATCCCCAGTGAGAACCCTAATTTATGCTTATTTATATTGTTACTTATATTGCATGTTTAACGTTTAAAATCGGGTCGAGCGTGGCTATTTGCATACTTAATTGAACTCGAACCCCATTCATTTACCCACACTGCTGGTCATTGCTGTGACCCATAAACATTTACATCTATCTTCGAATAATAACCACAATGTAGATGCTGTCATCCCTCAGAACTAAGATAGAATGCCCCATATCCAGTGATGAGGGTCTTTGGTTCTCTACACTCACCATATGAAATACAGCAACAATATGCTGCATTTTTCCGCTGGTATTTTGAGATCTTTTTGGTCGAACAGACACGGTGATGCTGTGACCATTATTTAGCTGTAGTTTGCAAATAAAGAACATACTATCTGAATTATAAACACTTAATCCATATTTACCTAATTGTTTCGCTATATTGTGGTCGCAGCACGAATGGGTCGGCTCGACCGGGTTAGGACCACGCTCTCACAGAATACCAGATTAAAATAGCAGCTGAATGCTGCTGTGTTTCTTATGACGAGTGTAGAGAACCGGAGACCCGTTTTACTGGAAATGAGGCATTCCATCTCAGTCCTCAGGGGCGACAACGCACCTGCATTTTGATTCTTAATTGAAGATAAATGTTGGATGTCTATGGGCCATAGCATCCACTTACCATCAGGTCGACTGTGTGCTCGTTTGTCACGATTATACTATAAAAAGAAACCAGCATAATATGATAGCTGTCTTGGGTCTATTATGATTTTACTTGAAAATGGATGTCTTTACTTTGCTTTCGTTAACATGTTTCGTTTGATAAATCAAGCTACGTTATACGATAATTTTAAATAAACATTAACTATTCTGGCACGTTGATAAACGGCACCAAAGTCGCGGTACGAAATTTGCGCTTTGACAGATGTACTTTCATACATCATGTTATCATTATTATTTATTCACGCGTGAGATTATTAAAGAGGAAATTAAGGAGATTATTGTGATTGCTATAAACATTTATTCATAGATTCATTAATCTAATGTAACGGATTTATCTACTGAAGTGAATACGTTAGTATCAACCTTTTTATGCTCATCAAACTTTAAATTAAAGATCTAACTTAAATTTAAATTTAAAAATAATATTAATTTTTAAAACATTGATCATCAACATTATCTTCATCAGACTTTTCAATTTCCAAACATGACTTTGAAAATCGACTGGTGACGAGGGGATAAAATCGATCAGATAATCTTTCAAGTCGCAATTGAAGAAGACAAGTAATGAATTTTCTACAGACAACGTTGCTTCAAAAAATTAAAACAAATTGTTGTTTTCAGGACGTAATTAAGCTGGAATCTTGTTAATGCCCGCAATAGTTTTTCCTATTAATATCGTGCAATGAAGTGTTGAAATATAAAAAAAATATTACCATTTTTCCTCTCTGTGATCAAATGTTACGTAGAAAATTAACCGTAAAGTTCCGTTTGTATATGTGAACCATCATCATAATATAATGAGTAAGCGGTGTAAGTGACCGCACACGAATGTGGACAGGGTTCATGCGTTTGTTGTGAGCAGTCGATCGCCGTTTACGGTTTGCTGGCGAGTGGCGACCCCCCGCGCTTTTACTGCCCTCGCCAGCTTTAATTGTAGCAGCCGGACCCCATGTCGCTTTGTGGTAACTAAACACTTGTTACACGACATATTTAGGTACTGTTCATACATCGTGTATGGTATGTGTGTATGTGTATTATATACTTGAGTTGTACATAATAATGACATTAAATGTGTAGACAAATACGTAAGTAGTCACTATTTAGTACGAGCCGGGGCCTGCAGTCAGAAAAATTTGATTACAGGCCTCGGTCAAAATTAGTTTCGACTGAAAATCCAAAGCCTGTTGCCAACAGCACTTTTTTACCGGCCATACCCGATTTTAGGATAGTATTTCCTACTCTAAACTTGTTTTATTAAGCTCGGAAGGAAACACTAAATGTCCGCACCTCAACCTATTGTTACTATTAAAAAGGAATATTAGTTGATAATTTGTCAGCGACAGTAGATTGAGGTGCGGCTGACATCTGGTCGATCCTTTTGTGTAAGTGAAAAACTACTTTAGCCCAAGAAAAACCGGTCTAAACTAAAATCTCTATAGATTTTATTGACATTAGTTTTATACGGTGTTGGAAAATATGCTCGACTTTTGCGTAATATCAGGGTATACTTTCCGCAACAGATGCGTGCAATGAAAGATTGGAAAATAAAAATATTAATTACCTTGCAACCTTCCGCTAACTAAATACAATGATGCGTCTTACCTGGATTGAAGAGCACCTCCCGCCCTCCCTCAATTGCATGCACTAACTCCGTCACCACTAGTCCCAGCACCACTACTCCCAACACCACTACTCCCGGCACCAATACTTACAACACCACTATTCCAGGTAAGACACACCATCGACGATAATAACCGAACCACCGAACCGAAACACCGTCTGAAAAGCAAAAAATCGTTGATAGTAAAAATTCCGTAATTCGAACAAACGCAAGACAGAGAAGAGACAGCCAATTAAAAAATGAGTCTATAGAAGAACAACACATATACGAACACAGATTACATATATTTGGAGATGAACAAGGCCGAGGCGTAACTACACAATTATCAAAATTACTTGGAAATAAATATAAGGTGTATGGTGAAATAAAACCAGGAGCTACAACGGACAAAATACTAGAAGGCATTAAGCTCAATTGCTCAACTTACAGTAATAAGGACTATGTTTTGATTCTAACAGGGAAAAATGACAGTGATTTAACAAAAATGAGTTCCTACCTATTTTACTATCTAAGCCAACTTAAAAACACAAATATTATATTATGCGAAACTGTTAATAAGGGACATAATACTGAAGATATAAATAGAATATTTAAGTCATATAGCGCGAAGTTACCCAATGTTAACTACATAGATTTACACTATACATATTTAGGCCAACCACGTAATAACTTAAGACATCTGTGCCAGAATATACTCCAAGAAATATTACGACTCGACTATAAACATAAAATCAAAAATTATCAAAGTAAAGAAATACAGAAAATGTTAAAAGGCATTAGGCTACCTAAACAGGATATTCACTGTGTCCCGACAGATGTGATTACTAATAACGATCAATTTTTTCGTTAGTACTGCCATAAATCATAATATACAAAATTCGAACATTAAGGATAATTCTGTAACGAAACCTATATGCAAATCACGATCTGATGTAAAATATAACAAACCAGGGAAAAAAATACAGCTCACAATGTTATTTCAAAACATACAGAGCATCTTCAATAAACAAGACATACTAGAAGCATTTTTGATAGAGTTCCCACAGTTTCAAGTAATATGTATCACAGAATCTTGGCTAACGCTTGAAAAACTTCAGATAATACAATTTTCAAATTATAGGATAGCTGCTTCATTTTGTAGAAAATCCCGCGTTGGCGGCGGAGTTTGTATCTTTTTTGAAAGATGTTCTAAAATATGTAGAAAGAGAAGAAATAGCCAAAATGTCAATAGAATATATAATAGAAGTGTGTGCAGTGGAGCTACCAGAAGAAAATATTTTAATTATAACTGTGTATTGGAATGGAAGAGAGGAAGACGCATTCTATAATCGGTTACAATATATCTTAAATTATATAAATAAAAAATTTTCTAAATACAGTATAATTATAGGAGGTGACTTCAATATTGACATATTAAAAGACAATACAAAGACTAGACAATTTTTAAATCTAATGCTAGAATTTCAATTTAATCAACATATAACAAAGCCTACTCGTATAACTAAAAACACATCAACATGCTTAGACTTAATATTTACAAATTTCTGCAACCTAAAACTAAAAACTAGTGTAGAAGAATTTGGACTTTCCGACCACATGAGCACAATTATAGATATAGAAATAAATAAGCAAAACGAACAAAATATATGGTATACAGACAAAAGAAAATTTAATTGCAATAATATGCAAAACTTTAAATCCAAATTAGAGTCATGCAATTGGTCGGAAATTTTGGAACCTAATAAAAATATTAACTATAACTACAAAAAGTTTAACGATAAATTAATATATATACTGAATGAATGTATACCCAAAGAGAAAATTATAATTAAACCGAGATATAAAAAGCGTTGGTTAACCGTAGGGTTGAAAAAATCGTGTAAACACAAAAGAATGCTAAAGGTATTGGCATTAAAATCGAATAATGAAATACTTATCCAACATTATAAAAAATATGGAAAATTACTAAAAAAAGCTGTCATTACATCAAAGAAAATAGAATACAGTAATAAAATTATAAGATCAAATAATAAAATCAAAACAATGTGGCATATAATAAAGGAAAGAACAAATAAAAATATTATAAAAGAAAAAGATAATTTTAAACTAAAAATAAACAGTACTTTAACTTCAGACCCGATTTTAATTGCAAATACTTTTAATAGATTCTATGCTTCGTTAGGCAAAAATTGTAACCCGCCAGCACGTGGTCGAACTGCACAAAAAGTGTCAAATAACTCTATGTATCTCAGCCCAGTGACCCCAAGGGAAGTATATAAAATAATACAAAATTTAAAAAATAAAATGAGCTTCGGGATAGACGAATTACCACCAGCCTTAATAAAACATTGCGCAGATGCGTTAGCTCTACCACTTTGTGAACTAATCAACCAATCTCTTACAGAAGGCATTTTCCCAGACATGTTAAAAAAGGCATTAATAATACCCATCCATAAGAAAAATTCAAAAACCGATATCGATAATTATCGCCCCATAGCTTTACTCCCTACAATCTCAAAAGTTTTTGAAAAAGCAATGTTCGAACGTGTGTATAATTTTTGCGAAAAATATAAAATCTTTAGTGAACTTCAGAACGGTTTCCGTAAAAATCGATCTACCGTACTAGCAGTATATAAATATATTCAAGATATTCTAAAGATATTAAACAATAAAGAATATGCAATAGGAATACTCTTAGATATGACCAAAGCATATGATAAGGTACAATATAATATATTACTTAATAAATTAAATTGTATAGGTGTTCGTGGGATTAGTTTAGAATGGTTCAAATCATACTTACAAGATAGAGAACAATATGTAGAAATAGAATACTTTGATAATAATAAAATATTAAAAGTGAGATCAAATAAAATAATTGTAAATGCTTCAATACCCCAAGGTAGTGTATTGGGATGTTTATTATTTTTAATATATATTAACAATCTCAGTGAAACTATGGTTAACCCATGTGTTATGTTTGCGGACGATATCTCTATCTTAGCACCTTGTCGTGACGTAAATAACGTAAATGATATATTATATAAAATATTTGAAAATACTGACCAATGGATGAAAGAGCATAACCTGGAAATAAACTACAAAAAAACAAAAATTTTGCCTTTTTACCCCTATCAAAAAGCGCCGACAAAAATTAATTTTTCTTACAAAAATACAAAAATCGAGACTGTAAATGAGCACACTCTACTCGGCATAGTTTTGGATAGTCACATCAACTGGAAATCTCACGTTCAGAAAATTCGTAACAAATTTTCTAGTTTTGTATACGCCCTAAGTGAAATAAAAAAGACAACTGACCTCCAGACCGCGTTAATTACTTACAATGCCTATGCACAGGCGTGGCTAAGGTACGGTATTATCCTGTGGGGTAACAGTACAGATGCAACCACCATCTTCATCTTACAGAAAAAACTAATTCGCATTATGTGTAACATAGAAAGAACTGCAAGTTGCCGTCCTCATTTTAAAAAACTTAAACTTCTTACCCTAATTTGTATTTATATATTGGAATTATGCAAATTTGTGCGAAAATACCCTAATTTCTACGTAAAAAGAGAAACTAAAATTACGGCTTATAGTTTAAGACACGGAAATAGATTATTGCTACCAACTTCTAAAATGAAGCTCTTTTCCTCAGGCCCTTACATAATGTCAATAACTGTCTATAATAAACTACCAAACTCATTAAAAAACGAAACAAATGATCATATTTTTATAAGACAATTAAAAGTGTTTGTAATCAATAAATGTTATTATACTTTATATGAATACCTGAATGACAAATGTAATAATGATAATGAAAACTATAAACAAATGAATGAATAACACGAATAATGATAGTATAATAATAAGGAATAATTTAAATATAATGAATAATATAATTATAATGAATAATAAAACATTTTTTGCGTCCTCCTCTGTTCTAATTTGCTATACCCGACAGGGTCCATATTGTGAAAATTGAATATTATTAATTTCTACATTATGGAATGCAAATAAATATATTGTATTGTATTGTATTGTAATACGACACGTGTTTCGCCTCTTTGCAAGTTGCAAGGTAATTAAAATTTTTATTATAATGGATTATCGCGAAGTAACGCCTGATTCTATCAAGATTGGAAAAATTTACCCCAATATTACGCGGCTTTGCGAACTGGCAATTATACTTCCAATTGCGTACTGTCAAAGTATACTTCCAATAAACTCATCGTTTACACATAAAAGAGCCGTGGTAGCTCAAGGGCTAAGCGTTCGCCGTAAATATCACGGCACGCGAGCTAACCGGGTTCCATACCCGCCGGCACTAATGCAATTGTAAATTCCAATTTTAAGTGCTAATTTACCACTTATAAAACCATTGAGAGGAAACCTGCATGTCTTACAATTAATTATTTTGAGCGCATGTGGAGTCCGCCAATACGTAATAGAGCAGCATGGTTTTTTTAATTTGTTCCATAATCCTTTATGAAACCAGAGGAGGCCTATGCCCGGGAGAAGACGTTTCCGAAGACGTATTCTGGCTGTAACATTGACTTCACTTTAACTTTTTTAGCTATAATATATTATCGTCTATACTTTCTCAAGTTTGAATTTTCCTTATTAAGTGCAATGGTATATCTAGCATATAGACGTAGTTTATAACACCATTACAACCAAAGTAACCAAACAAGGAAAAATACATAAATACAAGACACTCATCAATAGTCATCTACGCATATTTTGCCAGCGGGCAGGAATTTCGTGTCTTAATTATTATATAGCAAAATGTTAAACTTCGTATTACCTTAATTACTTCTGACGTATAAAAGCGATTGGGTTTTGTTACGATCAAAATGTATATCAAACAATTTTCATTTGAGAGCACGCGTGTGGATTTAATTTACATTTGAGATATTTTATTCACAATTTACATCTAAATTGAATTTTATATAACAGTTTCTTTGTACAATTCTGCTGGATTTCATATGATATAATTTAATTTATTAATATAACTTCCGTTTGCTAAGCAATAATTGACGAATAGCGCAACTCTCTCTGGTATTACTCCCGTCGTCTGTCGGGGTAGTTTATCTTTGATATATTCGAAATGGTTCTTCCGCCATCTGTCGGAGGTCAAGATATTTATCTCTAGCAAGATATTTTTCTAGCGTTTCCCGTAATCAGTTTTATCGAGGTGAGAGTAATACTGCCGAGGCGAGATGGAGGGATAAATTTTCTACAGCAGATATTCATGTAGCAGTCAGTTCAGCAGTACGTTTTTATCGTTAAGCTAAACTTGGGCAAAGGCGTTGCTTAGATCTGTGCTTGTACAATGTTTCGAAACGCTGCTCAAAATGAAATTATACGACATAGAACATACTAGTGCACTTAAAGAAATTAAATACTTGCGAGCAAACTGTCGCCTATTCGGTCCGATGTTGGATAGGCTTTAATTGTTTGCAATAAACACCAGGCGCAGGCCTTCGCCTGTTAGCCTTCCTGTCTATTTGGCGGACGCTAATATACGGGCAAAGGTCGTAATGTCCTTCTAACTAGTCATACCGTCTAACAGCAACGAGTTAATAGAATTCATTATGACCTAAGGAATATATTTCAGCCTGAGGAATCCTGAAGACCTAAATTTTTTTTGTCGTGTTTTTTTGGTATTATTGTTTACTTTTTTACATTATCTATTTTATCATGGAATCGAAATTTTATTTTTAATTTAAAATTAAATTGAAATAAAAAAAAATTATGACTTACGTGCAATTCTATATTTCACTTTTATTATTACCAACTTGTTAAAAGATTCTACGAATTTTATTTAAGGGCCAATATAATAATCATCATCATCAGCATTTCATTACATAACAAGTCCAATGCAAAACATAGGCCACCAACAAGAAACGCCGCAAAGCGCGGACCTGAGCTACATGCTCCAACTAGAGTGAACTCATTAGTACCAGAGTAACTGACTTAGCCGAACGGATCAGTAAACAGTAAGTGGCAATGGGCTGGTCATAAAGCTCGAAGAACCGGCAAGCAATGTGGAAGAAAGGAAAGGTGTCTCGAGTGACAGTCTCGTCACGGTAAGCGAAGGGTAGGGCGGACCCTTACTCTATGGAATCTAATGATATTATAAATTGAAATTTAGTTTTACCCGAAAGGTGGTATGATTGTGGATTTTATGATCTTTTTCATGTAAAATTATCAAATATTTTCATATTCACTGTCCGTCTTTATGTATTATTTTGCAGGTATAATGTTTTTTTGTTAGTACGAGTATCAATATTTGAAAATAACCATACAATTTAATAATATGTTATTTCCCCCTTACTTGTAGTTAGCCTGACATTTCAAATAACGATAAAAGTAATGTAGATTTTAAAGTGGAATACTTAGGGCTTAATTCAAAACTGCAGAAGGTCACAGTGTACGTAACGACGGTCGTGTGTACGAGGCGTAAAGTATAATCAAACAGACGTTTCGGTAGGTACGTGTTGACCGCAGTAAAAGTTAACTTAGTTCTCCGAAAACCTATTTAAGCCGGGAGGTCACCCCGCCTGGGTAACTGGCAACCCACGTTTTATGTTTATGAAGAATCGTCTTGGAGATGTTATAAATTAAAATACTGTGCTTTTTATTTGCGTGCCCTTTGAACAGCTTTCATGAGAATGACGAACGCGGTTTATATAAAAATTTAGGTCTGTGCTGCAATATACGGAAGTGTCGCGTAGGGTCGCTGAAATGAATTAAGTCGATAAAAAAATGTCATTTGTGGACATAAAAACGTTCATAAAATACGCAGTAAAACTTAATAGCGATGCTTTAAGGTGCTTCTGAGCGCATAGAACAGTCATTCTTTGAATATACAATAAAATTTAGTTTACGATAGAAAAATAAATCATCGTGTACTCTAAGTGTTTTAATGAACGTCGAGGTTTGATGATAGATTAATGCATTCTCTTACAATAAGAAAGGAATAGAGTCATGTTTAACATTTGTAGCTACATGCAACAACTCTCACATGTGTGTACACAGCTTAGCTATTAAAAAATAAGTACATCATCCCCAATTTACTAAACTATGTGAGTAATAAATTGTTACTAACTAGCGATCCGTACCGGTTTCGCTCGGGTGACTTTTGCCTCTCGACAACAGCGACACCTACCGGGTAAATGTCTGGCCGGGTCCGAATCTAAACCGTCTAGGGATACATTTATACGCATACAAAAATTGATCGAAATCGGTCGAGCAGTTTTTGTTTTTTAGCGAGACCATAGAATACTATAATACATATATAATAGAATGGGAGAGTGGGCGGAGCACGCGTAGCCACTAAAATATCACTACCACGTCAATTCACACGTATAAATGTCAACACGAACACGAGATGTGTTTTGACGTTACAATCGTTTCCAAATTTCGCATGCAAATTATTTAGAAAATGCCAAATTGCACCCTATTTACAAATAAATATGTATTAAAATTTAATCAATTTTTTTAATGATGATCTTGAACATTAATCAAAAGTCTAAAATGTGTAAATTTATTCAGTCTGTCAAAATACAAAATAAAGTTGACAGCCATTCTATTGTGTATTATAGTATTCTATGTATAAACTGGACATCGACTCAAATACTTATTACTCACAGTTTCAGTTGGGCAGTTTCAGGGTTATTAAGATAAAGAGCTAAGCAAGTCTTGCAATTGTTTTTTATACATGTACGAAGTGATAAACGAGCACCTAGTTCATTGAATGCTGGGGGGATATTGGGGCGAACACAATGTGACCCAATTATGTAACTTCAAAATTAGTCTTTGATGAACATTAACATTACATCACTAAGATTTTTTTATAGGATAGGGTGACAAACGAGCGCACAGTCCACATGATGGTAAGTGGTTGCTGCGGCCCATAGACATCTACATGTATCCTAAATTACAAAACAAAAATGCAGATGCGTTGTCACCCATGAGGACTGAGATGGAGTGCCTCAATTCCAATAAAAAGGGTCTCCGGTTCTCTACACTCACCATACGAAATGGTAGAACCACGCTGCAGCTATATTATAGTTGTTGCACGAATGGGTCGGCTCGACCGGTGCAGGACCATACTCTCACAGAATACCAGTAAAATAGCAGCGTAATGCTGCTGTGTTTCTTATGGTGAGTGCCTAGAACCGAAGACACTTTTTACTGGAATCGAGGCATTCCATCTTAGTCGTCAAGGGTGATAAGGCGTTTGCATGATGTCTATGGGCCACAGCATCCACTTACCATCAGGTGTGCTCGTTTGTCACACAATGCTAAAAAACACCCCTAAGATTAATGGTCTTGTCGTTTTACTCAGCCAAGTTTTAATTTTCTTACTACCTGAAAACGCAAACAGAACGTGTTAACGGTGATTGCTTTACCTTTTATTATTAAGCAATTGGTTTGCCTTATCAAGGTAATGCTAAAAACGCGGATGGCCAAAAGGGGTCTGCTAAAAACGTTACCTTACGACATATCTCCGCTCCATCTTTGGACAAACCTTCTCTTTGTTTACAATGCTCGGTAAGGTTAAAAATATCTCGCTTTAAACAACTTATATTCCATCACAACTTCATTAGATATTCGATTGATATTCCTTGCAAGAATATTATCACATAATAAACAAGATACCAGGCGGTCCCATAATGAACTGGCCTGATATAGTTCAACGCGACATGTCGCTACATGTTGTGTTGCATTAAATAGTACGTTTATCGTGCACTTAATATAAGAAACATGCATTGACATGAAATGCTTAGTCTTAGTTTAACAGGCATTTGGATAACGAGAGTCGCGTATTTTTTCAAAATGTCGAAAACTGAGTATCGAAGTGTCATAAAATTTCTGTTTAAAGAAGGTTTATCCCCTGCCCAAATAAAAGAACGATTGGATGGCGTGTATAAGGAGTCTGCCTCCTCCTATAGCACAGTGAAAAATTGGGTGAAAGAGTTTCGCCTCGGGAGAGAAACCGTCGAAGACTTTGGCCACGACGGTCGACCTGTGGAAGTGCTCACTCCCGAAACGATTGCTCTTATCGAAGAGGAGATTCTGAGTGACCGCCGTTTGAAGATTAGAGAAATTGCAGCAAGGCTTGGGCTCTCTAAGAGTACCGTTCATCGCGCGATCCATGAACATCTTCACATGAAAAAAGTGAGTGCAAGATGGGTACCGAAACTTCTTTCAGCGGTACAGAGACAGGAAAGAGAGCGCTGCGCTTCGAAGTTTTTGGATCTTTGTGGCGAAAATCCAAAGACTGTGATCGAGCGGCTAGTGACTGGTGATGAAACTATGATCTTGTATTATGATCCGCAAAGCAAGCGCGAGTCAATGGAATGGCGTTATAAGGGTGAAAAGCCCCCTAGAAAGGCAAAGGTGCAACAATCGACTAAAAAACTGATGTGCACAATATTTTGGGATTTTCAAGGCATTTTGATGGTGGATTTTAAAGAACGTAATACAGTTGTGAACGGCGAATATTATGCTTCTTTAATATATAAATTACGAGACAAGATAAAGGAAAAACGAAGAGGCAAGCTGTCTAAAGATGTCCTGTTGCTCCATGACAACACCCCTGTTCATACCGCTGGTGTTTCGAAGGATGCAGTTCGTCAATGCGGGTTCACAGAAGTTCAACATCTACCTTACAGTCTAGACATGGCCCCGTCCTACTATTATTTATTTCCAAATTTAAAGCGGGACTTAAGAGGAAGAAAATTTTCAAGCGATGAAGAGTTGCAGGCGGCCGTCTTCAGTCATTTTGAGGATAAAAAAATGTGATTATTTTTATAAAGGTTTAGAGATGTTGATTCACAGATGTCACAAGTGTGTTAGTATTCATGGTGATTATATTGAAAAATAAAATTGGTTTCCTTTCATTTCCTTCATTGGTTCATAGTTAGGCCAATTCATTATGGGACCGCCTACGTATGTAACTGATGGCCAGTTATGTAACTGCGACTGGTAATTTAAAATAAAGGCAGCTCTTCGTATTGCGTTCGAAGTTTGCAAAAAATACGCGTAGTTAACACAACATTAGGATTTTCTTCTGTGTAGAGGCGTATGTGGGGAGGCGTATTTCATACATAAATCATCATCATCATTATCATTATAACAGCTGTTTACAATTCCACTGAGAACATAAACTTTGGAGGTGGCCTATGTTCACCACATATAAATACGGAGCAACCATTTGAAGTCTATACAAGTACTTGTTTCATGCTGAATACGAACCCGCGGCCCTTCGAAGCCGCGACCTAACTCTTAGTGGTTTCGCTAACAAGCCACTAAAATGCAATTGTTGATTTCTATTTTACTTAAAAAGAATATAGTTTTATAATTAAACAGTGTTCCTTGCGATACGTTTAAGATTCATTCATAGAAAGAATATAATCGAAGCGAATACTATTTTAGTTTAAATGTAGCGAAATGATTCAGGTTTCGCCTCCCAGGATAAATTACATCGTGACAAATTTTCCACCCAAAGACTGTTTAAATCGTGGCTTAGTGCGAAAGTTGTTGAGATAGGGCGGTGGCCGCCCTTCGTTAATATATTCAGGCAATTTCGCTGAGGCGCGCGTCGCCCGGGAGCCAAGCGCTGTCTAGGCCCCAGATTAAATTTGTACCCTTCTGTTTGTCATTACATTTTGTTACTTTTATCTTGCTGTCGTGTGATGTCCCAGTAAAATCCCTTAAACATCTAAAATACAGCTCTTTATCGCATAATTTAAATTTATCATAGCTGATAACCGTTTTATGCTCCTTGCTGAGAGGTAGGATAGGATACTTTTGAATCGAACGGAGATTCATGGAAACCTCGTTTACGCTGATGGTAACCACTGTGGGGTTTTTAACATTTCCGTTGCCACAGAGAAATAAAGATTTCCATTGAGGAGATTTACTTTTGAAAACTTCGTATTTTATTAATTTGAAAATTTGAAATGTAATTAGAATTAACTGTTTTAGCGGTCAACAATCTCTATCGTTTATTTAAGCCGAAATATCAATATATTTCGGCTTCCTTTAAAAGCCTGCTTTCTCTTTATAGATTCAGTAGTTATCTAATTCCGTTGAGTTTATCATTATAAATCCTTACGTTTCTTTAAAAGCTACGGACACTACCTTTTCCTCTGTGTCTAAATTATTCAGACAAAATTATAAAATACATTGTGATATACCTATTAGTATCTTTATCATGTTTAACGGGACGTTCACGTCAAATTACTTTGTATTCGAGTGACACTAGTACGATGTCCGGTGATGACTGAAATGATAATTTCATTGCTCTGGACTTGTTCATTCTTCTTTCCACATTCAATCTATTCTCCTTTGGAACGCACTCCCTCTCGAAATCAGGATGGCTAGCAACCGGTACGCATTCAAGATGAAGGTTCGGGAACACTTACTTAAGAAATTGGCAGAATCATCATAGTAACAGTTTATTTATATATATGTATATATATATATATATATATATATATATATATATTCTTATTGTTATTATGTATATTATATATTTTATATACATATATGTGTATGAATATTACTATATTTTTTGTAAATTTATTTGATAACATGTATATTTGTATATCTTTATGAGTTTATATACATCTGGCATTATAATATGTACTTATGTATTATACATTTTTATTATCTTAGTTATTTTATTTTTCATTTTATTATAATTAATTTTATCTATTTTTTTGCGGTGTACCATTTATATCTTATGTATTTTATTTCCATGTATTACAATTTTTTTTTGTTATTTTATTTTAGTATTCGCATATTAACTTTTTATTACACCTACTTCATTCTATCTCTGCATCATCCCAAGGTAGACTGGGAGAGAATGCCTTAGGCATTAAGTCCGCCTATATACCACTTGTGTATATGAAGTTTTAAATAAATAAATAATTTCAAATTTTCTTTTACATAGCAATCAGTGGTTAAAGAAAAGCTACTTGTCGAAATTTGTTTAGTTGAGACATTAAAATCATTTACAATACGTTTATATTTTGTAAAGTGTAATAGTCAGAAGCAGTGTGACGGCTTTTTTTAAGTCTTAAGGGGATATAGTAAATCAGCTCAAATTCTAATTTCGCTTCCACTTCCCCGCGCGTCGTTATCTATGTACCGACATGTTTGTAATCACTAATACTGTAAGTAGATAGGTCGTTAGATACTTATTTCATTAGGTTTATCATATTTATGCTTGTTTCTTAACGCCAACTCAGTCGCTTCTTATTTTTATCACGGTTATTTCCCATTTTAATTTTACGTCGTCCTGTTGCGTAATGTGTATTCTGATCGTAAGCGACACAACTTCTCCCTTCAAAAACCTAAGCGATAACGGAGCGACAGGAATCAAGCTTCAAGACGCCGATAGTTTAGGTAATTTCTTTTTACAGTGAAAATAATGGTATTTAAAAAAAAGTAAATAACATAAGCACTGCTTTATAGTTATTTCAGTTAGTATGCAAAGTTTCATGATCTTATATAAAGTATTTTATGAATAACAGCGGTTAATTGTTCAGTTTGGAGGTAACTTTAGATTTTTTTTCTATCGAGAAAATTTTACGGAATCGTGTTTTCGTCTAACATAGTCCTTAACATTAATCCTCAACTTTACCATATATTTATTTCAAAATTAATGCTGCAATACTTTCGGCATAACGGAGGATCTTGCTAAGCCATTTGAGGTTATATTTCCCCTTAAGAGGATATAGTAAGTCAGCTCAAATTCTAATTTCGCCCCCACTTCCCCGCGCGTCGTATGCTATGTACCAACATGTTTATAATCACTAATACTGTAAGTAGATAGGTCGTTAGATACTTATTTACATTAGGTTTATCATATTTATGCCTGTTTCTTAACGCCAACCAAGTCGCTTCTTATTTTTATTACGGTTATTTCCCTTTTTAATTTTTCGTCGTCCTGTTGCGTAATGTGTATTCTGATCGTAAGCGACACAACTTCTCCCTTCAAAGGCCGAAGCGAAACTGACGGGGCGGCAGGAATCAAGCTTCAAGATGCCGATAGTTTAGGTAATTTCTTTTTACAGTGAAAATAGTGGTATTTAAAAAAAAGTAAATAACATAAGCACTGCTTTATAGTTAGTTCAGTTAGTATGCAAAGTTTCATGATCTTATTTAAAGTATTTTATGAATAACAGCCAAATATAGGATAAAAAAGATAGAGAAACGATCTACTGTTCTGAATGCGTGTGGTCGGTATGAACCTCCATCCGATACCCGCTAGCGCCTTCGGTATACCGCTAGGTCAAGTCCTACACCGTCTCTTGATCAGCCGCGTAACTGACTTCTCGTACCTAGTTCATCCACGTATTTTGACGAAATGAAATTAGCGGCACTGTAAGAGATTAGCCAGTTTAGTCAGGAGAATTACGCAGACAGAATATTCATTAATTGTTAATTATGTTGTAATGTTGTCGAGTCTCGGAACAATAAAATGAAATAACATATTATATATTTGTTTTTCGACGTAAAAATTAAAATTCCATTTATCCAACGAATTATACAGAAATTTAAAAATCCTTCAAAGCTATGCTTACTTTTCTACTTTATAAGTTTATTGTTTATTTTGGAGGTTACTTTGGAATTTTTTTCTATCTAGAAAATTTTACGGAATCGTGTTTTCGTCTAACGTAGTCCATAACATTAATCCTCAACTTTACCATATATTTATTTCAAAATTAATGCTGCAATATTTTCGGCTTAACGGAGGATCTTGCTAAGCCATTTGAGGTTATATTTCCCCTTAATAATGTTAGGATTGCTATTTATATCTTGCGACTTAGTGTTTTTAAGATTTCACGACACGTATAAGTCAGACTCATTTTCCCCAAGCAAGAAGTCCTAACAGTGTATTATGAACTGCTTTAACACTCTTGCCTAAATAATTTATTGAATAAAGTTTCAAACTCGTAAAAGTTCGGAACATTTCCCGTATCGTTTTCTATATCAGTAGAATTGTCTAACCTTCTTCAAAGGTTTATAAAAGTTATATTAATTTTCAGCTTAATATTTAGTTTCCTTATATGTTGTCTAACAGGACTAAACCGTTCCCTATGTACTTTCATACTTTAAGAATTTTTATTAAAAACTTTCAGTTCCACATGAGTAAAATATTTCTGCGATTACGTTTGTATATTCGGGCATAATTTTCGAACGAAGCTGGTAGCAATCTTCGGACAGCCGCCACTTGGCAAGACAGGGGAGGCTTCATGACTTATAGGCCGTGTATATAGAGGGGAGGGTCTCGCCGTCGCCCGGTTAACTCCATGACGCCTTGGAAACATGCCCGATGGACTTTAGATAAGCGCGCCCTTATTGATGTGCCGGTTCGAAGATTTTTCTGCACTTTTTGTTCCGACTTCTACTGTTCAGTCGCATTGTTTACGTATGCTGCTGCTGAATGTGTCGATACGTGACGTGAAAATAGGTTTCTCTAAAATTGCTTTTGCTTTATTGATAACTAGCGATCTGTCCCGACTTAGCACGGATGATGTCTGGATTCTACAACAGCGCCACCTACTGGCTCCAACTATGTCTGTAACCTTTGCAGCAGTGCAAGCAGTATGTTGACAAATTTTTACCGCAATCTGATGAACAGTATAGGAACGCATAAAATATGAAAAAAAAAATATTTTTTTTTATATTAGATGTTAGAGTTAAAAGTAAGAGTTAACGAGCTACTTTATTTATTGTAGTCAGCATCCAATAAATTACATCCTTTGAGTTTGATAAAAATCTTGACGTTACTATAAGCTTTATAATATATTAACTATAAATTACTAGCATAATAGATTTGCTGGTCACCAAAGCTTTAAATTCTTATAATTACGCGAAATCTACACACTTACTAAAACTATTTTTATGGATTTTATCGCTTATAATTGGCTTATTTTTAATTCTCGACGTTTCGCGGTCACGGAGGGGACTGAGATGTTTGACGTCCCGATGTCGTGGTTAGCCCGGCTACCTTCAGTTTTTGAATATCGACTTTAGGTCCGATCTACGCAGAAGGAGCTTACAGTATCTTGAACTCTTGCAGTGGTAAGCTTGCGCTTGGATTTAATTTTGTTAATTAGCAAGATGGCCCCCGCCATTATATCACATTTGGTAGACCTCAAATCCCCGCAAAAGAACACCTATACCTCCACCTATACCAAGGATGATTAAGCGAGGCTATTGAAATTGAAAAACATTCTAATTTCAATAGAGAAGATGGATGTTTCGGCATCTTACGAGACTTGACTTTTCTCTATAGTATAGAAGTCCGTACAACAGCGTTAGTCTGTGCCATTAAGGATGTTTGGAAATTTAAAACTCATTAAATTGCTGTGTCATGCTTTAACGTGGTCTTTTACGATTATAAAGCATGTAAAAAGCACTTGTATTTTATTCTCTATGTATTAAATAAAGTATGTATAAAGGTGGAACGTAAAAGACGTCATTTGGAATTACTACCGACCTATATATGTATTCATAAAGGAACGCGTGGAATTAACTCCAACGAGTTAATACCACGCGTGTTTTGCATCTTTCATCATTATATCAGATTCATTTGAATTGCCGTTTAATTCGTCCCGATTATTAAACATGGCGCGGTTTCGAGGTTATGGGATTTGACCATGTTTATTAAATATGCAATTAGGTTTAGTTTTTGAATGTCAGTTTATAAATTTGCATGTTATGAGATAGAACCACTTGTAGATTCATATGCGTAGACCATTATTAATAATAAGATAGCGATATTAGTAAATTAAAACTGGACTTTAATGTTGATGCACAATTGACTTACATGTTGTTGGGCTCGGGATTGTTGTTTATGGGGTTGACATATGTTTATATTCAGCAGTGAACATGTGATGGACTCTAATGGTGATGATACAACTTATAAATACTCTACAAAATGTATATTAATCGTGTAAACGACATACTAGTAATTAAAGTTAGTAGAATATAACATGATAGAGAAAGGAAAACACGTGGGACCTGTACATTAATCAAAAAATATTAAAGTGTTATTCAAAATTTTAGTTTTTCACCATTGTCAAATTAATAAACTGAGGACTTTGTATTGATCTCTAAAGCACTGAGTATTGCTAATTTATTTAATGTGAATTTACTTCGTGCTTGGTAGTGAAGAAGAATAATGTTTTTTTTATACGATAGGGTGACAAACGAGCACATGGTCCAGCTGATGGTAAGTGATTGCTGTGGTCTATAGTCATCCACATCTATCCTAAAACACGAATTAAAATGCAGATGCGTGAGGACTAAGATGGAATGCCTCGTTTCCAGTAAAAAAGGTCTCCGGTTCTCTAAACTCACCATATGAAATACAACACCATTAAGCTACTATTTCACGCTGGTATTCTGTTAGAGCGTGGTCCCTCCCCGGTCAAGCCGACCTATTCGTGCTACAACTATACTTCTAATATAACTGCAGCGTGGCTCTACCACTTATAAATGTTGGGAGGTATTCTGCAAAATTATATTTTAATAATTATTATCCGTCAACTGAGCTATTCGAGTCATTAATGCATGTTGTCTTTTTTGTGTCCACATATCGTGATGGGACGCATAATCGCTCTTGCTTTTGCTTTACGCCACTAATAAAATCTGTTGTCAGTCTTAATATTAATTTTTGTTTCGAAGTTTTTTCATTAAGTAATGGAAGCCAGCCAGCCAACCTTTGAATTTATAAATTTCAAATAAAATGTTGAAGTTGAACTATTCTCCCCGTTAAGAGAGTTTCCATTGTCTAGATTAGCATCCTGCTGGTAATTTAGTTGGCTATATCTCGTTTGACGCCGACGGAAATTTGTTGCCTCGCGTCGCGGCGCCGGTTCTCGCTGCAATAACTCTCTACCAATATGGTTATATTTGATTTTTTCGTTATTAAATTGTCTTTTTCTACTTTCATTACTTGCGAGAAAACTTTATTCAAGGCGAGCTGTTGTGAGAGTGTTATTTAATGGTTGTGATTTGTGTTATACGTCATAGGGATTTTATTGGAATTAATTTTCTCATAAAAATGTACGTGGTGGAGCCACGCTGCAGCTTTATCATGGTTATGGTACGAATGAGTCGTTTCGACCGCAGAAAGATCACGTTCTCACATAAAAATATTGTAAATACTGCTGTATTGTATTGTGAGTGCAGAGAAACTGAGACCCTTATTACTGGTAATGAGCCATTCCTACTTAGTCCTCAGGGGTGTCATTGCATCTGAATTTCGATTCTTAAGCGAGCATCTAATGTCAGATGGAATGTGTGCTCGTTAGTCATCTTTATTCTATATATTATATAAAAAATAAAACTGATTATTGTCAGACTAGGTTTGTCCATTATGTTAATATAGAGCTTACGTTTATGTTAGTAATAGAAAAATGTGGAATATATTATAAAAATATACTAAGTGATCTTGCCTTTGATCAAATCATTGCTTCACATGATTTTTGACATGTATAGATACATTGACAAAAGACGGCTGAGTCGAATGTTTCACCTATCATCCTTAGGACGCTGGCACTTTCCTACTATCGCAACATTAGGTATCGAAGCAGTCTGCTTCACATGTTGATTGTGGATCTACGTTCCCGGCCACAACAATATATATCTCTTATAATTTATTACATTACAGTGCGAAATTTAATATAGGTAATTATATTACAATGAAAATGAGTTTGTATTGCAAATCAAAATCTCATTATGTCTTGACGCAAGGAATTAAACTTTTATTGATCATACGTCTTTTATATTCAAATATGTAATACTACAGTTATGCGTTTAAATGTGAAAGTCAATGAAATTTGAAATTTCAGTATAACATTTTTATAAATAGTATATTTATGATAATTAATAATAAGGAATGCGTCATTTACCTTATTCAAGGAAAGACTTATCCAGCGCTGGATATTTATAGGTGCTTACCATAAAAGATTATTACACAAAGTAATGCTGTTTTTTGAAAAATTGGTTTTTTATTTCAGAATTTTCCATCTTTAGCTATTTAACTAGGACGACCTCTTCTTTAATTTAATGATATTTTATTTAACAAATTATAAAATAAAATCCCTGTGTGGAGGGGTCACTGGGAGCGTTCCGATGTTTTCCGCTCAACTTACCGTTCTTCACTATTCATCAACGTCGAAATCCTTTGACCGCTTTTCCGTTCACTTGCTACGTTTTCTATGAAATTAATATGCTTTTACATTCATTAAATTAGACCCTTTGCGCTATGTTAACACCGGTTATGATTTTGTGTTTTTAACGATAGGTGGTGAGTGTATTTATGTACAGGAATATGGCGGGTTTTCGGATAAATATTAAAATACACGCACCTACTCCAATTAAAACCCGTATATTAACTATTTACCCGAACACAGTAGAATATTCGGGTTATTAGTAATAACACGCACCACCCAACGTTTATAAACATAAATGCCTAAAAGAAAGGTAATTATTGGGTGGCGGGAATGTATGTCCATTTTTTACCAATTCAAAAAACGAGTGTGTTCCATATTTGATGCGTATGATTTCTTATGAATGTTTATTGATTTTAATTATATTTTTTTATTAACTAGATTACTACGTGGTAGAGCCACGCTGCGGCTATGGTTGTAGCAAGAAAGGGTCGGCTTGATCGGGGAAGGACCACTCTCTCTCACAGAATACCAGCGTAAAATAGCAGCTTGATGCTGCTGTGTTTCTTATGGTGAGTGTAAAGAACCGGATACCCGTTTTACTGGCATCGATGCATTCCATCTTAGAGGTGATAACGCATCTGAATTTTGATTCTTAATCGAGGTTAAATGTTTAAAAAAGTTAAGATGTCTATGGGCTGCAGCAACCACTTACCATCAGGTGGACAGTTTGCTCTTTTGTCATCCTAATTCTACAAAAAAATCTAAGTATGTATCTTGTTATTTCGTGTAGACAGAATTGAAGTGTAAAGCCCTTATTACAGTTACATAAGAGTGGTCTGTGTTTGTCTATGTAATCCTGGTTACAAATTTGAGAGAAATATTGCATTCTTCCATTTCCGATAACCGACTTCAGAAACTGTAAAATTATTATATTTCTTTAAATTTCTGAAGTCAGTTTTTACTTTGTATCAAAGTTTATTATCACATATGGACACGAAATGAACTGTCAAACACTTGCGACCCAACACAACAAATAAGCTAAAACACGTGATATTGACATTCGGGTTTCTTGTTTTTTTTTTTTTTAATTTTTACCATAAAAACGTTTCTTTTTGAATAACAGCTAATTGGTAGTGACTTAACATTAATTGTGAAATCAAAGTTTTGATATTCAATTGCAATAAAGCAATCAATCTGTCGTACAAACACAATATGCGACTTTATATTGAACTTTAATAAATCAGAGTAGGCCTATAGTCAACCAAATCTAAGAAATACCTTTTGACGTTTCTCATTAATCATTCCGCAATAACTTTGCACAAGCGTACTCACACGATTTAAAATAACCTTTTACGTAAATCCGAAGAATTATGAAGTTATCTATATTTCATTACAACGTTTATAGTTTTTTATCACTTATTTAAATTTGAGTTTTTCAAACAAAGCAAACTATTAAAAAATAACCAGTATTAACTTTTTTTACTTGACGTCGTTTCAATGACATGTCGCTATGTATATTACCGTAGTGCTTGAATGATTAAAATTCATTGTTATGTGAATAATCGGAAAAATATTCAAATAATCGGTAAAAATGTTCGAATAATCGAATCATTAATTTCTTTAATATATTGTTTGTTTAATTTAATTTTATTTTCAAAATTCCTTAAATTACATGAATCATGAATAAAAAAGTTTTTTTCCACTTTGTCAAAATAAATTTTTGTAGGAAAAAAACTCATATACAAGACCGTGCTAAAATAACCACTACATAATTTCAATATCCCGCTATTTCGGTACCAGTTACTCGACTCCACGGAATCAGTAATTCATTTTTGAGGCGATGTATACGCTTTTATAAAAATTGCCAGAAAATATACAAAATTTGACGTAAGTACACAAAGTTCAAAGACTTTATTAAACTAAAATTATATAAAAAGGGTTATTTTTTGAGGAATTTATAGATGATAATAACCCCTGGGAAAGGTGATCGCTACCAAGCTATTGCTAATTTGTTTTGTGTTGTTAATTGTAACACGCATGATTGTAATCTCTTTTTAGGGTTCCGTAGTCAACTAGGAACCCTTATAGTTTCGCCATGTCTGTCTGTCCGTCTGTCCGTCCTCGCTTAATCTCTGTGACCGTTAGCACTGAAATTTGGTACCAATATGTGTATCAATCACGCCGACAAAGTGGTAAAATAAAAATTGGAAAAAAATGTTTTATTAGGGTAGCACCCCTATATGTAAAGTGGGAAGTGATTTTTTTTAATTTCAACCCTAACGTGTGATTTTGGTATTTAAAAATGAATAGGGGTTTACTAAAATCATTTTTGATAATGTCAATAATTTCGGAAATAATCGCTCCAAAAGTAAAAAACAATGTGTGTCCCCCCCTCTAACTTTTGAACCATAAGTTTAGAAAATATGAAAAAAATCTGAAAAGTAGAACTTTATAAGGACTTTCTAGGAAAATCATTTTGAACTTGGATGGAAACAACAGTCGGAGCGCTGCTGGAGCGCGAACATAATGGATACCCACCTTTAAACTCATAAGTGGGAACACTTATTGTGACGGACGGGAAACTACGGAACCCTACACTGAGCGTGGCCCGACACGCTCTTGGCCGGTTTTATTTTAAAACTAGTTCCGTTGTAGTTAGTTTCTTGCTGGTTCATCTCAGTACAGGTTCAGGTTTTTTTTGCGAACCAGTGGTAAATGAAAAAAGTGACTTTCAATAAGTATTATTCATAATCTATGTTGAATAAAAAAGTTTCTGTTTCGGGAGCTTACTGTGCGTAATTTTGTTATTTTGTGTTTGTCTTCTTATTTTGTGACTCAGCTTTAACTTTTTGGACTGTTTTTTCTATGATAGCTTTTTGTACGTGGTAGAGCCACGCTACATCTATATTATAGTTGTAGCGCGAATGGGTCGGCTCAACCCGGGCAGGACCACGCTCTCACAGAATACCAGCGTAAAATAGCAGTAATGCTGCTGTGTTTCATATGGTGAGTGTAGAGAACCGGAGACCCGTTTTACAGGAATCGAGGCATTCCATCTGGTCCTCAGGCGTGACAACGCATTTCCATTTTGATTCTTAATTGAGGATAAATGTGTATGTCTATGGGCCATAGCATCCACTTATCATCAGGTGGACTGTGCGTTCGTTTGTCACCCAATGCTATAAAAAAATTCGTTGAAGCATGTGCCCATGTCACAAAGGATTGGGCAAAAGTGGTAGAAAAAACAAAAATGATTGCTTTGAGATGACTTTGAAACAGACATTAATTTTCACTCTATTATTGAAAATCAAATAATAATTAATATAAACAATGACATCCCTACTAGTTGTACTGAAAGTGAATGAATAAATTTATTTTTAATCTAGTTTCAATCTTAAATTTTTATAACTGTGCCTCTAGAAATAAGCAGTAACAACAAATACGAAGAAACTGATAAATCTTGTGTTATAAATTATCCGTTTTAATTTATTCTGGTATTATTCAAACCAAACTGTAAATGATTACCAACTCGATATCGATTATTTCGATATCGATTTTTTTAAGAATTGTACGTTCCCATTTTTTGGTTGGCATGCTTGGTGCAATAAGTCCGACAGCTGTTCAAAATGTATTTCTTAGATTTGCTTGACTATAGTGAATAAAATCCATTGTCAGTGAATATTTAAGTATTTGATAATTTACTTCATATTGTGCGTGCCCATAATTAAATAATTACTGTTATACGCAACATTGGCTAAATGGTTTTAATGTTACAAGCATAAGATGGAACGCCTCCACATATTGTGATCATACCGATAATTCACACATTCAAAATTGGACCACAACAATATATGAAATACTCGTAGGAAATAAATAGATAATAGAGTGGTACCTACGTAGATAGTCATATAAGTTAAAAGAAAGTCCTATTACCTAGTAATGTAGTATAATATGGGAGAAGGTAAACTAAAATTGGCTGAACTAAACACAATAGTTTATTATAAAATATAATTGACTTTTTTATACTTAGAATAAGGGTGACAAACTAGCACGCAGTCCACCTGATGGTAAGTGGATACTGTGGCTCATAGACATCTACATTTATCCTCGTTTAAGAATCAAAACGCAGATGCGTTGTCACCCTTGAGGACTCAGATGGTATGCCTCGTTTCCAGTGAAAAGGGTCTCCGGATCTACACTCACCATACGAAACACAGCAGCATGAAGCTGCTATTTTACGCTGGTATTCTGTGAGAGCGTGGTCCTTCCCCGGTTGAGCTGACCCATTCGTGCTAGAAATATAATGTAGCTGTAGCGTGGCTCTACCACGCACTAGAGTACACACAAACACAGTGACATACAAACTTATAGTTCACCTGATGGTAACTGCTGGCGCCTGCAGCCCATCGACACGTTCAAACAACTTCAAATAAAAAGGCTACAGATATGTTGTCAGCTTTAAGGACTAAGATGCAATGCCTCACAACTTGAAATGATAATTTCAGTTACAATTTATTTTCAATTAAATCTTTATAGCTGCATAATAATATATAAGTACAATTTCAGAATTTGTTAATTATATTTAAAATGAAATAAAGTATATATATTGAAAACAATAATAATTTCAAACAGCGCTTCCGAATTATCACCGTTCACCATGAGGTTATGAAACTTCGGCCCTGTCTGTCTGATAATTAAGGGGTTTTGCCAAAATAGAGCTTTTTAATACAAGATTTGGTCAAACATTAATATATGTTATTATAAGTATTTGAAATTAAAAAGTCAACAAGGACCGAAGACGGTTCAAAGTCGAAGCGTATCAAATGTCCACGAGTGTCGTATCCTCCGACACTGATTGATCGAGCAGGGGCTAGAGCAGGACAAAAGATCCAGAACAGTCTAAGATTACGTTTTATTATCGTCGTGAAAAAGGGAACGCGGTCGTTTGCCTGCGGTTTGATCCCAGGGCATACTGTTCTGTAACTAATGTCCAGCTTCAAGTCAAAGCCAGAAAGAAATGACGCGTTCACTTTAACAAATTGGACGAACCGTCTTAAGTCCTATGTGATGTATATGAGAGCCTATATACACATACACTTACATATCTTTATATATCATATACCTTTACGTGCCACAGTGAAAAAAGTAACAACTTTCACAAAACTACTTCCTCAAAAAATTGTGAATATGTTAAAAAATTCAAACAGAACCGTGTAATACTTGATTGAATTTATATATGTATTATTATTTTATATCTTATATGTATGGCCTATTTTTAGTTGGTATATAGTATGTATGTAGTTCAATCGATGTTCGTAATTACTCCGGTGATGTTATGACGTCATAAAATCAATATGGCGGACATGAACTCTCAAAAACTTCCGCCTGAGAAAAATAATAATAAGCAAATGTATCGTGGTGTCTTTGTATCACATGAAAGGTGTTAATGGAGTACATTACAAATATATATAATTAATTTTTGAAATATATTAAGTAATTGCAGCTGTAATTGCAAAAGCTTCCAGCCATGAATCCGATTAAGGTGTAAAACCTCCTGACTGATACTTCCTATGATATCACCAATAAACGACTGCAGCCATTTTCTTGCTACTATGTTTCTTGCGTACTAAAGATATTTTTCGCTTCTATGTGCAATAACTTTATTCATCTTTACAAGAAAAGTTACAATGGGGCCCATAGACTCCGGTCACGCAAATTGAATATCGCTGTCAACGCGACAGGCCGTGTTTGTACGAATATGAAACTACATATAATCCTATAAAAAAAGAATATGAAACAAACCTGAATTTTTCGGCAGTGGTCCCTCTGGGTTGATAAAACCCCTTTTATATATTTCGTAAAAACTACAGTGCACCCACGAGCTTGAAGGGTAAGAGGGCGTTTCACCTTAGTCCTCTTTAGTTACCTGTCCTCCGGCTACAGTAGCCACTCACTATCGGGTGGATTATTGCCTCATTTAACACTCATATAGTGAAAAATACAATAATATCCTGTGAAATAGTGACTGCTCAGGTCAGGACAGCAGTTTGGTTGTCCACGTTAAAAAAAAGTTATTTCTGTCGAATAAGATTATAAAGATTTTATCGAGATTGACTTATTTTACTTATATATATTTAAACATTTAACCCAAAGCCAAACATACAACTCAATATACTGAAAGGAAAATTATACATAGTTACACAAAAAGGACGAACCCATAAAAATCTGCTTATGACATTTGAAGGTTGGATTGATATACAATTTTCGTTTTTGCTTCGTATAATTGGATATATCATAAATAAGAATTCAAATGTGTAGTTAAAATCAAAGTCGAATATTTTTATTCAATATTGGGTTTTACAAAGCACTTTTTTATGTCAAATTCTCTCTGCATCACAACAAGTCCCACTGCGGAGAGACCTTGTGAGAAGACGCGGCAAGAAACTTACAAGTAGAGTATTTTTGTACCAACATTTACAATTTAACCTTATAATTAGACTTGCAACGAATACTCGGCTATTACTTGGTATTCGGGCTATTCTGCTATTTTTATCTTATTTTTTTTTCTTGTAATCATTAAACTAGTCATAGGTACATAATCAACTTCCATATTATAAAAATTAAAAAATGAACTATCAGATAAAATGTTTATGCACTTGAATTAGTAGAAAATAATGGTGCGAAAATACTAAATTTTCTCCATTTTCGGACAGTAGCTTACTCCTTTTCTTCTCGTAGACAATCCCAGCTTCAGAGAATGGACGCTCTGATGAATAAACACTACTTCTTTCCCGACCGAATACTTTTGCCTAATATTCAGCTATTCGGCCAATAAGTCCGCAGAATATTTGGTATTCGGCGTGTGGCCGAATATACTATCCGTTGCAAGTATAAAGAATAAGCCGAAGGAAGTTGATTACGTTGAGTAAACTGCGAGAGTCACAATATCGATTTAACATTGCATTCTCGCAGTAAGTTCGCTGAATTTATAAAATATCGAGTAATCAAATGTTTTTAACCGTTGATGATAAGCAGGCGCTTTTTTTAGCTCTCTGGGAAGCATTCGTTAACATTCAATGTAAAATAAATATGGAATGCATAATGTTGTCCAATCCATTGAATTGTCGCTTCATGCGTAAGGAATAGTTATTTTCCCGCTTGTTATATGTCAGCATAAAGTATCCAGAATTCTTTCGATTTCTACGAGAGTACATTATACTTAAATAAAACATAAACCAAACCATCAAATTAAAGTTCCTACCGAACACTATAAAATATTTGATATATACGAAAAATACTAATGTTATTAAGGCGCAGCGTAGCATAGCCCTCTAATCTTTGACTCCGATGATTTTTTATTGCTATCTGCTCAAACTATATTCTGCGATTTCGATTAAAGTTTTAATATTATGTCTCTAGCTATTTTCATTGATATAATCATTGCGATTTTCATACACGTATTTGTATTATATATTAGGATTATTTGGGGCGTGGCCCTTTCACCTCCGACTCTGATGCAACATTAAATTTACCCCCCTGGGTGACAGGTGTGGGAGTTCATTTTATTTTATTATAATAACATAACTTCGCCACACTCTTCTCCGCAACACGGACATACAAGGTGATGAATAGATGGAATATAATATATAACTAAAATAGCGCACTTGAACTAGGATAGGCTTTTAATCAAAATCATCCATATCAAATGTTAAACACTTAACGTGAAATATTTCGTATACGTCTGTCTGCAACATTACCTATATAAACTATACTAAATTTAATAAGCACTCGAACTGTTGGGAGTTTATACCAAAAAAAAAATCTAAGTTGTTTTATTCAATGTTAAGTAAACCAATAAAAAACGCATTTCTTAACACCTAAAATATTTGTGGTTTATGTAGAGTTCTGTTAAATAATAATCAAGCAGTTTTTGTAATTTTAAAAACGATGTTGGCAGCTCTGGTTAACGGTGGGTGGGGGGGGGGGAGGGTAAAAAACGGCTGGAAGAGACACAGCTAAACTAGTGAGTTTTAGAAGAGCATTAGTAGTAGTTACCTACTTGTTTCAAAAAATATTGTGAGTAAAGTATTAAAATATTAAAAAAGCGATCTGCGTTTCAATCCTGCATCCCGAATTAAATAGAAGCCTACAATTGTTAGCTTCCTCATATAAAAATGCGATCAAATTCAAGTTGTTAGACGTTCGTCTGTGGTTATGAGACAAATGTCGATGATTCATTAACGTCATTTTTTTCCGTCGACACGTCTTAAAAAATGCATTCTTGGACATTGGACACTTGGCTCAAGTAAAGGCACGCACGTCTCATAAAGAATGCGAGCGAAATTACGACATCCCAACGTAGAGGCAACGTTTCTTTCGACGTACCTGCGGTATTTGCATACTAAGAGAATATTCATAAATTGTTCGTACAAATGAACAAGGTTAAGACGTATGGAGACAAGGTGTAGTTACCATACCCACTATCGCTTATATTATCTATGCGTGCTGTTGGAAATTTTGTAACGGATTTATGTTTAAAGCGGTTCCTTCCCGCCTCTTCCTGAAACAGTAATTTGTCCTGAGTGTGACAGTTCAATTTTTGACTTTGTATAATAGGCCTTTTGTACCTACTAACTGATTTTATAATGTTTTTGTGTACTTGATGATTACAATATTACTTCATTTATGTAAGTAATAAGTATTCATGAAATACATGTGTTTTATGGTATTAAACATTATGGTAAGTGGATGCTTTTTGAAAAAATGTAGGTAGATGCTTCGTCAAATCGGGTGTCCTCACAGAAATCTGAGTAATAGTACCTTATTATTTAGATTTCTATGGGGGTCCGTTTCGCGAAACTATTCGAGACACAGCAGTTCTGTGTTGCTATTTTACTTATAATTATGTTACGTTGGCAGCGGAAGTATACCTTTGTATTTTTTAACTTAGCAGTTAATTACATCAAATTACTATCTATAATATATTAATATGTTACTGTGTCGTGTAGTGGCGGTTGAGAATATCCACTACCCCATATCTTCCCGTGAATGTCGTAAGAGGCGACAGAGGGAGACAGGCAGGAGATGGGCAACATCTTCCTGATAACAACAATTATACAATAAAAAACTGCGGTTGCTAACCCGCTCGCCAGCGTGGCAATCATGGCAAACATCCCCCCATGAGAGTCGCTCAGCGAGCTATGGAGAGGGCTATGCTCGAGGTTTCTCTGCGTGATAAACTTAGAAATGAGGATATCCGCAGTAGAACCAGAGTGACCGACATAGCTCAACGGATTAGTAAGCTGAAGTGGCAAAGGGCCGGCCATATAGCTCGAAGAACCGATAACCGTTGGGGAAAAAAGGTTCTCGAGTGGCAGCCTCGTACCGGTACGCGAAGTGTAGGGCGACCACCCACTAGACGGCGTGACGACCTGGTAAGACATGCAGGAAGTCGATGGATGCAGGTGGCTCAGGACCGTGCTTTGTGACCTTGGGGGAGGCCTATGTTCAGCAGTGACTTGTGAAGGGCTGTAATGATGATGATGATGACTATCTGTACGAGCTACCTGCCCCCCCCCCTCCTTTCGCCTTGGTATGGTCTATTAATGTAGCGTTATTTCGATTTATAGTAATCATCAAAGACCATTTAGGTATATTATCAATTTTTCTATATTTCTCAAAATGTTTATCTGATAAAATATCGTCTCAATCCAATGATTTCAAAAGGAAGGATAGGCCCATCTAAATATTTTACTCATAACTTTTTCATACAAGAAAAAGTAGCTCATCCGTCATAATACAAACGTCATTGTCACATCACGACGTAACCAGGGTCGGATTTAGTAGTATACGTTTTCATACCATTATTTCATAGTATGTAGTATCGTAATAATACTAAGCGAAAATACCATAATTTTGCCTAAAGGTCCTTTTACTTTTTAATATTAACCCTAAGATATCGAGAATTTCTATATTGTACATGAGTACCGCGTTTTTTTAATAAAATTACAATTAGCTCCCTATCAATCGGTGCTCGATCGATGCATTTATGTTGCATCCTCGATACAACTATAATGAGGGGCTACCGCGATAAAAACTCTAAGCTCCAGAAGCAATCGGTTTGAAAACAGAATTTCAAAATATTTTATGAATCAGATTTTCAGATTCAATTAAGCAGATATGGTTTCTTTTATATTCTTTTCATTTTACCCTTATTGAATATAAAATATATTAGGTACAAATATTCAAAATTTAACTTATACTAAGTTCTTTAGATAAAATTAAACAGAAATAAAAATAAAACCGGAAAAAACAGAAACGTATAGATAAACTAAACTAAAAAAGACGCGTGACGCCAAAATCCCGGCACATGGGAAAAAAGAAACATGAAATTTTAAACGTGATATAATTTGAATAAAACTAAATTTACGGATTATATCGCGTTTATTTAACTGATTTTACTTATTTTTAACCCCCGTCCCGTGAGTCCCCCGAAACGTCGGGAATTAAAAATAAGTAAAATCAGTTAAATAAACGCGATAGAATCCGTAAATTTAGTTTTATTCAATGTGTAGTGTTCGCGTAAATTTAAGAAATCATTATGTGATATAATTTTTGAAAAATAGTATATGTAATTTTATTTTCCATGTACAATATTTTTGAGGGTCTGAATCTAACCCTGGCCTAATCTTGGTAACGTAACTAAGCTAACTGTAAAATAAAACTTTAAAAATGCATTTATATAATAATTTAATTGTAACAAAATTAGTATAAGGTTATTTACCAATGATACGATATCCCATGTTCCTATATAATCTTTGTATCGTAATTTTTGCACCCTTTTAGACTTATTTATGACAGGCTAATTTGTCTTGCGCGCGCACCAATGTCGACCGAGTCGCGTTGGCCCTAAACTGTAATTTTAGGGCCAGCGCACTTGTCCGTTTTAGTTGTTCGGACGGCCCGGTCCTTACGCTAGTCTCAATCACTTCCAGCACTGCTCTGTCTGTTGGTTAAATTTTATGACAAACGTTTCTGCCAATCCAAAGTTAAGACCGGACAGACAGACAGAGTTATATAAATTTAAAAATGGTTTTTAATGTCTTAATGGCATACAAATAACCCTCAATTCAATTAAAGACAGTTAATTCGATATTTAAGACTAAGTACTATATAAGTACTCTTCAATTTTATTTATGTGTACCTATAGATTAAGTAGTTTACTTTAGTTATAATAACTGTGTTGCTTATTAGTTTAATAACATCTTTTGAAGTGTTAGATAAACCATACAGCGATTGTTAACCTCTTACCTAACCTTAGTTCATTTGATAATAAATTACTGAGGTAAGTCTCAGTATAAATATCACAGTCTAAACTCATGACCGGTCAAAACCACTTTTGACTGCGAAAATCAGGCATAGTCGGTTTTGCCCAACGTCTTTATTTAAAAGTTGGTTTGCCTCATTTAAAGTTCAGACTATTGGGCAAAACTAACAATATCAGTGACAATTAGTTGAAGGTACGGCTGGGGAGGATGATATAAAATATAATATTGAAATAATTGATTTTTTTTTAATTTAAAATAATTCATAAAGCCTAAGTAGAAAGTAGTTTTGACTAACATTAACATTTACCATTTTTGCTGTCGAAAGTGGTTTTGACCGGTTATGAGTTTTTACTGTAACATATTCATATACAATAGGAAGACATAATATTTAAGTCCACTATTATTCAGTTGTATGCAGTTTTTATTTAAAACAATCAATAAAATGAACTATCGTCTTAAAGATTAACACTAGGCGTTAAAACGGTACAATTAATAAAACCTTTGCAAAAATGTGTACGACAAACGAGCTATCAGTCGCGAACGGAGATGTCCGATAACGAGGTGTTTCTTGTTAATGGACGTCCAGATAAGGCGCGTTTTATTTTCTTAATCGAATTTCCAACGCCAGTTCCCCGAGCTTACGTTTGAATAGAGAAACTAACAAAAAGTACAAGCGATTATCGTCCTTGTCGGTTAGTTGTTTGCGATTAAAATCGTAGAGGGCGTTACTGAATAGAGCGGCTGATGTGCGTGAAAGATTTTTTGTTGGGTCGAAATGTATTGTGACGGTTGCAAAGCGGTGGTTTGGGTGCACAGCTGCACAACATCCGGGCGCTTCGCTTATATATGCGATAGTAGACACAAGTGCGTTTTTGTGTTATGTTCGTTTGATATACCTACTTCGAATATTGAACAAGCACATTCGGATAATGGTATTCGCTCGTATGTTGCATGGTTTATTATTATACAAAAATACCTTTCTTTCTAATAGATTTTACTATAGTGATACCTATCGAATAAGCAGGTTATTCCAAATAGGGACAGTAATGTCTTCGCAAGGCGGCAGGATAATGTATTTCTCAGCCTATATATATATATATATATATATATATATATATATATATATATATATATATATATATATATATATAGGGGGAAGGAGGTGGTGAATGTTCATAGCATACCACGCAGCCGACTGCGTGGTTATGTGGAGACTTTTACCCACTAAACACCACTTTTTGGGATTGGCTTAATGATCTGTCGAGAGATCTTTAAGCCGTAAACGGACTCGAAAGAAAGGAGCTAGGCACACTTCTAAGATTACAAGATTTGTTAAGTAGGCTCGGCCTGAGCCGCCAGGAGCACAGAATAAATAATAATACTACGTACAGAAGTGTCACTCTTTTAATGTTGACTGCTTGCCGACGTTTAATAGCCTACATAATTATTATTAATTAGATAAATCGCGCTCGCAAGCTAAATAAAACTTTATCGCTGCGCGAGAGTGTCCGTATTACTTTGCACATTTTCCTCTTCCTACGTTACGGTGGACTTTCCGTTGTTATGGAGGGATGTTAAGGGGAAATATAATGTCAAATGGCTTAGCAAGATCCTTCGTTATGCCGAAAATATTGCAGCATTAATTTTGAAATAAATATATGGTAAAGTTGAGGATTAATGTTAATGATTATGTTAGACGAAAACACGATTTCGTAAAATTTTCTCGATAGAAAAAAAATCCAAAGTTACCTCCAAAATAAACAATAAACCGCTGTTATTCGTAAAATACTTTAAATAAGATCATGAAACTTTGCATACTAACTGAACTAACTATAAAGCAGTGCTTATGTTATTTACTTTTTTTAAAATACCATTATTTTCACTGTAAAAAGAAATTACCTAAACTATCGGCGTCTTGAGCTTGATTCCTGTCGCACCGTTAGTATCGCTTAGGCTTTTGAAGGGAGAAGTTGTGTCGCTTACGATCAGAGTATACATTACGCAATAGTACGACGTAAAATTAAAATGGGAAATAACCATGATAAAAATAAGAAACGGCTGGCTTGGCGTTAAGAAACAGGCATAAATATGATAAACCTAATGAAATAAGTGTCTAACGACCTTTCTACTTACAGTATTAGTGATTACAAACATATCGGTACATAGCATACGACACACGGGGAAGTAATGGAAATTAGAATTTGAGCTGACTTACTCTATCCTCTTAATAAAGAGTAACAAAATACATTGAGAAATATTAATTAGGTTACTTAGGTGAAATACCTATTCTGACTATGATCGACATACTATATTTTCGCACCTACGTGAGTTCTGAGATGCCTAACGCATGCAACTTGCAAGGCCATTCGTCGGGAATCGCGACGCTTGGCTCGAAAGGAAAAGGTAGGTAGATAGTGTAAACAACAAATAATCTTGAAACAGAACAGAAATATAATCGTATTCTACTTAGTTAAAAATTTTGTTGGTAAACAAAGTTTTCATTTCAGTGCTTTTGTTAAAATATTTTAATACAAAAGGCAAGTATATGTACGTAAGTAGACACTCGGATAGTGAAGTAAATTTCCACTAAATTTTGTAATAAAGTTCGTAGATATTAAATAAATTATTACTTAATCCTTTTTTGCTATAAGTACCTATCTAACAATAAAAATTAAATAAATTCACGTTTTATAACTTCCTACTAAAATCCTTCGGTAATAAAGAATGATATATCTGAAATATTTTGTTGGTCATTTAGCGTCTATCCACGCAACAATTATAGTAGGAACGACGTTTTGCCATATTAAAACTTTTGAACTATTTTATCCTATAATTAAATATACTAAACACTAAACAAAAACTATTTCAACAATATTTACAAAAAGTTATATACGTCAACAGCGTTAAAAACTTTAACATTCAATCGCCTCCAACGCGCTAGCCCTGACTGCGTTATTTCGCCCGGGCGCGTCGCGATTTTAGGTAATTATTTCACGTAGGTAACAATGGGCAACAAAATAGGTAACAATGGTAGGTGATAGAGGCCTGCCAGGAGGCAGTTCAGGTCAGCCGAAAGCTTGTTGGGGAGGGGCCGAAAGCTTGTTGTGGCGCTCTAGAAACCAAACGCGTGGACCGATTTTGATGATTCTTACATCAATCGATTTGTCTTAATCTTGTAAGTGTCACCAAAAACATTACAATAATTAAAATTCAATGTGGCGACAACCAGACGCCATATAGGGAAAAAAGAAAAAATTTAAGTCAACGAACTATGTCAAGTATCCATTGAATAAGTCTTTGAAGATCATCTTTAGATTTCTCTAATTATTTTTCAGCATGCGTCTTACGCACCCGACTTTTTTATTACTGCTTTAATTATTGAGATTATTTGTTTAAAGTTTTTTTTATTACTGTCTTAATCAATGGGCTTTTTGTTTAAAGTTTTTTTATTATCTACTGTTTTAATCATTGCCTTTTTGTTTAAAGTTTTATATTATTGTCTTAATCATTGGGCTTTTTCTTTAAAGTTTTTTATTACTGTTTTAATCATTGGGCATTTGGTTAATTTTTTTTATTACTGTTTTAATCATTGGGATTTTTTGTGTAATGTTTTTATTACTGTTTTAATCATTGGACTTTTTTGTTTAAAGTTTTTTTTATTAGCTACTGTTTTAATCATTGGGCTTTTTGTTTAAAGTTTTTTATTACCGTTTTAATCATTGCCTTTTTTGTTTAAAGTTCTTTTTACTGTCTTAATTATTGGGCTTTTTGTTTAAAGTTTTTTTATTATCTACTGTTTTAATCATTGGGCTTTTTGTTTAAAGTTGTTTATTACGGTTTTAATCAATGCCTTTTTTGGTTAAAGTTTTTTTATTACTGTTTTAATTATTGGACTTTTTTGTTTGAAGTAAATGATATTATTATAATTCAAGTATAGGATCGTGACGCCTGACAATGGTTTCACGATCATTAACTATAAATTTGATTTCGATGTCTTGTCTTGGTTTAATGATTAGGTAGTTATCTGTTGATTCACTTCAAACTAAGTCAATGAACTTCTGATAAAGCACAATGCGCGCACACACACACACACACACACACTACATTTTTATCGAGTAATCGAATTCTGTTATTAAGCTGTTAGCCTCCTGTTGTATTATGTTATTACCTAGAGTAGTCGTAGTTCTTTTTATTCTCCTTAATCTCGGTCTCGCATGCCTATTTGCAGAATCATATTTCTTTTAAATATTTCTTTAAAGAATATTAACTGAATATATGTGGTAGAGCCATGCTGCAGCTATATTATGGTTGTAGCACGAATGGGTCGGCTCGACCGGGAAAGGACCACGCTCTCACAGAATACCAGCGTAAAATAGCAGCTTCATGCTGCTGTGTTTCGTATGGTTAATTTATGGAACCCGAGACCCTTTTAACAGGAAACGAGGCATTCCATTTTAGTCCTCAGGGGTGGCAACGCCAGTGGCGAAGCTAGGGCTCCAAACTAGGGCAAGCCCAAGATATGGTTTTGTTGTTTTTAGCAGTTTAATAAAAATACACCAATCTTGAGCTGTCTCCACTCTTTAGTTTCATATTCCGTGCTGACAAGGACGTGTTTAACAAAGCACACAGAAAGCATACTACCGCTAGATAGATTGTATGACATAATATGCAATTGCACACCTTCGGTGGTTTTGAAAAGAGCCGTTTGGGTTTGCTTGAGATATTTACAAACTATACAATACATGAACAAAGTACAAACAAACTATGTACAAAGTTAAAAAAGGTACGCCTGGCAGATATGAAACCTCGAAATTATATTTTGTTTAAGTTATATGCATAAAAGAACAGATTACGAAAGGAATTAGATAGTTATAATGAGAAGATAAAGCTTTGCTAATTTTTTACCATAAAATAATGACTATTTATTATAATTATAATTATTCATTTTCAATTCAACATAATAAACATGATATTTGTGCCATCTAGCGTAATCTTTAGGTACCATCGTGAGAATCAACCAATTTTCGTTCGATAAAATGACTTTACGTATAGAATTAAGTAGATGGCGCCATTAAAATTTTATATACTGAAAAGTAGACAGAGAAACCTAACTGGAAATAAAAAAATAAAGGGAGTACTATTCTTTAAAAACCTCAATACATTCTTCTGTATTCTTTTGATTTATTTAATTAAAATTTGGGCTTCACGTTAAAAAAAGATTGTAACACTTATTTCCTCTAAAATTAAACCTAGGTCTCATACTTTATGCTGCTGTTCAAATTGATATTTTTAATTCGTATGGTAATATTAATATTGAGTTATTAAACCTTTAAATACGCCTAACTTAATTAAACTTTAATACTAAAGAGTCCTGTACCTATATTTAAAGTATGAAGAAATGTTTATTGAATATTAAATTTCATTTTTAAAGATTTTTACCTTTTCTTCGCCGATTAGCACTTCAACACACTTATATTCATCACAATGAACACTATTATCCTCCCATTTTCACTGAAAATCTTCGAAAAAGCATAAATTTTTAACAAACACAACAAAAACAAACATAAACATTGAAATGTGAAGTGAACTTGCATACGAGGGGCCCGCAACCACTTCGCTAGTCGCTAACGCACTCCTAAACAACTTCATGGCAAAGCCAGGCTTGTTGGCTCAATAGTAATTGCTATATAAACATTTCGTAGTTATATTTCATTATAGAATATTTTGCCATAGGTTAGAAAGAGAGCGATCGTCTTCTTGACATATATCTGACTTTGTTGTGACGACTTTATGACAGCAGCAGTATCACCACAGAGTACCTTTGTATAAACGTATCGCTAAGGCAATACGAGGTCATCGGTCGACATGTGTCGAACAGTGGAGTGCGCGGGAAAATTGAAATAATTTGAAACAGTTTAGGAGTTATTTTATTAATTGATATTATTGATTGATTCAGTTTTAATAAGGCAAGCCCGGCTTTTCGGCTTTAGTGGAAGCTTCGGCACTGGGCAACGCATCTGCATTTTGCTTCCTAATCGAGGATAAATGTTGATGTCTATGAACTACAGCATCCACTTAACATCAGGTGGACTGTGTGCTAGTTTGTCAACCTTATTCTATAATAAAATATCATTTGACCTAAGTAAACCATTACATTTAGCTTAAAACAGTATCGTGAAAGATGAATGATTAACACAGCAACCTTGGTTAGCATGTACTCATAATAAATTCACGAATGAGCGTTGTAATGAGTCCCAATATTTATTCAAGCTTAAATAAAGGCAACGTCTGTTTTCCTTAATGTAAATAACAAAAATCTTGTTTTTATCAAAAACTCGAGAGCCGTTGGAGGTGAGCACAACCTATGATAATTCAATTTTAAGCAATATTTTCTATTTGGTCTGCTCGAATAGTAAAAGATGAGTCGATTCAGACGACTCAATCCCTAAACATGTTAAATATGTAACGTGTGTAACGACCATTTGTAGTTTATAGCAATGAAAAGATGTCGGTATATCTGATTTTAAACTTTTAACCGAGTTCAAATAACTAACTTGTTTTGTATACGACGTATATGATTTTTATTTATGTTCATCGATGTCTCGGCACTGGCTAAAAATTATTATTTTTAATTAAGCAGGTTATACTTCAGGGGTCCTATATAAATATAAATACACAATTTGCCTTAGGGTGAAGAAGTAGGGTATGAAAGTTTTTATTCACCTATATTAAAATGACATTCTATTTGCCTTTGAACTTCTGTGTTCCTAACACTACTCAAAGGGTTACCACCACTCAAATATGTAAACTTTTATATAAAAGCAAAAGACGACTTCCAGAACTAAAAAAAAAAACAATCGCTAAATTTTGGCTTTACTCGTAATTCGATACACTATGTTTTAACAGACCTCAGAAGCTATTAAGCGGAAATTAAATATATTTTTTAATTTTATAGTACATTTTTACTTGTTATTAGTAATTAATTTATCGTTTGTTAACGTTTGTTTTATATAAAGATTAAATTTGTAACTCGAGTTAGCTAATATGATATAAAAATACAATGTACTCTGTATTATTAGTATAGAGTTTTTAGCCAAACAAAAATTATTTTCATTTGAAATGGCCAGCACTGCAGAACGACAATTTTATAGGTAAAAACCTATTATACAAAAAAAATTAGAGTTCTATTTACATTAATTAAAAAAAATTAAAGTCATGACACCAATGATCCGTAATATAAGATGTGTATATATAAACATTTAGATTAAATAAGTATTTTTATAAAAATTTGTATATGAAATATATTATCATAGATCGTTGACCAAGTTGATCTAGTCAATCAATCAACTTAGAGTACACATATTATAGTAATTTTATTCTACAAAAATTATTTGTAAGTATCGAAAGTACTGCGTTGTTTAAAAGATATGAATTATTTTTATATTAAACTAAATAAAGAATGTGTTTTGGCAACTTGTATACATACATTGTATCGAACGAAAGGCACGCAGCAAGGGGTGACCGGGGGTGGAATCTCGGCCCCTCAGTAAATAATTACCACGCCTGGCATTGGGGCGGATCCCCTAAACCGGATCCGGCTCAGCGACGCTCCTTTACTATAATCATTATACCTATTCCTTTTGTGCCATCTCTTTTATAATTTTATCACTAGATCGTAGCTAGTTTTAGAACTAAATTGGTGACAACAAAATACTTATTGTTTGTTTCGTGTAGCTTCAATGAATTAGATGCCTATCCTTTTTATTAAGATGATATACATTAAATGTAAAAAAAAAAGAATTAACTGTACTACCGAATCGCTTACGATTGATAAAGTGACTTGCGACCCTACAGTCCACCTGATGGTAAGTGTTTACTGTAATCCATGTATGTACACCCGGAGCCTACTTCAAACAAAGGCTACAGATGCGTTATCACCTCAGATGACTCAGGTGGAATGCCTCACATTCTGTAATCAAAGCTGGCTCTCTATACCCGTCAGACCAGATCACAACAAAGTCAGATATATGTCGGCAGACAAAGGTTGGAGGATGGTATCTACTCGGGCGGACTCCTTGACAGGAAGTTCTATCACCTTGTCTAAAATACACACGTATACATGGTTAGCATTAGTTGTTAAACTATTTTTTTTCTTTATTGATCATAAACCCTTCTTTATCGATTATAAATACTAACAAAAGTCTCAGATAATCCATAATGCCAATAACAGGTTCTTACTTTATATACGTAATATACATACTCTCGCTTGTTATAGTTGATAAATTAATAATATTAATTATATAGGGCTTGAATATATTAAAATTATTTCAAAAATAAGTTTAAACAAAAAAAACTACTATATATGCAATATAAGCAGTTGTACATTAATTTTCCGAATAATGTTTCAACATACATAATATATGTGTATATCATATAAATATTAAATACTTGATTATTTATAAATAAATGTTTTTGTAGTACAGTCATGCAACGAGTTTGGGACATGCATTTTTGTGTAAGTAGAAAAGTAAACATAGCTTTGATGGATTTTTAAATTTCTGTATAATTCGTTGGATAAATGGAATTTTAATTTTTACGTCGCAAAACAAATATATAATATGTTATTTCATTTTATTGTTCCGAGACTCGACAACATAATTAACAATTAATGAATATTCTGTCTGCGTAATTCTCCTGACTAAACTGGCTAATCTCTTACAGTGCCGCTAATTTCATTTCGTCAAAATACGTGGATGAACTAGGTACGAGAAGTCAGTTACGCGGCTGATCAAGAGACGGTGTAGGACTTGACCTAGCGGTATACCGAAGGCGCTAGCGGGTATCGGATGGAGGTTCATACCGACTACACGCATTCAGAACAGTAGATCGTTTCTCTATCTTTTTTTCCTATATTTAGCCTATTTTACGGAAGAAAAATAACAACGTGTAATCTAAGCAAGATTAAGCCTTAGTTAATGGATTGAGTATAAAATAATAACTTTTCTGACGATTTAAGACAAAGGTGCAATATTAAACAATTTGAACAAAAACAAAATTAGCAATTTTATATTTGTTCAAATGTATTGTCGTGTTAAGAACTCATTTTTTATATATATATATATATATATATATATATATATATATATATATATATATATATATATATATAAAATAACTTAAAATACACTAACTCTTTTGTTTAAAGTTTTGTACAAGCCGTGTAGTGGCGGTGAAAGAATACCTACTACCCCATATGTTCCCGTGGGTGTCGTAAGAGGCGATAGAGGGAAATTGCAACAGGTGATGGCAGCAGCATCTTCCTGATAACAACCCGAAATAATAATAAACTGCGGTTGACCACCCGCTCGCCAAGCGTGGCAACTATGGCAACCCCCCCCCCTATGAAGCAATCTGTTGGGGAGTCCTATGTCCAGCAGTAAACTTTTATAGGCTGTAATTGATTGATTGTAGTTAATTGATTACACAGACATTAAATTTTTTTGTTGCAAGACATTAATTTTTTTTTTGTTAGGTACATCCATTGGCAAATTCTTCAGTATCGTGAATATGTTTTGAATGCATAAATTGTACATAATCGTACTTACTTTACATATCGTCATGTAAACTACGAACGTCATCCAAAGAACATCGAGCCACTTGGGTAACGTTTAACCAAAAATATGTATTTTGATGGAAAATTGTGGTAGGTGTCTAATACATTGCTTACACAATCAAGAACCTCATATTCCATAAGTCGCCTTTTATACAACATGACAATGTGTAGGACCTATACGTCCCAAATTATCATGGGACCATTTGTAGTTTTGCATGCGGAATTCGAACGCGCTTGAATTATAATTTTATAACCATGTTTTTCTAATTTTGATACTTATAGTAAAATCGTAGGTAAATAAAATCTTGAAATAAATGGTAAAATCTTGAGGAAAGGTTTTCATTTTTGCGAACGAATTTATAAAACAAGTAGGTATACGAAAAGAATATATTATAAGCATTTATAAATTGATATCTATAGTGTATGTTTTGAATCAACAAAAGTTTAAACTCCTAGCGCCATCTGTGTTCAGATTCGGTAATCAAAATAAAATTGCCGAGCGCCGAGTTCTTATATTCCTCGGTTTACCATCTGAGTAAGATATACTCACAGTAATTTGAATATTTTCAATGTAATTCAACCGTTAACTACAGAAAGGGTATTGTATTTTCATTCATCTTTCTGTTATGGATTTTGAATCAGTTAATTTATCTTTTCATAACGTAAAGAAAATCTTTCTTTTCGATCTAATAGTGAGGTAAATGAAAAGTCTATTATATTTAAATTTTTCGTTGTAACGTCACGTTTGTACTTTCATTTACTATATTTTTCACCTTACTAAGTAGCTTTAATAGATAATAAAATGTTAAATATTGTTAGCACAAAATTGCAGTAATTTAAAAGACAATATTAAATCTAAAAGCCTATAGCTACTATCTTAAAATATATTTAGCAATAAGATATATTTGCTCTGATGTTATGTCTTTTACGTTATTGTTTTATGCGTCAGTATCAACACGACATACGATATTCCCTGTCTCAAACAAGAAAATCACAAATCTGGTCTCACAGCGCTATAATTTAGCCGCTGTCTACAACATAATTTATACTTAATGTATGTAAAGGTTGAACTTTCTAGGTCAACAAGAGCCTTTTCAAGTGTCCGGAGAGACTTACACACACGTAGGGCTCTAAATTTTGCATATATTATGTCACGTGTCCGTTGATAACACTTTGTATGAGGCCCATATATTACAAGCTGAATATTTGCTTTTGACGCTAAAAGCGATGAATGTACAGTAGTTTTGCTTTCATTGATTCCAGCGCCTTATATCTTTTAAGGCTTTGATTTGTAATACATAATTAGACTGTCAAGTACGGCATTTACGGCTCATCTTTCCTTACCTTGGGAGATGCCCTGTCTGGCATTGAAACGTGTCCGGGTAAATGAGCATGAAGATTAATTTTATAACGAAGCGAATCAACTTATGTATTCCTGTAATATTTTAGCGTATAACTTGGATGTTTAATTTATGCAAATTTTATTTTACTTTCAAGCAGGTAAACGTTGAGTCTTTATACAGATCGAGGCCATTCCGTTTCCAAATGGCTGATGTTGTAACGTATTATTGTTCATATTTTTCGTATATTTCAGCCTATAAAAAGTGCACTGCTGAACATGGATTATACATTGCTTGTAGCTGGGGGGGGATATTTACTATAGATTGCCACGCTTGGTAACCGCAGGATTTTATTATTTTGAGTTGTCATCAGGAAGATGCTGCTGCATCCTGTTTAATTTCCTGGCGTTTTCCAACTGAATCCCTTGTGGTATGCGCTCGCTGTAAATATTATAGTAATCGAGTGATACGGGTTCGATACTCGCCAGCGCTAATGAATTGTTAATTGCTGTTGGAAACATCGTGAGGAAACCTGAGTGTCTGAGAATTTAAAAAAAATAAATTCCGCCAGCATGCACTGGAGCAGCGCTGAGGACATTTCCTTTTTGCGTATATTATATCACGTTTCCGTTTCTGCAATATATTCTTAGTACTTATCAGATAGGTACTATTTCGATGGTATCACTGACGTCAGTCTGAGCGAGATTAGAATGGCTCTCCAACACCTTAAAAACGGCAAGGCTTTTTTGACTTCCGGGGCGAGGGGGAGGAGGATCACACAGACTCGACGACTTCCGGTCTCGCGAACAAGCCGTTTTCAAAAAGGCTTTAGTACCATAGACCACATACATACCCTTCGGCAAATTGTAAAGAATACACTTTGCCTTGGCTATGTGGACTATGAGAAAGCCCTTGGTTCCGTCAAGCTACTGGACTGGAAAGGATATGGTATTAAAGTCAACGGCGAATACATCACTCACCTTCGATTTGCCGACGATATAGTACTTATGGCAGACTCGCTAAAGGACCTAAGCACTATGCTCAATGACCTCAATAGTGTCTCCCAACGGATAGGCCTTAAGATAAGCATGGACAAAACAAAGATCGTGCGTAACGTCCATGTCACACCTATGCTGGTAGTTGTTAAGAGCATTAAGCTCGAAGTTGTTGACGACTGTGTCCAACTTCGACCGAGAGGTTATGCAACGGATTCAACTCGTCTGGGCAGCGTTCAGGAAATAACGACACATCTTCGCGTCAGGTATAACTCAAAACCTGTAATCTAGATTGTACAACCAGTGCGTGTTGCCAGTGATGGCTTATGAATCTGAGACGTGGTCCTTCAATGCTGGCCGTATGAGGACGCTCAAGGTCGCACAGCGAGCAATGGAGAGGGCTATGTTTGGGGTATCTCTGCGTGATAAACACAGAAATGAGGATATCCGCAGTAGAACCAAAGTTACCGATATAGCCCTACGGATCAGTAAGCTCAAGTGGCATTGGGCCGACCACAAGCTCAAAGAACCGACAACCGATGGGGAAAAAAGGCCTCGTACCGCTAAGTCAAGTTTAGGGTGACTTCCCACTAGATGGAGTGACGACCTGGGAAGACATGCAGGAAGTTGATGGATGCAGGTGGCTCAGGACCGTGCCTTCTCGCATTCCTTGGGAGCGGGCCCATGCTCAGCAGTGGACTTGTGAAGGGCTGTAATGATGATAATGACGATGAATGACGATAATCCGCGTATCTGTATGTTGATTTTACAATATACCTAACACATATATTTCTCAAACTTCATTTCTCTAGCAATTAACATCATTTTCATTTGTGAATAAATTAGCAGCGTTATGTAATGTTTAGAGATTTAGAGAGTTTGCGCAAGTTATGTTAAATGTACTTAGGGCCCTTTACTTATCTATTTTGTGCCCTTAACGGCCTGACAATGGCGCGTGATTATCGCACAATGATCCGGGGCGACGCGTCGGCGCTGTCAATAGTTGCCTATCTATAGATTATACAGCTACTACGAATTCCTACGTGACCCTTATAAGTGCTTTTCCCATTTGACGTAAGCTGTGATCAATATTGTTATTTATCAAAACAGCTGTATTCTTCGAAGTATAATTGATTGAAACGCAAAGAGATGTTTTATAGTCACACTTATTACGGTCGTGCCATTCATAGGTATTACAATCGTAGCATGAATAGGTCGTTTAGACCGCGAAGAAACAGTCTCTTAAAGAAGTGTAAAGTTTTATAAAGTGAGTTAAGAATCGGAGATCATTTTTATTGCCATATAGGATTCCATATTAGTCCCCAGGGATGTCATTGCGTCAACATGTTGTTAGTGAATCATAAAAATGGCCGCAGCATCCACTCAAATGGAATGTGTGCTGGTTTTTCATCCTTACTTCTTTCCAAAAACATATTTGGTATGTGACGCATATAATTGCACAATTATATTTTTAGTGGTGAGTGTAAAAATTGACAATACTTTAAAATGTATGAAATTGTCTTTGATCTGGCTTGCTTGGCCCTCGTTTCGTTCCTTCATCCGTCCGGCTATCACAAAGAAATTATTCTATAATAATTTGAAATTTAACCTAGAGCTTATGTATGAAAGCCTATTTGTAGAACTAAAGTTAGTGTATCAAATTAATCTTTGATACTGGTTGTGTTCTAAAGCAACATGTTTTTAATGTTTACCACCCACTTGCCCTTTTGTTTCAACAAGCAGCAGTGTTGTATTGCGGTTCAAAGGGTTAAAAGAGCAAGAATAATAACAGGCTGAGACGCTTCGTCTTAGTTTTCGGGGCTACTAACGAATCTATAGTCGTCTTTGATTACGTTCGCTGCGGGTGTCTATTATCGGTATTTACTTTCCATCGGGTAGAGACTGTCAGGTCTTTTGGAAAACAAAAATTACAGACATCCTACACTGTGTGTTTAAAAAGTTGAATTTTTAGAAAAAGTAAAAAAAAAAAATCCTATAATCGTTGCTACTCCCAGATATTGAGAGAAATACTTGGGGGACCTTGCTAACACACAACTATTACTGATTTTGTACCGGCAGCGCTTGGATTCGGCTTGAGTAAGTACAGAGAGGGCCGACCTAATTCAAATTTTATTTTATTTCAGTTTAGCAATAGACAAATGCAATAAACTTTAATTTTATTTCAGTTGTCCATTGCTGAACATAGGCCTTCACCAAGGAATGCCTAAAACCACGGCCCTGAGCTACCAATTAAACACATACGACTATGAAATTAAAATGTTCATGAATTTTAAATTACTTGGAGTTTTTTTAGCCAATATTGTTCAATAGTTAAATAAAAGTTTTATGTATAATATGTCTTATGTTAATGAACTCGGAACCCACCAAACGTTTTTTCATGAAATTGACAAACATACATCTTGAAATTTATAGTCTACCTGTTGCAATATAAAGTAAATCATAAATTTAAATACATTATTCTAATAGCAGCTAACGTATAAGTTTAAGGTATCATCATCATCATCATTGCAGCTCTTCACAAGTCCACTACTGAACATAGGCTTCCCCCAAGGAATGATACAAACCACGGTCCTGAGCCACCTGCATCCATCGACTTCCTGCATGTCTTACCAGGTCGTCACTCCATCTAGTGGGGGGTTGGCCCTTCGGCCTCGTTTAAGTTATAATTTTTATTAAATGAATATAAATTCATTACTTGGTTTAAATTTGCATCGCTTTTCACTTTATTCATTCATTAGTACAGCTTATCAAAAGTTCATTGCTGAACATAGGTCTCCCACTTATATTGCCTCACGGGGGAGGGGGTGGGGGATATTTGCTATAGTTGTCCCTTTGTGTGGGTTAGCAATCGCAGTTTTTTTATTATTTTGTGCTGTTATTAGGAAGATGTCTCAGTTTCCATCTGCCGCCTATCACAACACCCACAGGATGATATGATGAAGTGTTTTCTCTTCCGCCATCATATGGAATGCATACAAATTCAATAAGTGCTTGGCATAAATTGGCATTGCCTTTTACTTAAAAGCAAATAATTCAAATAAACGTATGTAATTGATTAGCTAAAAGAGAACAAAGGGGAATTAAGCTAGAAGTTGCAAAATTTTGTAGACCTTTTTGTAATAAAGGGCCGGCCGGAAATACGCTTCCAGGTCGGTAAACGTGTCGAGATAATGTCTTTTTAGGGTTCCGTACTCAACTAGGAACCCTTATAGTTTCGCCATGTCTGTCTGTCCGTCTGTCCGTCCTCGCTTAATCTCTGTGACCGTTAGCACTAGAAACCTGAAATTTGGTACCAATATGTGTATCAATCACGCCGACAAAGTGGAAAAAAATGTTTTATTAGGGTAGCCCCCCTATATGTAAAGTGGAAATGATTTTTTTTTAATTTCAACCCTAACGTGTGATATATTGTTGGAAAGGTATTTAAAGATGAATAGGGGTTTACTAGAATAATTTTTTGATAATGTCAATAATTTCGGAAATAATCGCTCCAAAAGTAAAAAACAATATGTTCCCCCCCCCCCTCTAACTTTAGAACCATAAGTTTAGAAAATATGAAAAAAATCTGAAAAATAGAAGACTTTATAAGGACTTTCTAGGAAAATCATTTTGAACTTGGATGGAAACAACAGTACCCACTACCGGGAGTAGTTG